>VZTB01001449.1:237115-252319 GCA_013397245.1 Thryothorus ludovicianus
TCCGCCCTGTCCTTCCGTGTGCGGGGCCCGTCCGCCCTGTCAGTCCTGGTGCGGATCCTGTCCGCCCTGTCCGTCCGTGTGCGGGGTCCGTGGCGCGTTCCTCCTGCGGGGCCCGAACAGCTCCAGGCCAGCGGCACCCAACAGCACTCGGCCGGGCCAGCACTGCCTCGCTGCCCCACACACACCTGGGACAGGCGCTGCGGGTGCATTTTAAGAGTCAGAATTGGGAAAAAAAATTAGAAATTAAAAAAAAATATATATGGGAAAAATATCACTTACCCCTTTAAAGCACTTCTTTTTGTTATAACTGCTGTGAAATGTGAATGCCTGCGCGGATTGGGGCTGACTGAAACTCTAATCATCACATTGCAAGAATATTTTTGATGGATTTTCAACAGATCCAGAGTTCCTGTCAGCATCACTATGTGGCTTTTTAAAGTTCTTTCCTTTAATGGGTCCCAGGACCCGTGAAAACATTCAGGTCAGTTTAGTACCTGTCTTCCCAAGTAATTAGCAGGTAGAATTACCTGGTAGCAGTCAGTGTTTTCTGCTGTAATCTGTCCACAGAAGCTGCAGCAGAGTAATTGCTGTCTCTGGCGGCCCTGCAAACATGTCTAATATAATGTGTCAATAGGGATTTTTCTCTCAGTTTTTTTCATCCCCAATGCCAGGCTGTGAATTTTCCTTTTAGAAAGGCCAGACTCAAAGCGAGATGGATATATTGAACATGTGGATTTAAAGGCAAATGTTTTTCCCAGCAATTGTAAATGTGTAAAAGCATTCAGAGCTCATTCTCCTCTCTGCATGACTTTTCAACAGGTTAAATAAATGTATGTAACAGACATACTCAACTACGTGTTCCACAGTTACTGGAGCAGATAAATGCTAAACTGACCGTGGTTGTCTCCTTGCCAGCAGTGCAGTGTTTCAATCCTCCTGACTTTGGGGATGTTCTGGTATTCTCTGATGCTGAGTCAATGATATCAGTTACTGGTGAGACACATGGAGCTTTTCAGTCTTCCCTTTTGCCAGTTGTGAAGGAACAGATGGGCTCAGATCTGCTCTGAGTTCAGGTGTGGAGTGAGGGTATTTACAGGGTACTCCACAGGCAGGTTTTGCACCAGCAGGTTCTGTGTTGGGGCTGCCTCTCTGGGCATTTGTGCAGCAGTGTGCTGGAGCAGTGCTGGGGCTGAGGGCTGCAGTTATCTTAACTGCTCCATTTCCCTAAATACCACCCTCTTTTGTGTGACATTGCAGGGGCTCTGAACTTTTGTTCTGTATTGAAAAATCCCGGGGTCTTAATCTGCATGAGGGAAAGCATATATTCTAATGATAAAAAGGGTTATTCCCAAATGAGAGATCTATCTGTTATATATTCTCTACAGATCTATAAATAGTCCTTTGAGTCCAGTCACATCATGCTGCGAGTCACTGATGTTACCTCTTTAGTTTTCAGTGAAGACCCTAGCATTTCAGTTGTAAAGGAAAAATAAAAATTAAGTAAGTTTATCTTGAACAAACCCACTGGGCATGTTTCTGAACAGTCCTGGATACACAATGTGCAATATTATTGGATATTAAAAGAGAGGATCCCTGAGAACTGGAGCCGCATTTTGTCAGGGATTCCAAGCATACAGAGTAAAGCTATCCTTCCTGAGAGCATGAGCAAGACCTGATCCTTGTGTGACCTAACTGGCACTGCTAAACTGAAGGCAGGAGACCCATATTACATTAGCCACTTGATAGTATGGGCCTCTCTTTATGTTAGAAAAATTCTCCTTTGAAAGAGTATTTAGTGTACATTTGAAATGCTAGAGGGCTGTGTGTGCTACTCAAGGTCTTGTTGCTTTCCTTTTCTTAATTTGAATTTCGCAACTTTAAAATAGACCCTTTGAAATTTAAAATGCTGGTTCCAATGCCTAGCACTGCAATTTTTTTTGTAAATAGATATCAGGATTAAATAACTGTGGCAGGATCTATAGTGAACATGATCAGGACAACTTTATTAATAAATTTAGACTGTAATTTCATACAAAACAAAACTAGATCCTATGTCAGTTGAAAGATTCAACTACTTAAATAAAGCCAAAATTCCTTGTCATAAATTGTGACATTTTTAATGTAAAACAGGTTTGTAATTTGAGGCCTTAAATCTATGCAATATAGTAATGCTTGAATTTTCAGAAGGAAGACCTAGAAGTTTTACAGGGAACTCACTCAAAACTGCCTTTCTGTTCAGGAGAATAAAAACTGAAGTCACTGGTTTAAATAGCAGTCAGAAAATCCAAGGTAATCCCTGTAACTTTTCATATAAATTTGATGACAAAAGAAAAGTGTGCTACTAGTATCTCTATAAAATAAGTAAGCTTCATTGCATAACTCAAACCATGATGGAGATTTTGACATGCTTGCTGGCAGCCTGACAGATGTGTCATAGTGTCTAATCCCCAAAAGCCCCAAAGCTCTTTGAAAATGGGTGTTTCTGAAAGACTGGATTGGAAAATATGCTGCTTTTTTATTAAGCTTTTTTTTTTTCTTGGTGCCTGCTTTACTCCAATGTCATCTTATTGCCATGTTGATTTTAAAGATCTGCACTAACCAGGCTGCTAACTCTGCTTTGTTAGTGCAGAGGTAAAATATCTATAATTACATCCACTTGAACTGTATTTTTTATAGGAATTATGTAAAAACATTACTTTTTTTCTTGCAGTATGAAAATACTGCGTTTGGAATTTATGACTTTTTTTATGCCACATTTTCCTGTTCTGTGGAGATGTACCTCTGGTGTGTCCCAACCTCAGCAGTCAGAGTAGAAGAAGTCAACATTAACATGGATTTGTGATAAAATATTCTGGAGCAATATTTGAAATGCCAGTTGTTGGGAGAAAAATAAACTATGTACTTAAAAGTGTGCTTGACAAAATGACACCTCCATCTAAATGCAGACAGCTTCTCAAGTGGGGGATTTGCCAGCACATCTCTAGGTTAGACTCTTGGGAGTCCAAAAGGAGGTTTCATGCAACACCACCATGTCCTATGGATTGTGCCTGGTGGCGTCTCCAGTATTCTGATGACATCCACTGTTGGTAAAAAGAGGAAATTGAGCCAGTTTGCATTTTGTTACAGAGCAGCTTCCTGAATGACAGAATAATTTTCAATAAAAGTACCCTGGATTACTCCCTGCTGTGAGCTAATAGGGTGCTAATTAGCATATTTCATTTATTTACTTAACTGGGATAAAAACAGTTGGGCACAGGTCCCATTTCCAATGGTTTCCTGGGGAAGCTGCAAACTGCTGTAACTGTGCTGCATTAAAAAGATGTAAGCTCACATAAACATAATGTGCAGATTGAACACAAACTGGCATGACTGTCCAATCTCATACACAGAGAGCAGTTTAGAACATTAAATAAAGCTGTATTTCTCTTTCCTTCAAATCTTTAAGTGGGCCAAATGTAATTAGAGCAGTATTTTTCCAGTCCTTGCAGGTCTGCTGGTGGCAGTGATGAACAAGTGCTGTGATGTGGACAGCATCATGCTTTGCCTTCTGCTCTCCTTTGTGCTCACTCTTGCCTTATTGTCTCTTGACTATTAATGGAACTGACACCTTTTGCAAGTACAGGGTTACCCACGAAACATGGATTGGAAATTGTCCTGCAACTTTTTTCCACCTTCTTCCCATGTATAGCCATATTAGGGCTCACCTGCCCAGCCCACTGTGCCATTCTTGAAGATGTTTCTATTTGCAATGTTTCAACATTTGAAAGTTTTCAACATTTGCAAAAATGTTAAAATATTTATTTATACTTCACCCCCTCCAGATTTCCTTTGCTTCCAGTTTCCTGACTTGCATAATTAGTAAAATTTCAAGTAGCTAAATTAGTATCTCATCTTGAGTGTATACACTGAGTTTGTAGAGGGGGACGTAAGAAGGAAAACTCATCTCCTTTGTTGAACAAAGATCTTTTTCCAAACTGTTTGATGTTTAAAAGAATGCTTTTGCATTTTTATACTTTAAGTAAGAGTTTTACTTAGGATGCAATTCCTTATCCATTTGGATTCATATTCCTTAGTTATGAAAATCTGGATTTGCCCTAAGGCACTATAATATCTTTCTGCATCTGGGAGGCAAGTTCATTAAATGAATTGGAGAGATTTTGTGATCAATAGACCTGGGATCTGCTTCTTCCCTATTTACATCTTATTGTGTGACATTGAATAAGCTGCCTTACCATTCTTCAGTTTCCTTATTCACAGACAGAAGTGAATAATGCTTTTTTGCTCTTAAAATGCTTTAATGTTCTCAATTGGAAGATGCTGGTTTTGGCAAAGTTGTGCTCACCCCCAGGCCACTGCCCCATCCCACTACTGGCTCACCATTTCAGCCCACCTGTTACCTCATGTGGGAACACAGGATTTGCTTTTTATATGTTGTTTCCAAATTTACCTGGTTCTAAGGTTATCAGTTGTGTTTAGTTGTTGTTCTGGTTTGTACAATCTACCTTCCCTCCTCTCCAGCTGGCTGAGAGGCTTCTTTTACTCTTTTCTGAGGGAGAATTTTGCTCCTATTTTTCTGTGACTCAAAAAGCCCCTGAGCTTGTAAAACATGTTTCAAGCATCCAAGGGTAACAATATATAAAGCAGTTAGAATTGAGATTGGAGCAGTGTAGGAGCCAGCGCCTTATTTCAAGCCTAGTAAGACCTGTTCCTCGAGGAGTGCATTTTGTATATTGTTCTTGTTCAAGTTATCATATATTCCATTAAAGCACGCTTTCAACCTTTCAGTATCTGTCCTCTCCTTGGAAGAGATACTAGTCATCTCTTTCGATGCAGTGGTACATTCTTTGGAAACAAAACTGGTTCCATTATGGGGTTCTATGAATAGACTCAATTGCCATTAGTTACACTTTGAAATGAATTTAAACATGAAATGAAACTCTTTATTTTGTTTCTCCCAGACCTACCTGAACATTGCAAAAAAGGAAATGAAGGCACTTGTTGAGGACTCGTCTCACAATTTGAGCATGAACATTTCATTGCTTCAGTATACTGTTAAAAAACAGGAAAAAGTAAAACTAAAAAGAAAAAATTCTGCAAGGCTTTTGAATTTATGACCACAGGGCCAGAAATGTGGTTGTTGATCTGTGTGCAGAAGAAACTGCTGGTCATGTTTCTAGGGCCATTTGAATTCCATCAGGGGCCAAAAATCTGGATAGTGGTTCTGTGTAATTTTAGTGTGCACAGTGTTGGACAGCTCATCATTGGTGAGTGAACCAATTTTTCAGTAATCTTTGTCACAGCAAGCAACACAGAAATTGGTCTGTAATTTGTAATCATTACTACGTTGCTTGAGATTAATCCTGGACCACCCACAGTGAAAAAAGATGCCTTCCAACCTCAGGAAGGATCATTCCCCATTCAGAGGGCCACTGAGTCTTGCTGTTCACAAAGCACACTTTTGTCTTGACCATCCTTCTTTTTTATGTCAGATGAACTTCTATCTGTGTTCTGTTTTTCTCAAAAGACAGAATATTCCAGACTTTTTACATAAAGCAATTTTTCTTAATTCTTAACACTCTGAAAGAGATTGGAGGGTGGGGGGTGAGCTTTGGAGTTTTCCTATTGATATATTTTTCAGAAGAGAAAAAAACCACTGCTATAATGCACACTAGTAGTTCTGGGCAGTGAATAGAAATATTCTTTATTAATACAGAAAGGCTCTATTTACTATCAAATAGTTAATATGAGGAATTTGGGCTTAAGGATACTGTAATTCTGATGATCTGAGTTGGCTTCTGAAAGAAAAGCATTGACAAAGCAACCAAATCATTCTAGCTCTGGACTATATACAGTGATACTTGCACATTGAAAACATCTGATATTAAAAATGATTTCTTATCTAACCTCTTTAAGGTACTTCCAAGGTTTCTTATACAGTATTGTGGGTAGTTTTTTTGTTTGGTTTCGTTTTTTGTTTTGTTTTGTTTTTTTCACCCCCCCAGTTAAAAGCCGCTTTCATTTCATCATTGGTTTCCTTCCTTACCTCTTCATGCCAACTGTCTTCACAGAAAAAAAAGGAGCCCTGGCCTAGTGTTCAGTATTCTGATATAAAATGCTCTTCTTTTGACATCAGATTGGTTGCTTTAATATTTAAGGGCTTCAAAATAAAGAGATTATAGAAAAAACAAAAAAGGAAAAGAAAATGACAGATATGCTGACATTGTAAACAATAACTGTGGTCATAGTAGTCATCAGATATTGCATTGTTGCATTTCCACTAGGAAAGATAAGTATGAAAACTATTGTACGTTGTTGATCAGCCCTATTCAAGAATGCTAAATTCAGTGTAGGATGGGTGAGGGAATTCTTCTGGAGAGCTAAGGATAGCGGAGAGCCAATTCCATGACAAAAGAAAGAAGTTATGGAACTTGAAGGGAAGTATTGAAATACCAGTGGATATGAATGGCCTGCAGTTAAACTGAAAATGAAAATATTCATCCAATCATGTGCCATTGTTGGTGTGTGCACATATCTGTATGGCGTTACAGCAAACACTAAATAATCTAGGAGGTCCTTTCCAGTGTATTTCCTATACAGAGGCATTCTTAAAGAGCTGTGTTCATGTCATTTTCTGGGATTGAATTAAATATCAGAATAATGTGTTGAGAGCTCAGTTTTTGATGAGGGAGTATATGAATTGAAATACATATGTAATTTAAAACAAGCTTTAGGATTAGGAATATTTGAATAGCTGGTTTTGGTTAACTTTTCTCTTGATCTGTAAACATCAGAGTTACTGAGCTTACTATAAAAAGAGCTGCATGAAATTCTGGAAAAAAAAGTCTTATGTGAATCACAGTCATCACTTAATCACTACTTCTTTTATTTAATTGAGAAGTTAGAAACATCTATCTTGTACTTCAAATTTAATATAATTCCAAGCAAGTGATACTGGTAAATTTGAATTTTTCTAATATACCCTTTTAACCCATTATTGTTAAATTAATTGTTGGAGTGTAGCTTTTAAATGTAAATTTTAAATTTACGTTGTTTTTTGTGTTTGGTGTGGGATGAGTAACTGAACTGAGCTCCACACAGAATTAGGGGAATTTCTCACCTATGTTAGAGAGGTTCTTGTTCTAACTGGGATGTCTGTGGCTTGGAGACCTTCCAAGATGACTGTCATTCATCATTTGTTGTATAGTGCTCTGTTATGGATTTCTCGCAGTCCTTCCTGATAATCTATTTATTTAATTATGCACCAAGATGAGAGGTAAAAATGTCTTGGATGTTTAGGAAGAGGGTCTATGGCTCTGACAAGAGCTGGACATTGTCCTTCCCTGTGTCCTGCTCCTGGCTCTGAGTGAAGGGATGTCCCTCCAGAAAGACAGGGCGAGAGTGTGCTGAGGGAATGAATGCTGTGGCTGCTTGGAGCATGGATTGATGTGTGAGTACCTTCTGCCTCTGCTTTTTCTCTCTTTATGCTCCGAGAACACAGAACATGTCAAGCAGAAGTAGAGGGAGATTGAACAAAGAGTGTCTATTTTTGTCTCATTTCTTCAAATATTTCTAAATACAATGATTTTGCATGCCTGTCCTTCTTGCCCACTCTCTCTGCACACCCTGACTCAGGGATGTGTAGCTGGGAGGAACTGAGTAGTTCTTCCTGGCTCTAGGTAAGTTATAATGTGAATATTTATCTGGAAATATTGGAGAAAGGGAGATATTGTGGCAGCAGAGTGCTCAGAGGACATAACTGGACATTCACAAAAAAATGAAATTATTTCTGCTTCCATGCACACAAATGATATTTACTTAAGTATTTTTTTCTGTTGTCTCATTTTCTATGTTCCTTTGTTACCTGACCAATTGTTTTATTATTTGAACTAGTTATTTTTCTTCTTCTGAAACCGATATGTGCATAAGCTGTAGCAACAATATCTGAATATTGAAGATTTTGTGTCTGGGACTCATTCTACTGTGAACTGAATATATATTTTTTTTTACTCTTTACCCTTTTCAAAAGCATTGATAAATATATACATTTATAATATATTAAATGAACAAACCCCACATCTGGTTAAAGAATGTTTGATAAAAACAATCCCACGGTTAATTTTTTACATTTCAGAGTTCAGTATTTGCAAAGAATTAGGGGTGGACACTTTTCTGTAGACATTCTCATAAAAACCAAAACAGGAACACCAGCTGATCTACTCCGTAGCAACTTCATTCCTTTAAATTTTATTAGAGAAAGAACAATCAAAAAGAAAAAATGGTTAAGATATAAGTCTTTCAAACTGAAGTTCTGAGTTGGAAAAAATATTCTCAATCTGTATAGGTTTGCATTCTGCATTGCCCAGAGGGCTGGTTCTTTTCCTCCATCAGATGATCCCTGTGTTACCTTTTGTGGACTCAAGAAGAAGCTGTGTGACCTACAGGGGAGCCAGGAACCCCATCCCTGCCACTGAGCTGGAGCAGATCTGTGTTGCTCTGCTTTCCATTCCTTGCTTTCTTCTAATTCCACATTGAGGTGTTCAAAGGAGGTGATCTGGAGAGGACCTCTCCCAGTGCAGTCCAGTTCTCTATCAAGACTCCAGTTTGCTGCTGCAAGAAAAACTGAACTAGATTTTTTTGCCTGTGAATATTATTAACTTGGAATACTTCATAAATTAATTGTCATGTCAGTATTGACAGCAAGTGAATTGTGCAGTGTGTGCTACTTGTAAGCAGTTCATATCAGTTCTCGTTCAGCTTTGTGGATACCAACTTCTACTTTCACAATATTACTTGGAGAGCTAAGAGCTTGCTTTCTTAATGCAGAATGAGGTTGTATTTTTCCTTAGTGCAGTAAATGACCATGACTTGTAAAATGGTAGTAGCTGACATTGTCATGACTTTAGTATGCAGAGAGATATTTATAACTTATTCTTTCTATTATTACAGTTTTCATCAATTGTGTACAAGCCTGTATAGTGATAGTTATTTTTTATACTCTATCAGAAGTCTTCATGCATCTATCCTTTTGTAAATATATGAAGCTGTAGACCGAAAAGCAAAGCCACAAAGAGAATTGTTAAATCAGACTTGATGTGCTTTGCCAAACGAAGGAAAAGTTCAAACTGCATTGTAGATACAGTGCAAATGAATTTCTTTGCAGCTATAGACACTGATCCATGGTATAATAAAGACCATTCTAATTCTGCTCTGTCTTCAAGGCTTTACAGCCCTGTCTGTCTGGGAATTCTTATCGGTATTGTAGCAGATGGGATGAGAACCTGGATCACCCTGGGAAGTTGGTCAGGATCTGAATGGGGCCCCAAACAGCACAAACCACAGGACATTAGAATATATTGCCAAAAAAATGTACTGGGTTAAAGAATCATTTAAAATAAAAACTCAAATGTTTCTCTTTATGTGAACTCTTCTTTTGAAAATCATCAAAAAACTTAGTCAGTTACAATATGTTTGAAAGTGCTAGGGGAGGAAGAAAAGAGACAGTGTTCACAAAAACTAATTGAAGCACAGAGATAGGTATCTTTCTGTATGTTCCATTTATTATTTTTCACCACTTGTTCTATTAACATGCATCTAGAGTTACGTGTTGCTTTAATCTCCTTGATTAAGGTTTGCTGAAAGAATCTGTCATTATTTATTGTCTGACTGCCTCAGGTCCCACTTTTTCTTTTACGTTAGCCTTGCCAACTACTACTAACTTGAAAAGGGGATACTGTAGTTGTAGTAAATAACCGAGTTTATTAAAAAAATTCAAACAACAAACCAGAAAACTAAATCAATTATGTGATTGTATGACTAAGGCAGAAGAACACACTTTCCTACAACTGATACACAGTAAATTCTTCTGAACAGGTTTCCAGAGCTGTTTTCTGTGCTGTGTTCTTAACATAGGTTTGAAATGACTATTTTTTTTTTTTTGCCAATGAAATACTCATGTTTTTTCTCCTCTAGTAAATACGTGTCTTCAAAGCTGAGGTAAATTCTTTTTAGCCAGAAAGAGTTAAGTCAGCTTGCCAGAGCTTTGCTGCTGAGCCACATTTAAGTAGTTCATTGGGGCTAGTTCCTAGAAAGATATTCACAAGAGTTTACTATGATTTCAGCTCAAGAGGGGAAAATATGTTTTCAGTGTAGGATTTTTTTTTCCCTGTTAGTGAGTTCAGGAAGATACTTAACAGGAGAATGAAATAAAGGCCCATTGTAAAGGTACCTAACTCATCATTACCACATGCAGGCCTTATATTTCTGCTTCACTGTTGTCTTTGATACAATAAACTGATGTTGATTTTTTTTGTCCTAAATTGGTTTTTATGTTAGGAATATATACAGAATGATATAATTTAAGGAATATTTCTAACATATGGTAGAAGTATTTGTATGCATGAAAATACCACCCTGTCTCCCAAAGCTAGACATTGATACCGTATTTTGATTTTTCTTTGTTTGTGTGTGAGTGTATTGGGGAGAAGTTCCAGTTAGGAAAAACTCTAGTTATAATACCTATTGGTTAGGGAACATGAGATCTGCTTGGAGAACTGGCAGCTAAAAATGTAATTTACATATTCTGCTCTCTTAATACTTCAGGTTAGTAAGAATTGCTGTAAGAAAATATTTTAGGATATAGATATTTATAACAGTTGGATTACTTTTGACAACAGTGCAAGGAATCCATTCAAAGCTTATTTCCCTCTTTTGTTCACTGAGGACCTGCAGAATCTAAGATAAAAATGGCAGTTGTCCTGAGGGCACCCTGAGGCATGTCATTAAAATTGGAATTTGATCCTCTTTTCATGGTTACTTGGGACAATCAACCACAGAAAACCTGAAAACTCATCAGTTTTCAAAAATATAACATGCCCTTGACTTTGTCAGTTTGGATTCTGTGTGCAAGATTTGAGTATTTCAGAATCCCTTTAGATGTCACTCTGTCTTCAAGAATACAAACATTGTGCCTTCTACTATACAAAAGATACAGTACTTCTAAACATTTCTGAGCACTTACCTTATTTATGGCAAGGGAAAAGCTAAA
The DNA here is from genome assembly GCA_013397245.1 of Thryothorus ludovicianus. Lineage (NCBI taxonomy): Eukaryota > Metazoa > Chordata > Aves > Passeriformes > Certhiidae > Thryothorus > Thryothorus ludovicianus. The sequence goes on from VZTB01001449.1 coordinate 248,160, forward strand.
TTATAGTCATCAAAATGGAATGCTTTTTTAATTGAGATTTTTAACTTCTAATTGTAAGAAACGGAATTGTATGGAGGCCAGGTTTTTTTAACTATTAAAACGTTTTAAAATGAAAAATTTGACTGTCTGAACTGATACATTCCTTTCTAAAACTGGATGAAACTCCTCATTCTACCTGGCTGTGTATTTCTATCTGATAACTGCAATTTTCAAAAATACCTGGAAAATAGATGCAAAACAAGATTTTTCTGTTTATGCCTCTCTATCTGGCCTCTTACAGCTTTCAAGCCCCTTGCCTTCCCCACTTCCAGGATGTCAGATTTTTGAAAATTTGCACATGTTTTCATACGCATTAATTTTTGTCAATAGCAAACTAATCACTTTTCCGTTCCTGCAGCTGGGCTGCCAGAAAATTGCATTTTGTCTCTGTGGCAGAGAACCTATGAGCTGGCCACTTTGCCATCCCTGCAGCTTGCCATCGGGAGCTCACTGGTGCTTGATGTGCTGGGAGCCATATGGGCACTTCTCGCTGCTCTTCCTCTTGCTGCTCCCCTGAAAGCTGCAAGTGGGGAAGAACCAGCTGCTGACACCAAGGGCAAGCAGGGACTTTGTCCATGAGAGGGACGGTGATGGCAACACACCTTTGACTCTACCTCAGGTTCCCCTCAAGACATTTTCCTCCCAGCTACCTCTTGCCCATAGATTTTCTGTAATATGCATATGTTCCTCCCTCATCTTAAAGAATTTTTTTGTACATCTCTTATTGCTTAGTCTGTACTAAAGTTCCTAGTTAATATGCAGATTATTTGAAACTGCAAATCCATTCATTTGATAATTGGCATAAAAGTGTTGCACATGGAGCAGCACAAAACTTGGCAGCAGTAGACAGGAGGAGGTTTCGGTGCCTGATCCCCACCAGGCACATGGGTTAAGGTGTTTGCTTGCACCATTTGTGTGGGAAGGAGCAGCCTTGCCTGTTCATGTGGAAATTCCTAATTGCTTTATTTGTTTTGACAGATTTATGGGTTACAACAAAACATAATTGCAAGTAATATAACAAAGTAACCATCTCATGTGCACCTGTAGTGTTGCTATTATAAATAGAACTACAAATGTACAATGTTGGTTGTTGTAAAAGTGCATTCAATTGAAGTTCTCAATTTTTCTTGCTATGCGCATTGTGCTCTTGGTCTAGTTTGTAGGAAATTTCTTCACTCTTTAGCCCAGACATGCCTCACTTTTCTCATCTGTTGTTCAACACTGAAATAGTTAATTATGTGCTAGAGGCTAGTTAATACCTGGTAACCTGTTACTTGTCCTGAATTTCCATTCTCATGGCTGAAATGAATCCCTGGGTTTTTTGAGAATTTTCTGCTTCGTGAAGTTGTCCTCTGCAAAAAGGTGTTGCACTGTAAGACAGAATAAAGTAAAATTGTGCTTGTGGCAGCTGAGGAAGTTACGTGTCTGTGTGCTCTGCGGCATTCACAAAGAGATCTTTGGATCTGCTGAGGTGTTCACTTAGCTGGTGTGACTGTTGAGGGGTGTCAGGTGGATAAATGAGGGAAGGAACCCTGACCTAAGGTTGGAAGAGGTTGTGGATGCTGGTATTTAGGACACTTCTGCTGTCTGTCTGCTTCATGTACTGACTTTTCTTTTGCGACAGTTGACAAATTATCCTATTTCTTTGAGCCTTGGTGTCCTTCTCTACAAATTGAAAATGTTTCTGCATTTAAAAAAAGACATTTCAGTGTCAGAATGCTGTAGGAACGAAGACTCATGCAGGCTGTAAAGCTCTTCATAGCAGTTATGGTGACGGTTTAGCAAATACATATTACATTTGTTCTAATACCATATAAGAATATAGCACTTCAAGTAACTGATGAATAGCTGTGCTTATTGAAAAAATAAAGAAAAAAAAAATGACCCTGCTCCAGAGAGCAACTAATTCTCTGGTTTAGAACTGTCCAGACCTCTGTCTTCACTGTACACTGCCTTTCCCTTTGGGGAAGGCTTTGCAAACCTGGCTTCTTCCTGGTCTGTTCTGCACACCTGAGCTGCGGGGTGGTCTGAGCACTCCCTGGCCTCCCACTATCCCAGTCCCTGCCCAGCTCCAGCTGGGAGACAGGTAGGGGGGGATGTGAAACCAGGGCTCAGGCTTTGTTAGAGATGAGTTAGCATTCCTTTGAAAAGGACTGGATAATATCTGTGCTTGCATTATAGTATTGTTGCAAATAAACTGGAAAAATAAAATAGTAGTAGTTATGCTAAGGCTTGAGTCAGGNAGAGGCCTGATGTCAAGACTGCTGTGTTTATGGAGAATGAGAGAAATTTTGATAAGTGTGAGGCTGGGTATGATGTTCCCCCTTATACTATTTTACAGAACTAGTTTTCCTTCTTTTTTTTTTTAACATTTTTTTAAATTCTCGTAGCTCTGTGCCGTTGTGCTTAATGTCTCCTAAGAGCTAGGAAAGATATGTACATGTTAGTATGATGAAAGCTACATGTTTTATACACACATTAAAAATTGAATTATGCTGGTATTGAAAATTGTCTGTTGAAAATACAATGCAAACTCTGAATAAATTCTGCTGTTGCAAATCATATATTTGGATTATAGTTGCTGTGAGACTGAGCCCTTACAGATTCTTAAACTTTTCTCAGGATAATTTTAAAGCTTCACTCAGCCTAGGATTTTAGTTTAAATCTGTTAAACAGAAAGGTCTTAAGATTGTCTGTCAGAGTTTTCTGTCAACAGTAACACAAATACTGGGCTTACTCAAATGCTGGCCTCTCTGGAATCTGAGTACCTTGAGCAAGGTGCTTTAGAGCAAGACATAAATCTAATATTAGAGATAAAATATTGTTTCTTGCTGAGAAAACTTATTAGCATTCTATTATCAATGCACATGTTTTTTCCTATGACATTCATTTAAGTTTGGTAAATATTAAAAAAAAACTTCTTCAGAATCTCAGAAATTCCTATCCTTAATTTTAAAAAGACAGTTTCAGTTCTGTGACCTTTATCATAGCAACAGTGAAGAGTAAATCTTATTCAAAGCATTTAAATGAGATCAACCATAACCTGCAGAGTAGGTAGAATGGAAAGTCGTCTCTTTTTGTAATGCTTCTGATAGCAAACCCTTGCCTTTAGCCCTTGGTTACTAAAGCATGACACAAATGTGTTGCAATAGCACCTAAATTGGTATTGGTGCAGGTGGATGTGCTCTGAAGTCACTGCAAATGAAATCCAAATCCAATGCATAAAAATTGGTTCCTTTAAATTTTAGAGGAAACATTTCCTTCATGTACTTACAGTGGAAACATTTCACTGTTGGAGTGGTGGGAGTAGGCACTAAAGACAATGTTGGTAATACGTGTGTAAAACTTGTTACATATGCAATTCTTTTGGTGTTTTTATCATGCTAAGCCTTGCTGTGAGGCATCTTAAATAGCACTGATTAATCATTGCTGGTATGCCTTAGTTTTGGTCCATTTACTTTTCTGACACCAAAATGTAGACTTGAAGACACTTAATTATAAATATGTACTGAGAGAAAGTTTATTATTAACATTGAAAGAGACTTTTTTTATACAATAGAATATACATGAATTTAGAAGTCTTAGATGATTTGTGTTTTGTCTGTTGTATTTCCACCTTATTTTAGGGATTTTACATTGAAAGGGAAATAGCTTAGTTGTCTTAGTTAAAAGTGGTGTTACAGACTAGATTTTCTAGTCTGTAATGTGGTAATTAGGTAATGAGGGGCTTGTAAACTTCATAACGTGTATAGTTCTACTCCTAGATTTTATCTGTCCAGATTTTTTATGTCTTTAAGTACTTCATGATCAGTGAATAATAAATTTAATTTACTGAATAGAAGTTTTGTCACTTAGAAACACTCACTTGGAATATATATTTTTAATTGGCATCAATGGCACATTTCCCAGGGAGCATAACAAAAATGGATCATTTAATAGATGCCCAATCTCTCCATCCATCTATCTATCAGCACAGCACATGATGTTTTGACTTTAACATGGTAATTATCTCAGGCTGACTTCAGAGAAGAAGCTGCCACCCACACAGCAGTGCTTAATTACTTCAGACTTCAGTTTGCCAAGACAAAAATTGACTTTTTTTTTTTTTTTTGCCCATTGCT
>VZTB01001449.1:252345-289621 GCA_013397245.1 Thryothorus ludovicianus
TATATTTTAAGAAAAAAAAATTGTTTTTTTTTTTTTTTTTTTTTTGCACATTGCATGGAATTGAAATGATTTCATTGTCATTTTGTTTGAAATGCAGCCTGACATCACCATGGCATCATGGGAAAGAGAATGCAAAATTTCTCTGAAATTCTTAAAATAGGCTGAAAGCTGCCTTATATTTTAATGGTTTTCTATGAAGCCTGTGTTCACATTCCTTGAATGTTAATGATGAGCTGCTTCAGCGTATGGGAGGAATTTTTTCCATGAATACATTTCATTTGCAAGCCAATGAATGCATTTTTTTTAAAAGTTGCCAAAATTAATACAAACTTTGTCATTTTAAGAGTAGGTGACTGTTCAAATTAATGTTTGTGCACTGTAGAGTTTGAGAACATAACTAATAAAATGAAAGAGATAATGAATTAATGTTAGTGTACAGGCAGCTTAGGAATCAAATAACTAATTCTTTTTGTCATTGAAAATTACAGCTATTATCCTGAAATGAGATAAGAAAGTTGCATGTGTGTGTTTTCAGCATCTGAAAGCTAAATTTAATATCTGTGAAAATTAGTACAAGGTTTTATGTATATGTTGTTAAACATGCTGCTAATTGATTTGCCACACAAATACTTGAGGCAACCTGCTTGAATTAAGCAGTGTAGACAGACTTTTGTGCTCAAAAGGGGAGAGAATTTGATTCCTAGACGTCTTACCCTATGTTCTCTGAGGACAAAGAGCCATTTTGAGATTGATTTCAAAGGCTTTGATGGGTCTCTTGCAACCACTAATGCCAGTGGTGTTAAACTCCTGGAAGCCTATGGGACAGCAAAGGAGACTGAGCACAGCAGTAGCCTGGATCCCATAGGAAAAAGCTCTTTGTTGCCAGGTTGGAAAGCAAAAGCTTGGTCTGGGCTGTGATGCCTACCATTGCTCTCTGTGGGTGGAAGCTTTTGTAAGGCTGTGAGTAAAGATGAGGAGGTCTGGAAAAAATGCTCAAAGCAATTGTTCTTTAAATTACCTGGTCTGCTGCTGGCTGGGAGCAGTTGTGGGTCCTGGCCAGTGCTTGGACACTGTATCCTGTGCACATTTCACCTGGCTGTGCATGCAGCACTGAGGCAGGACAAAGCCTGTGTGTTTATCTGTATTGAAATTGGGAATAAATCTTTACCCAGTGAACTCTGCCAGTCTTCCTGTTAAAATTTTACCCTCAACAAGAAAATTCAATATACCATCTTCCCAAATGGCAAATAAGTAATATTGAAAGTGTCCTTTTAAAGGTAAGATGTATTTTCTTCAGTTTCTACATCTATATAGCAAAGACCCACTGAAATTATTATTTCATTGTCACACACACTTTTCACAAAAGAATAATGCGAGAAGCCTTTTGAAATAAATCTGGTGACACTAGAGAGTTTACAAATACTAGCATATTAATATACAGCTAAAATAATAATAAAAAACAGCATGCTGCTAAAGATGTTTAGTATTATCCGCTCGCTGCGGGAGTTTATTAGAAACTCCAGCTTTCTTTTATTAAAATTTCAATTGGCTTGGTGAATGAGATCCTATGTTAGTGTCATAAAGTGAGAAGCCAGAAGGAGAGGATATTGGCATTTAAGTGCAGATTTAATTTTGAAATAGCGTATATTATTATACCAGAATATTGCATATCACAAATATTACATACTGGTGGTGTTAAAAATAGTTGCATTGATTTCTATATTCATCAAACTGGCATTGTTTTCTGTGCCATCTGGTAGTTTACACATGTAGTTTTTAAATATATCCTAAGAAGTTTTCAATATATCTATAAATAGAAAGCAAATACCGCATAGTTCTGTGGAGATTTTAAAAGATGGTTGGCACAGATGATCTCCCACAACTGGCTCCAGTGTCAAGGGATGAACTTAAATCAAAAGACGAAATCTTTTCTGAACCATTGTAGGGAGGTCGTGGGTTTTACTTTGGCAATTGTATCTTTTTAGATATGTGGTTTAATAGTGATTTTTATTGAAGACTGCTTGGTGTTCTTTCAACAACATTCTCACTTATGTAAAACAACGTTATGGCTGTGATAGCTTATCTCAACTGAAAATTAACTCTTAATTCATAACTCTTTCTACTGTACTGAGTTTTGCTGGGTAGTGTGGTACAATGATGCTGTAAGCATCAACAAAGGCTTTTGCTGCATCTTGGTCTCTATTTCCTGGCATCTTCAGAGAAGAGCTGGAAAAGATGAGCAGTAAAATGGGTGGAGTGCGCTTATCACTTCTCTCCACTCTTCCCAGAATTCTCCTTTGTGTCTAATTACAGCAACGGATGGTGTTGTCCTCTTATACTGCAGGTGGCAGAGGCTTCATTGCTGGGAAGGCAGGAACATGGCTTTACTCTCCCATTTTTCTGCAGTGGTGAAAGCACTTGGGTGAAGAAGTGCTCAAAGTCTTATTCCACATAAGATCCCATAGAAGGACTGTAAATTGAAGGTGGTTTTACAGTGGAGTGGGATTGTGTGTCTCAGATATACATGTATTCTCATACACAATGTGAATACATAGTGTATATATATATATAGTTCAAATCTCAGGGTTGTACCTTTTGCTTTTCAATAGTATGTCTGGATTGCTGTTTAATTTTGAACTGGTATTTTTCCTTACATTTTTATTGGTTTTGGTTTCATGCAATGTAACTTTGGTGGTCTCAGCACAGTGACATCTGGACACGTTGCAAAATGGTCATAAATTAGCCCACAGTCTTTCACATACTGGTGTAATTAGCTTCAGATTTTTTTCTATTTTATTTTAAAAGAGATTCTTCTGTACTGTTTGTGATTGGATAATCAGTGTTTCATTATTTGGTGAAGTGTTGCTTTAAAAATTGATGGCACCAACAACTCAATCCAGCTGGAACCCTCCATGGTGGAAAAAAAATCTCTCTCACATCCCCCCATCTGGATTCTTCAAGATGCAGTGAGAAGTTTGCACTTTTGCAGCTGCAGTTCTTTCATGACAGGTTCTGTGAATTTTACACATGGCTGCCTGCTTGAAAAATATTTTCCAGATTTACATGTTTACAGCATTGACATGTGAAGCTGAAGAGCCTTCCCTCTCCATTATGGCACAAGTACTCACAGATTGCACACTAACTTTATAAAATCTGGAAATGGATCATTTACAACTTTCAAACAAATCAAAGTGCCCTTTGATCTTGACTCCAAGTTTCCTTAAGAGCAACAAATAAAAATAACCTTTTGGTGGGTTTTTTCCTCTAAATATGGTCAATATTAATGTAACTGTTATATCTCTCTGAAAAATCAAGAAACACATTTAATACATTTTTATTTCAACATGCATATCCTTGGAAGAGAAATCTAATTCAGCCAATGTTGGCATCATTAAGATCATTGTGTTGTTGGTAAGTGCATCTGTAGAGGCTATTATGAACTCAGCAAGAGATAGTCTAGTCCATCCTTTATTCCCTCCTACATGTGTGGTTTTGTTTTCACTAATGTTACAAAAATTTAGAATAATGTTGTTGGAAAAAACCTGACAGTGAAAAATCTGTGGATATCTGCAATTATTTAGATGCAAATTAATTTATCCATAACCTTCAATTATATTTTTCTGATTCATACAGAATTGCTAAACACATTAAAAATGTATGCTGTTGAAAGTGTGAAAAATATGCAACAGTTACAGAACACTTGAATTTTAAAATATTGCATTTAGGCAGCCATCATCATGGTGAGCTTCAATTCACCATATTGCCTATAGTCACTGTTTTCCTTGGCCTATCATTTATTCTAACTTGAGTTATGTTTTAGATATCTTTTTGAATGTTATAAAAGTTTAAAAGGAGAAAATACAGCTTGCTGACAGAGGAAATATGCATCATTTATTAACACTGATGGAAAGGATATTTTTATTTCTGTTAGACACTGCTGATTTTTGCAAACACTTTCTGTCTCTTGCAAGCTAGCCTGACTGGAATCCATGGTGTACATACTCAGTATTTTCTTAATATTAGTCATGGCGCTGCCTAAAATATTTTACCTTTATAAAACCTGGCACAAAATAGATTAAAAACCCCCTTTATTAAAGACAGACTTTAGGAGGAAAAGGCTGGGCATCTCAAAACTAAAACCAGCTCTGGAGAAATGTGAAATCTTGTGGGTTAACAGGGTAGGTGTCACATAGCTCATCTGCAAGGGAGGAGTGAGGCCCCAGTGGGCAGTGGGATCATTGTATGACCTGCTTTCAGAGAGTTCAGACAGTTTGGAAGCTGCTTTTCATTCAGTAATGTTTATTAAGATGGATAGGGGCTTCAAGAGGGTTTGTCTTGTTTAATGGGGAAGATGATGGCATGGCTGTGGCTGCCTCAGAGGTGAGGCTGGGCTCTCCAGTCTGACTCTGCTGGCAGCTGCCCCCTTGAGAGGTTTGGAGAGCTCCAGTGGCCAGCAAGGGTCAGAGCAAAGAGCTCACCCTTTTCAGGGCCACAGAAATAGGTTTCAGATGGAGGTACAACATCTATCACTTTAGATAATTTTTAACTTCTTGTTATTTTTCTAACATACATATACAAGTAAATGAATACCTTAAAATATTTGATGATTCCCTTACAGGGTAAGAAGAGTGAAAGATTTAGTTAGAAGCAGAATTGAGCCCATGTGTTCCCTCCCCTTCTGCCCCCCTAATAGTTAAAAGAATAACCTCCCATGTTTTGTGATGGAAGCTGGGAAAGTATGAGGAGATAGAAAATAGGATGACTTTAGGACTAATTTTGCATGCAATACAGGGTGATGAATGGCTAGGGTAACCTAGAGGACCAAGATGAGCTAATGAAAGAGTGATGTAAAGTGCAAGTCAACTGTTTTTTAAAAAGTGGCATCGTCACTGAAAACAAGAGAAATGAGAACTATCACTTTGTACTTAATCATACAGTACCCTCATGATGGGCTGCAAGGCTGTATAAAAAATGAGCGAAGCAACCTACTCAGAAGGAATATGCGTGTCTGTTTTTCTTAAAAATATCAGCTTTTTAGCAGACTTGTCATGCTGATAAAGCTTAATGATCTGTAAANAAAGCAACCTACTCAGAAGGAAAATGTGTGTCTGTTTTTCTTAAAAAAATCAGCTTTTTAGCAGACTTGTGTGGAGGGTTTATTTTTTTCATTGTGNATACAAAGAGCCACACTGTACACCTGCACTGTAGTACACTGTGCACAAGCAAGGCCATGTTTCTGTGACTTGTTTCCAGCCTGGATTTCTATCTGGCACTATTTAACTCTACCAAGCTTTCTGATACACAGAAAATTGAAAATGAGCCTCATCATCTTCTGTATATCTGAACTAAAATTTCTAGCCATAACACTTTGATCCAAATTCAATGGTGTATAGTTCAGAAAGGTTTGGATTTTTTATCAAGGTAAAATCAAAACTGATGCTGCAAATGATGATTATTTGAAACAAGTGCCATACAGCTTTCAAATCCTTTCCCCTGCTGATTAAATGAAGAATTTCTTTACCATTTTTTCACAAAACAACTTTTAAAAATGAAATATTCTGTAGCGTTGTACTCTTTTCTTGTTAAGTGTGAAAAAAAAAGCTGTTAAGAAATCCCATAGTCTTTAGGCTCTTTAGGCTTGTTTGTTTATTTTTTTTTTGAAAAAAGAGAATGGACTTCTGTTGAGCTAACAGTCATTAATATGTTAATATTGCTTTTTGAGATTATGACTGGTTTTTTGCTCATAATTAGGATTAAACCTAAGTCTAGCAGGTAGTGATTATGTGAGTGGCAGTGCTGAGTGGAGAAAAAGAGAAAATGGTATTTTATTTTTATCTCTGTATTTCATACCCCAGCAGTCACAGAGAGGGGAAGTTTACAGGCCAAGTGATCAGGGTTATCCCTGGGCTGGGATGGTGGAGGAAAGGCAGTGTCAGCTGTAGGATTTGGCATTTCTGGGCAGCCACTGTGGCTCCCAGCTTCTGATCAGTATATGTGCATCGATTTCCCTTTTTCCATTTGCTGAAGCAGTGACTAGTGTTTGGTTTATAAAATGGTTGTAAGAGTACAGATGTGCTTTTCTATGCTTTCATGCCTAATGTGGGAGCATTTTATTAGTTTTCTTTTAATTGTTAGCTATGTGATGCATTTTATCAAAAAGAGGTTGGAAGTCTTTGTGTACCTGTAATGAAACCATTATATAAACAGAATTCCTTGCCCATTTTTGTTTTATTTACTGAGAACTAAATCTTCAGGCATTAGAAACAGTCCTGAAGTTTTTCAGTGTTTTACTAACATAATAAAAACAACAAAAATTATTTATTTCTTTGTGTAGAGCTTATAGTGTGACTTATCTTTGTGCATGTGGGTAGTTGCTTTTACTTACGAGAAATATTTGTGTGTGCTGTCATGCAGAGGTGGTTGCAGATCTAAAGGTATATTGGCTGTCTTTGGTAGTACTTACAATAGAAGAAAAGAAAAAAGATGATTGTTATTTGGAAGGATCTTCTCAGTGGGAAGATTTTCTGGTTGTTGAAACCAGTACAGATCATGCAGCCTTTATATGCTTAGTGGTGGCAGGCCTTGTATGACTGGGAAAAGAACAAGGCATGGCAGGAATAGCTCTGCCTGTATAATTTTGTGACTTGATGAGGAGAATTTCAAATACCTTTTTGTTTCACTCATATAAAGCTGAGGGAGAGTGTGGTGGGATAGCTAAAAGAACAGAAACTGTTGATTTAATTCTGCTTTTTTTTTTCTTGACATATTTTTTCCTTGCTTTTTTTTAGAGACTTGAGACATAAAAAATATCTCTATATCCCAGTTTACCTCTCAGCAAAATGACTGTTATAATACTTAATGTCCAGGGATGAACTTTATAGGAGAATTCAAAGGCCCTGAGATTAATGGATAGAAAGCAGTGGATAAATTAAATTGTCATCCAGATGTTTTCCCTTTCTGCTACTTCATCACAGTATAAAATTTTTAATGAGATTTTTAATGCAACTGGTTGTTGCTTTTGTTGTTTCATCATTCACAAAATTAATTTTTTTCTTGTTAAATGTCTTGCCTCAGAATGGTGAAGAATGTAAACTGTGTAATCTGATAAAAATTATTTGTGCTTGCAGTAAACTGTGAAATATAGGCAGTGTTTTGAATTCTATGGTATTTTTTAGAGAAAAATTGATTTTAGAAGATAATTTAAAATTTCCTACGTGTAACATGGGGCATGTAATGTTATCAATTTAGCCCCAGTGTGAGCCAAGGTGCTTTGGTTTTGTCATGAGCATATTTTCATCATTCCTCCTGAGTATTTTAAGGGTGAATTTTGGCTTCTGGCTACCTCTTTATGTGGAAGCAGCTGAGTTAAGCGTGGTGCTCTAAGCCCAGTCCTGTGTGCCACAGAGCAGGGAGGCTGCTGAGAGAGGGGAATATTCTCCTTGCTGCTCATGTTAGGCTCCTATGTTGTGGCTGCTGCCAGAAGCTTCTGCAGAGGCCTTCTTTGTTATATAGCAGTTTTTAAAACATGAGCCACACCCCTGCCATGTTCCTTAGTTTCTGATTCTCTCTTCCCTTTTCATTTCTTCTTGGCTGTGTGGATCCTGGCATCCTAAATTAAACTTTCACCAAGGTAGTGGTTAGAGGCAGTGCATCCTGACAACAAGCCTGACTGACAGTTTGTTGGAAATCCCCCTTGTTCTCGTATTTTTCCAAATATTATGGTGGAAAAAAATAAATAAATTGTCACTATATATATAAGGTACAAATAAAATAATGTCCATGCTGAGTGACTGAGGGATTGTTTCTAAGCATTTCTCAGAAGGCTTTAACTTGATTACACTGGGGATCAATCCTTTGTGTTCTTGGGGAAATACTTGAAGAGAAATGGGAGACAGAGCGCAGAGATATCAATAAGCAATTATTTCACAGAAAGCAGTCACAAGACTTCCAAATCTTGTAAAGCATGGTATCTATTTAATACATTTTTGACTAAGTAAAAATGTAGATCCTAGGAGTTTCCCCCTGCCTTTCCAGTTTTCTCCAAACAGAGGTCTCTAGCATAGTGTTCCCAACCGGGAAATGCTCTGTAAATTTCCACAGATCACATTTAGCAAAGAGTTGAGAGATTCAGCTTCTGTTGGCTTTTGTTCAAGAGGCAGAAGATGACCTAGCTTGACTCTCAGATTGGATTTTGTATTTGCATGTTGGCAAGCAGAAAAGTAAACAACACTTAACTTGTAAACTTAAAACTTAATTAATGGTATTAAAATAATTGCAAGAATGTGAATATAAAATGCCAAGATGCTGTTTTTATTGCACCCTATACAAAGCAGAACTGTAGTAAAAGTAAGTTATTCTGTAGAGTAGAGGAGTATGCATTATTAGTACATTAATATTCATTTTTATTGGAGCTTTTAATGGTTTATTTGGCAATTGAAACATAAAAAAATTAAAATCCTAGAGATGGCCAAGAATCACAAAGGACAACAAATATATTAGGCTATAAAATATAATGTGCTGCATTTCTAGAATATAATGAAGAAAAGGTGAAAGCCATTTTGATCTGGATGTGACATTCTGTCTGCATAATGCACACAGTTTCTGCAACAAAGGACCCAAAAAACAAGGCAAACTGAGGCACAGCTGTCTGGGTAAGCTTTTGCTTGCACAGCTGTTACTCTGTGCTGCTGTCGAGTCTGTGTGAGGCCAGAGGTGGGTGCCAGGTGTGTCGTGCCCTGGCAGCCTTGGAGAGCTGTTCCTGGAGCCACTGGGGTGTCAGAAGCAGCAGGGTGTCACAGGTGACCCTGTGACAGACCTGGGTGTGACATGGCTGGGACATCCCTTGCAGTGGCTGAACTGAACTGGAGAGCTCGGGATCAGTTTGATTTCAGTTAGGCAGAACTGATGTTTGTGATCAAGGGCCAGGGGAAAGAGGGAATTAAATTCTCTGTGTTTATTTATGTGGGCATGGGGGTGCACAGCAATATAATTATCATGGGAATTAATGGTTAATGCTGTGTAATTAAATAACCTCCAACACTTTCCAATGTAACATTTCTGAGAGTCATAATGCAATGGCAATACTATTAATTAAGTGGGTATATAGATAAGTGTGGGCAGATTATCCTGAAGGGTAATTGAGTCAAGTAAAGATGAAATGAGAAATTTGAATATAAAAGTGAAGGAGATGGAGAGAAAGGAGTAACATGAAACATCTGGGTTGGAGACTCACATAACTGCAAGCCACGTATTTAGATTGATATTTGTTAGGTAACTGAATTTGTATGTAACTGTTACATATTCCAGGACATAAGATAGCAAGTCAAATCTTAAAACAACTTAAACAAAACTTCCCTTAAATGATTGATTCAGGAAATAGACTATGGTTTACAGTATGATCTATAAAATGTATTTTTTAATTGCTATTAATTTCTTTAGGTGTTTTCTAAAAGACCTTTAAAAAATGCAGTAGAAAAATTCTAAAGAAGTTGAATGCATTTTTTCTAGAAAAAACATGGCATAATTTCTAAGCAGTTTTTAAAGTCGGGAGGAATTTGTGAAGAATGTATNATGATTGATTCAGGAAATAGACTATGGTTTACAGTATGATCTATAAAATGTATTTTTTAATTGCTATTAATTTCTTTAGGTGTTTTCTAAAAGACCTTTAAAAAATGCAGTAGAAAAATTCTAAAGAAGTTGAATGCATTTTTTCTAGAAAAAACATGGTATAATTTCTAAGACGTTTTTAAAGTTGGGAGGAATTTGTGAAGAATGTATCCCAATATTCCATGGGATCAGTAACCCAGTAAGTGCTTAAACGTGCATGTATACACATGTGTAAAAATATATTCTTTGGTTTCCAGAAGAAACTGAAAACATTGTCATTGTGCATACATTACTTCATTAAAAGTCATGGTAAATCTATCAAGGATCTTTTCTAGATTTTTAACTTGTTTTTTATGTATGTGTATTGTCAACATTGTATGACACAGACAAACAATGTATGGAAAAAGTAGTTCTACTTTTTGTTTCCAATTAGTAATGTTACTAAGAAAACTTCCTGAAATTATTCTCTGTGTCACTTTCAAACCTACTCCTTTCTCTTACTAGTGAGCAACAGAGTTTGACCCTGGGTAATGTTTTTCTCCAGTTGTAGTGCCTGAGAGAGAAAATATGTTTGCTAGCTTTCTACTCTACAACTAAATTAATAGACTGAGGGACCAATTCATTAAAATTTTACGTCTGATTTGTTTGGGTCATAGCTCTGTTACAACTTGTTATAAATATCTTATATTCCTTAATATTGCATACTCTATTAACATAACAGACATTAACAACTATAGCCCATCTGGAGCTAGAGGGAAAAAGCCATAATCCTTTACCTTGCCAGCTGAAAAATAATATAAAAAATCATGTGTTACAAAAGTGATTTGACCCCTCTCACAAGCAATCAAGGAGATTATAAATAATTAAATAGCCCTGGGTGGTTCAATAGAAACTGTCCTTATTCCTCCCCTAATGATCTGATCCTCTTATTTACCCATTCAGATACTCACAAAATGGTAAACTAGGCTAAGGCCTCTTTTTCCTGGTTCTATTTGTAGAAGATATTGAACAATCCATACTGCTTTATGATAAGATTAAGGTAACACTGTAAGTCTCCAGTTTTTCTATAGAAATCCTTTTGTGTGTCATTCTCTTTAAGTATGAACTCTGACTCAGGACCTGTGAAGATGTTCAGTTTGGGAGCTCTGCTCTACTTCATCATTTTCATTTGGCAGGGAAGGAGGGCAGAAGTGTGATCCAAACATCCTGTTATTCCTCCTTGGTTGATTACTGTACTTGCACTTTCTAATGTTTTTCTTCACTTCTTCCGAGCTGTTGCCTTCTCCCCATAGTGGATCTCTTGTCCTGCTGTCCTGTGAGAGGACATGTGGGAATGGTTCAGAGCTGCACAAGGAAAGAGAAAGACTAAGATGGGACATTAGGAAACATTTCTTTACTGAGAGTAGACAAACTCTTGAAAAGGCTTCCTAGAGAGGTGGTGGATGGCCCAAGCCTGTCAGTGTTTAAGACACAATTGAACAATGCCCTTACTACCATACTTTAACTTTTGGTTAGCCTTGAAATGATTAGGCAGTGGGATTAGATCATCACTGTTGGTCTCTTTAAACTGAAATATTCTATTCTATTTCCTCTTCGTTAAAGAGAGGAAAAGCATTCACTCCAGCAATAGAGAGACAATGTTTGCAATAAAGCAAAAAGAAGAAGTCCTTGTGAAGAAAAGAATCAGAAATGAACTGACATTACTAGAAAAGCTATCAAACACTGATCCTGAAGATAACTCTGTGCAGATTTGATGGATATCAGGGGAGAACCACAGATGGGTTCTCTGAACCAGATGGAGCCACTGTTATGGACAGTTACAGTTTATAAATTACAGGGAAGTAAAGAGAAAATCTTGTCCTTGTGGTACAGTAGTTCCTCTTGGTCACATCTCAATAGCTTTTAAATAGGTTTTAAATCTGTGTGCTAAGTGATGCTAGAGGATGGCCCTGGTTATCTCTCTCTGCTCAAAGTGAGCTCCCCTGTACGTCTGGAGTACAAGCCTTTCTCTACCTGATGTGGGTCCAGATATGCCTGCCTCCATAAGATGGAGCAATCCATGAAAATTTTTTTATACCCAGAGTAGTAATTAAATAAGGGCCAAAGTAAAGAAACAAACTAACACTGGAATCTCATGTTGATTGACTGTTTTTCTTTGAAATTTCATAGTATATAATTTATTGCTTATGCCACAACTTGTGGCTAACTGCTGGAATGGATGGAAATGACATACCACTAATTTTCTCTCTCCTATCCTTTGAAACTAATTTAGATTTTATATTCCCAGTGGCAAAACCAGAAGTGGGATGTATACGGTTGTTGACTAAGTGTGTGTGTGCTCGTGAAAGGGAGGGCTGTTTTTGATCTTTGCATTTGCATGCTAAACCAGGCATATTGTAGCCCTCATATTTTGGACTTTGATCAGCAAGCCAAACATAGGAGAGAAAACTGAACAGAATTGAAAAACAAAGACTGTTGAAGGTTGCCAAAACACTCACTCATCTGCTGCTAAATATCTGACTTGGTTTTTGAGTTCTTCCTAATGGCTGTGGATGAGAGAGATGATAGGATTCTGCCCATCTCAGGCAGCCCCCAGTTAATAGTGTCAATACTTGTCAAGATGTCAGAAATGCATTTCAAGATTTATAGCTTCCCAAGGGAATGGGCAGAAGAAAAAAGATAAGTGCCCATTTTGTTCCTGAAATAAACTGAGAAAATTGTATAAGGAGCATGGGGAGAGCAGGGAGGAGCTCTCTGTAGTAAGTAGAATAAGTGTTAGTTCAGAATTCAGGAGTCTGGGTTGTCTTTGACTATAACAGTGACAATCTTTCACCAGGTATTTATGACTCTTTAAAGAACCCTGTTGTAGATTCCTACTTTCATTACCTATTTTTGTGTCAGCACAGTGGAAATGTTAATCTTAGCTCATCAAGTGGCTGAACAGCACAGAATAGACTTTTGTGCATTAGTGGGTTCACATAAAGTGTTATTAGTAATTGTAGTATTAGGAAAGTGCAAGAGCATTCCCAATGTGTTAACAAATCTGTGTCATCAGAATTTTCTAAGTTTTGAGTAGATTAATGCTATGAAATAATAAATGAGTGTTGCTTTGCATTCAGGGAAAACTGGGGGAAGGGGCCCTGTTTAATTTTTTTTTGTATAGGTGAGTAGTCTGGTGGTACAGTGCATTCCATTCTACTCTCTTAAATAAGAGTTAAATTTTCTTTCCTCTAAGAGTATGTTGAAATTAATCATTCAGGGAAACTGGGATGTAACCTTCATTTTTAGTAGTGCATTGTAACATTAAACATGCAAAATGGAAAACCTGTTAAATATGAGACATAGAGCTTTTGGAACATTACAATGCAGTCAAAAGATTGCAAAAGCTTCCATGCAATACAATAATTTCAGGGTGGGTTTTCTGATTTTTTTTAAAGCACAATCTCAAACCTTTGTGAAATGCATTTAGGAAGTAGTGAATTGTTTCTCTAGAATAATATGTTTCTTGATTGCACTTACAAGGTTTTGTCACTTTTGTTATTAATCACAGTGACAATATTTTGTCTTTAGGCCAAGGGCAAGAGTTCTCTGTTGTTGATTTAGTCAGAAAGTACTCAAAGTTTGTAGTGGCATGTCATTAATATTTATGCTGCACAGGTAATAGAGTAAATATTAGAGCTATGAATTATTGAAAGTGAAAGAAAAGTGATGAAATACTGTTTGTTAGTTTGGTTGTTATGTAGTTTTGCATGTTTTTGAAAAATGAGGACCTTTGAAAGAGTGCAGCACTTTCAGTAGAGTTTATGACTTCTGCATTAATGTGAATTTTCTTTGTCAAATGATATGAATGTTTAAAAAGAATTTGAAATGCAATTCTTATGATGAGTTGTAGAGCAAAAAAACCCATTACATTAATTTAATACAGCTGCCTCAAAGAGGGTGAAGGAGTGTCCTCTACAAATGACTACCCTCACAAGGAAGTGTGATTCCTGGAGCATTCTCAATCTCTTTTGTGATTTCCCGCATGACATAGTGCTTCAGTCCTGCTTTTCTCTACTCAACATCCCTGAATGGATCTGGTCAGAGGACAAAGTTTTTGATAGGCTTTAGGTAAGTTTCCTGCTTAACTTTGGGGCAGGAGTGCAAGAAAATTATGTACATACAAACTGGAGGAGTAGTGCAAGTGGCTTTTATGTCTGCTGGAGTGTAAAACAGGGAAATGAAAAAAGGGTTTCTTGTGTGTGTGTGTGAGGAATTCTACAGTTAGCAGCAGGTCACAGCTAGTACCTTATGTAGCAGAGCAAGCAAGGAAAGTCAGCAAGGTTGATGTATAAGCAGAAAGTAAGACAAAGGCTTGCACCAGCTATTGGACTTCTGATCTGAATATGCACCCACAAAGTAACATTATTAACCAAGAGATGAAGGATTGCAGAGCAGGCAGAAAGGATCTTGAGATCCTTGTTCACTCAAGGACAGGCTATTCATCCTGCTAGTGGTACTGTGATTGGAGTTGGCTGGCAGTGGATTGATTTCTTGCTCATAAAATCCATTCTGTGCCCTGATTATTGTTTTTTCACAAATGGTTTCAAAGTTTTTTGGTTGTATGGTGTGCTGATCCTTCCCCAGAAATGGGTATTCACCCCACATCTGGCCATGATTTTTTTATTCTGCTCTGTCAGTTCCTTCTCCCCTTTAGCCTAGCAGCTCTGTGGGGCAGCATTAGGGCTGAGGGCTGATAACCATCCCTTCCTCAGAGAGTTATAACATGTTTTCAACAAGCCTGTACCCTACTGTTGCAGAGCCAGCCTGGAGGAGGCCTGTGCTCCTGTGAGAGCAGGGAAGGTTCGTCACTTGAGCTTCTGTTGCCTGTACTAGCCTGCTCCTCTAGGTAGATTTCGTGCTTGTGCTCTCTTGGTGTGCTGATTACTGCTTTTCACCCTCTACTAAGATCATATAGAACTTCATTAAGAATAGAGAGAGCTAGGTTAATGTAGTCTACTTCAGCACCCACTAATACTATTGGTAGATCAACCAGGGAAATTTCTTAATGATAAAACCAGGCAGTTCTGTAGTGATCACTGCAAACCATCGCCCAGCTGTATCCAAAATTATTGCTAAAGCCCTAGCACTTGACAACAGCTTGCAGGGTGTGGTACCAAAGTGATCAGAGCTCCTTTCTGTGTTATGCATGTCTGTTTTTATCACACTTCTTTGTTCACCTTTTATGGTACTTATTGGTTAAACATGACCATGCATGACCTGCATGACCGAGCTCTCTCCAGAAGACTGAGTTAAACCTAATCAAGCTGACTTCTCTGCTAAAGCTGGCAAAGAGTAGAGATATGAAGAGACCCCTGTACTGTTGTGATGACTTCTAGTGGAATTCAAAGACATTCTGAACTGAAGAACCACATCCTGTATCACCTGGATAAGATGGCTGTGCTTCTGAGATAGACCAGGCTGTTAGATAGACTAACAAATTAACTCTGGGGTCACGAATGAGGCCCCACAGTAATTAAATAATGCATCATTTCAGGGTTGAGGGATTTGTTTTGGTCTGAGACAGACTGCTAAGGACTCCAAGCAGCAAGGCAGCAGCCAGTGGGCAGTGCTGGATTTGGCCAAGCAGGCCAGCCAGGGACAAGCTGCAGCACAGGGAGGACAGAAAAAAGACAATATGAGGAACCATGGCTCAGCAGGTAAGAAGCAGGATCAAGAACCAGAGCCAGGAATCAAGGTGTGAAGCATGATACTGAGGCAGACTGTAAATTCCCACAAGGTTGCTTGTACAGACAGCTGTTTGATGTCTCCTGTCATTAGGAAAAGGCATTGAATATGGTCTTTGTTTTCTGTTACCTCTGTCACTATTGACCAATGATCAGAGATGCCTCACTCCAGCTGGGCAGTGAGTTCATTATACACTTTTATTTTTAACACTGGCTTTAGTGGCAGGATCTGTAGTCCTCCTTGTCCCAGCATTTTTGTGCGTCCTACTGAGTTTGCAGTTCTTGTCAGACAGGCAGTGAAATTGTTTACCAGAGATTTACATTCTGGCCAACCAGGCTGCCTGGACTGAGCAGAACAAGGGCCATATTCCTCCTTGGCTTATTAGGCTGGTGTCTGTCTCACCTTTGCTCCTTCGCATCGAGGCTCTCTGATTGCTTGCGAATGGAGAGGCTGTGATTTTGCTGACTCTGCTGCTTTGGTTCAGCTGTGAAGCAGTTGCTTATAATTGGTGCCAAGAAGTAGCAATCAACTGGAAAAAAAAAGCTCTGGGAAAAGTTGATTTTTATTTTTTTCCCCTGCAAAATATTTTTGTGAGCTGATGCTTAAAATGAAAGAAGACATTGTGGAGTTTGGTTTTCAGTGATTTATAGCAAAAATCTTCTTCTGGATGGTGAAGGGGTAGAAATTATGATGATTAACCCATAATCTGTTTGGGCCAGGTTCCCAGCATTGCTTTTTTGATGTCTCAGAGGGTATTGGGGTAAACAAAGGAACAGTATCCATTTTTCAGAAGGTGACCATGATCAGGTCATAATTCAGGATAAAGGAAGATTTAATTAAAAAGAAAAAAAAGAATTACTGGCAATGACCAAAAATTAAGTTAGTTCAATGTTTTTGCTATCTGTGGGGAAAAAGTAACTTCCAAATGCTAACAAAGATGAGAATTTAATTGCTCTCCATAATTATGTATTCCTCATTGGTGGGTCTCAGGGTAATTTTTACAGTACAGTATGGTTGGGGATTTTTTTGATCACAAACTCTTTTCAAGTACAGTTTTGTGCTTTTAAACAGATGCTGAATGTTCTACCGTTAACATAAGCAAAGTAAATTCTGATGTCTGCTACTTCCAAATATTCAGGAGGCAAGACAGGCTGCTATGTATCTACTGTTAGGCTGCAATCAGTAAAGGTCATTATTTGTATTTGCCAACAAACTTCCTAATTTTTTTTTAAGCAAACCTTACTCTGATACATGAATATTGAAAGTACATCACACCATGTTTTTTTTGCAGCACAGCATGCTTGTTTGACTTTACCAAGGGTCATCTGTTGGTTATGGTCATTTTTAATTATTATTTTTCATGCTTTTAGTTTAATAACATCTTATTATCCAATTTTGCCTCTCTCTTGCTGCTTGAGTTATTAGGGTCATCCAATTCTTACTAAATTTTAATGTCTTTTTTCTTTAAGGTCTTGCATATCTTTGCTCTGATTGCCCTCATCAAATTTAATATCTTATTTTTTAATCACTAAAACAAATTCTAGTATTTTCAAATTGTTGATCCTGTTTTGACTGAAAGGTTCAATTATTATCAACATTTTTAGTTCAACATACTTAAACAGAACAAATCTTGCAATTTCATCTGCGACAACTTAAATAAGAATTACAGTGCTGAGAATATGCCAAGCTTACCCCCTGACTTTCACACTTTATCTGGTCTGGTTACTGTTTCTGTGAAAATTCTTCCCTTCCTAAGGAGGAGAAATTTCCACTTTTATTTATTCTTATATATAAAAAGTTGCTTCTGCTACTGCTGTTATTTTATCCCTCTTGTCATGTAAGTGCTGTGGAAACCAGACATATATATTAAAGACTGATGAAGCTCAAAGACTGATGAAGTTCTAGTTCCCACTGAATAAATTGTGTATCCAAATTATTTTTTTTCATTAGAATATGTGGCTTTAGAACTTGCACACTTGTAAACATTTTTGGGTGTTGAGTTGCTCCTACTGCATGTGTGATCAAGAGAGTGGAGAGTATATGTTAAACATTTTTAGATAGAGTTATTAACAAAAGAGTTAACAAATGAACCAGCATTTCCTGGCTTGCTGCCATTGGATTTACTGTGGATTTGAGATATGAATGTGCCAGTGGCTCAGTCATCCAAAGAATACTTTATGTTTCAAATTTGGATTCCTATTCTAGGAACTGTTTTGTTTTGTTTTTTTTTATTTAGGAAAGCCCAGGTGAAGAGGTAACACCGATTCACTTCCTTCTCCCTGGTTACACAAATAGGCTATGAAACTTTGTGTGAAAACTAGTGGAGATTTGTAACAACACGCTGGCTTTGCCAGAGGGGCTGAAGGGACACAGGCCAGGGGATCGCTGTGCTCGCCGCGCCTCTTTGGGTCAGTCACAGCCAGAGGCAGCCACTCAACGTGCTGGTGCTTAAAGGAGTTTCTTTTTTGAATTCTTACTACTTGGAATTCGGAATTGTGTAAGTCAGGTACAGAGAGGCTCTCTGCTTAGCTGTGGCAGGTTTCATGTTGGTCACATGGAGCCAATTAGCCTTCCAGAAGTCTAACCATGAAACTTATACCCGTGGCTTTGTGTAACAGACACAGCATTCATCCTGGAAGGGGGAGAAAGGAAGGAAAAAGAGAAATAATTAGCTTCCAGAAATGTGAACAATTCCAGATAGTGACCAAAATTACATTTCTGATTTTAATGAAAGGTTTTCTGGCTCAATAAAATTTAGAGCAAAGCCCTGCTGGTTCAAATTGTTAGTGCACTCCTTAGACCTGGTGAGTTTTATATCATTTCATGTGGCTCTTTGTACGTTTTGCACAGCTTTAGTTCAACTCTATTGCCTTCCGTGTAAGAACCCTTTTATAGACTTACATAGAGATGAAATTAACTCCTAAGGAACAGTATTAATGGAATGATATTTCTCATAATCTTCTTGGAGACTGGGATGTTTTCCAAAACAGCAGTATGCTTTTGAGTGGAAGAAAAATTACAGATCTGGGATCATTCTGGCTGAATTTAGGAACAGTGATAGTTTAATAAAATGAAATGCTACCAGGTCAAGACTGTAGCTTGGCTTATCAGTTACAGTGGAGTGCACTGAGGAAGGGACTTCTGGCTGTCCAGACAAAAGTTGGCTTCCCCCCACTTACAGTGCTCTCTTTTTGGAATTCTACTTAGTATTGCTATTGTCAGTAATATTTTCCGTGATTCTCTATCCCTCTGTAGCATCCTGAGTACAGCTGCAGTAATCACTTGGAGCAGTTTGAGCTGGCAGGAGGAATGCAGGTGGCTTCTTCACTTCTAGGTCATGGGATTCAACAGGTGGGAGGAGGGAGCGTGGCAGAACTGCAGCTCATTTAACCATCTAATTTTAAAGCCTGTTCAGGACTCCTTTGATGACACATCAGAAGGGAGAGTTTCAAAGCAGTGCTGAAGTGGATTGAGTTTATTTCATTTCTGTCATTAGAGAAGAAGATGGAAGACTTATTATCTGCAAGGTTAATGGCAATAAGTTAGGTAAGAACAAGATGAAGGAAAAAACCCTTCCTTCGCTTCTATTCATGAAAGAAGACAACATTTAGTTCTCTGAAGGCAACTGTAAAGAACTGCATTGGGCACACACAGTATTTTTTTCCTGAAGGCAATTTGAACATTGATTTCAGGGGAAAAAATATTTTTTGATACTTCCTAAGTATGAAATAAAGGAATTTTCACCATTCAGCTATCACTCCTCTGATAAACAATACACAAGGGATCTTTACCACTTGAAGCATTTTATAGGTAAAGTTCTTCTGTTGTACAAGTTCAATTAATTCGTTCTAGACAAAATAGGGATTTTGTAATACTGATTTTGACGTGAGTGTATGTTACAGTGTATAGTCCTGCAATTTACTCTATGTAGTCTAAATAAGTAATATGTGTGGAGGGGGAAGACACTGGTCTTCCTAGAGACCAGTCATGGGTTAATGCACTCTGGTCAAAGTTCTGGACAGGTAGGAATGATGTAGAAATTTGATCATGTAACGCAGGGTTTTCTATTGCCATCTCCAGAAATTCTGCTGTTTTCTGCCTACTGTTTACAGTGCTTAGGGGAGCAATCCCTCACAGAGGCGCAGAATGTGCAAGAGAAGTTTCAGAGAGGGCCTTAAGACTTCCTCCAAAGCAGTAAAAATCTCATCTTGAGCTAGTCATTAACCACGATTTGTATTGACTCCAGCATTTTGTAGCGTGTTTATCACCCCTCATCTCTTGGTAGCAGTAACTCGCAAAATGCACACAGTGGATAAAGGCATTAAGATGACAAGACTCATTTCACCCAGTATGTGGGAGTAGTTGATGTGATGTTTTCATCTTTTACATGTGCCAGCTGTCTGGCCTTGAGCCACCAGAGTTTCCAGTGGCCATGGCAGGGACATCTCCGAGTGATTGCAGCTCCTGGGGCGTGCGCTCCTTGCACCGTGTCCTCTGCATCTGCTTGAGCTGTGACACCTTGCTGATGGCTTGGAGAAACAAGGAAGCCCATTTGAGTGGCCTGAACTGCTCTGTTCAGCTCTGACAAAATAGGCAAAAATGGCAGGTGAAGTTACATGTCCCCTTACTTCTAAAAATGACAAAAATACACTTTTCTGCCAGATTTTTTGCATACTGAACATGTTAGTGTTCTGTTAGTCACAAGTCTCTTCATTATATGCTGCTCAATAGAGTTAGTAAATATGTTACAGAAGACAGAAGGAAAATTTATATTTCGAGTAGTTTTCTTATATGGATGTGACACATAACTCCTGGCTGACAGTAGTTCTAAAACCTTATGAAATACACAATCACTTCTATGTCCATCTGACTGATGGCACTGTTAAAGTTGTAAGTTTGTGCTGATTGAGAAATGTGACTTCTGGAAAGTTATTCTCTTTTTGTCTCCAGTTGTCAGGGTCCTCTGTGTAAGGATGGTATTTCAAAAAAGAAATGTATCTAGCAATAATTCTGGAGATATTTAATTATTGCAGCAAAAGTGGATAAGAAACAAAAAATAATTTCCTATCTAGATGTGGACAGAGACTGTATTATTTTCAAAGTAAATGAGGTATTGATGAAAATATAATAACAATTATATACCTGTGAGGTGGAAGGAGGGTGACAGGACTAAATTGAATACAGTCAGCACATAGCTGTAGTAATGAAAAAACCTGCCATTTTATATATATATATATATTTATATATATATATCTTGGGAAAGAGAGGTTTGATTTGCTTTTGTATGTCTGTATTTTTTCTCTTTGAAACAAAGACCTGTTTTTCCAATATGGCAAGCTTAGCTTGAAGTTCCAAAATGTAGAACTGATAGGTAGGTGAATGTGAGATGATTAATGAAATTATTCCTGTTCCTGGCATTATTCTGCCAATGTCCTGTATTTAATTCTTGTTATCACACTTACTTATCCTGAAACATGTCATCAGTGAGTGTCATTATTTCTTTCCTTAAAAGAGAGGACACGGAGAAAAAGAAAAGAGAGAAATGTGTTTCTAAATGATATATGGGAGTTGAAATAATTTTTCTGTATTTAGGGCATTAGATTAAAATTACCACACTTGAGAGTATCTTAATTGTAATGCTGTTCTTGTCCTTTTAATTCATTTGCCTGCTATAGACCTTTGGCCTCCAAATCTTGGAAGGCTCAAAAGGTGAATGTTTTATTTCTTTTCAAATCAAGATGCTTTGGGAGGTGAACTTGTCTTGTCAAGCTCTTGGAGAGCAAAGGGATGACAATTCAGCGTGAGACATGGCAGGTGGTTAACAGTGTTCAGATATCATTTCCTTGTTAAGGATTTTTCTGCATACTTTTGGTTTTTAAGGAATAGGGAGTGCTGCCTCTTATAGATGCACAGAACCATCCAGGTACTTCTTTATGTGGTGCAGTATCACTCTAGAGCCTCCCTTATTGGTCAGTCAGATGCAATGCACTTGGCTGGATAAATGCAGATTAGTGCGACCTTTGGGTTAGCAGTCTGTGCTGATAAACAGCAGTTGTACAAGGAAATAGAGGCAACAGCAAAATTTGGAGGACAGAGGTTAGCAGCAGGCATAGCATCCTCAGTCACTGTGAAGAAATT
Organism: Thryothorus ludovicianus; assembly: GCA_013397245.1. Lineage (NCBI taxonomy): Eukaryota > Metazoa > Chordata > Aves > Passeriformes > Certhiidae > Thryothorus > Thryothorus ludovicianus. The sequence continues at coordinate 273,820 of VZTB01001449.1, forward strand.
GCATTGAAAGATTGCATTCTTAAAAATATATTTGTCAGTAATTTTGTAGAAATGAGGTGGTTTGAGTGTTGTTTGAAATTTCTGAAAGAGCTTCAGGAATCTATAAAATGCCACATGAGATTCCTGTCTCATCCCATGGACTCCTGTTCCCTGTGCTCTTGGCTGCCCTTATCTGCAGAGAGCAACTTCTCTACCCTCTGCAGTCCAGTAGCAGCTCCCTTGTTCCTTTGGGTATCATATTGTGAGGCTCAGAAATTCTAATTTTGTTTTTTACACTTAAAAATATATTCATCTTGTCACTTGTACTGTCCACGTGTTCTAGTTTGGTTCAGACTCTCTAAAAGATTCAAAGATAATAAGGTGGAAGCATTTCCTCTTTCATGTTGAGCTTCTGCATCTGCTTTAATTTGCTCAAGGCAAAACATTTTTACAGCATGCCTTGGAAGTGGAATTTAGTAATGGTCATTTTCTAGTTGCAGCCATTCATAGGGTCTGGGAGTATAGCTGGCAACTGGCACCTATATGTGAGCCCACATATATGAGTATGCACACACACACACACATTGATGCATTTTAACACCCCCCATGCTTGCAATCTGCTGCAATACACACCCCACCATGCACACACAGCCTGCTATGCTGCACAGCAGAGGAAGGGATGTGCTGATGTGTCAGTAAAGGAGCTGATGAGAAATCATGATTTGGCTTCACGAAACACCCTGGAGAAATTTTACAGCAGGGGAGAGAACAGGTATTTTGACAGAAATTTGAGGAGGAGAGAAGAGGAAAATTCCTAAATGTGTCACGTTGAATGTAAGTGATGGAGATGTAAAGACTATTAGGAATAGAAAGCGGAGAGGAAAAAAGATGGGAGAAGAGAGGGGGAAGGAGAGCCTTAAGTATCATGAAACAGATTGAAAGAAAGACCTGGTAGGAGAAACTGAGAGCATAAGGAAGTTCAAAGGGGCTGGGTTGGGAGGGGTTTGCAGTGGTGTGTCTGAACAGAAAATTATGGAGGGAAGAGCATGAATACAAAATAAAAGGGTATAATGAAAGAGAAAAGGAGATCTTACACATACTACTAAAATTTAGGCATATGTGTAATGCATGTATAATGCATGTATACATGCATTTCATAGCCTAAAACAAGAACTTGGTAACAGTGAGAGTAATATGTTAAAATGAATAAAAAATTGGAAAATTTAATGAGAGAAGTGTAGGACTGGCTGAAGTCTGTGGAACCACTGCCTCACTCTTCACAAGAAGGATGATTAAATATGGCAAACCCTAAAAGTTACATCAATGTCTTTGATAATAAGCATAGTTTTCTGCCTCCTTTAAAAAAAAAGTAAGAAAGGAATAAATAATAATTTGCCTTTTGATTTACATATCTTGTGAAATGTCTTTGTCCATTTCATGTTTGTTTGTAAAATTTCCTGGTATAATCTCACATAATAAAACAATCCACCTTATTTTCATAAGCATCTGTACTAATAACATTTTTACTTAGTAAAATGAATTAAACATGACCTACATAATAGCTAAATATTTGTCATGGTAATGTTTTTTGTGAAAGATAAATTATTCTGAAGCACACAAATCTTCCAAAATAAATCCTAGGTTGTGATATTAGAAGGTAAAATAAAGAAAATATATAAGGCTGTTATTTTCATGCAGAGGCACCATAAGAAATGTAGAATGTTTCCCACCCTAATAACATGTAGTCTTTTCTCAAAATACTCATACAAAATTGTGTGAACAAGAAAGCTTATGCAGTGTAGGGGGCTGACAGTTTCTGAACAGACCACGACATCCAGAAGTGAAAACTGTCAGCCAGGTGAAAGACTTTGACTTTTCTTGTGTGCTGAAGTTTATGTTCAATTCCATTACTAACTGTGTACAGATTTTGAAAACTAGGTCATCAGTGGTACAGCATCTTCTTATTATGATTTATACTCTGCATGTTTGAACAACCAAAATAATTTTCATGTGTACCATGAATCATAGCCCTATTTTATCCTTAGTTTTCACTTTTTTCCTTATATAAGCAAACTGCTATTGATTTTGAGCAGATTTTCCTTGAATGAGAGCTGAGGAGGGAGTGTGGTATATGGCCCGAAGGATTGTATAAGCTAGTATGAATCACAAGAATTTGGAGACAATATATTTTAAAATTATTTCCTCTCAAGTACATTACTACATCTTGCATGTTACTAGGAGCTGTCTGAATGTTGTTACCATATGGATAAATAAACTCTCCCATTCCCTGTTCGCTCATTTTTCAGAGCCTCCCTAGTTTTCTTGGCAGGTTGTGTTGCAGAAAATACTATTGATGGGGCTCCTCAGCCCATGCACCCTGATTCTAAAGCTCTGTCTGAGGAGCCTGTTAACTGGCTTTTATTTATCCACAGCCTTCTTTTGAAGACAGCCTCCCCTTGGTATAAATCTTGACAGTCTACATCAAGGTCTCAATCTTCTTTCTCCTTGTGGTGGATTTTGTGATCAATGGTAAGAAGTCAGCTCTCCCTTATGTCTCTGGAGCTTTTAGAGCTCTGAAAATACCAAGAGCACAACCCTCAGTTATATATATGAAAACACTATTTTTTTCCCAAGAAAAAGAACAAATAGGAACTTTCCAGTCAGTCTTTTTGAAAGCAAATTCTGTCAGGAAAGATGGAGTCTGCATCTGTCATTTGGCTGAGGGTGTGACTGTGGCCCAAACCTGAGGCTCAGTGTAAAGCAGAGCTCGAATTAATGAAGGAGGTTGGTTGAAAAGTTTCTGCCCTCGTGCAGTGACTCTTGTGAATCAGGACATGACTTACTGTCAGTTATGGTGTACTGCTCACAAGCCTTTCCACCAGAGACTGCACACCTTGGGAGGATTGGTCACTCCTGCTTATCATGGTAGATGTCAGAAAAATAGGTATTTTTGCCAGAGAACTGGAGCCCAATGTGTCAGAACAGTTTTAGACTGGTTTGGAGAAAGCCAAATAAGAGAACAATTTTCATTTTAGATTATCAGAACAGTGTTTCTGATACATATATATTCACTTTTTCTCAAACAGATTAAACTAATTATTCAGATTTGCTCAAAAATCTCTTTGTGTGTCTTGTTGATCTTTTTTGGTGGGATTTTTGAACCCATGTGTATTGTAGCCATAGACTTGTGGCTCCAAATGAATTCTTTTGAATTCCAATAGAATGTTGTGCATAATTGGAAATATATGCTATCAGTTAAATAAGAACAGATTGAGAAGCAAACTAAACTAAACTTTTTTAGCCTTATGACTTGAAGGTCAACACTAGAGTACAATGAATACTTTGAAAATACAGGAAGAGAATAGGATGTTCCTCTGAGAAAATGATATGTTTTTGAAAAAAAGCAATTACCACTCAAGAAATGAGAAGGAAATTTTGTGTACTGGTTGCTAATCAAGTATTGTGTATTTGTACACCAGTTAAATTATTTTCTTTAATGGCTGCACAAAATACAGTTTCTCAGATGTTCTCTAATATGCAAAACAATAAATTCAAAAAAACCAACAAAACTCAAAACTTCTGTATAATGTTTTCTGATAGCAGATGCAGATCTGTAGCAGCATAAATTAGAGCATTGTTCCAGAATGCTGCTGCATTTAAAGTTATGTCAGTCATGGGCAATATTAGAGGCTGCTTGGCTCCTGGTCTCTTTGGGTAGGGTTATTTCTAGTGATATGCTCTTTTTTGATATAGCAAAATAGTTTTCTAAGTGCTTGTTTTTTAGCTCTAATTAATCCTTTGAACATCTATAGCTGTTCCATTAAGACTCTCATAACTAATGAATTAAATCTGACAAAATCCTGTTGGAGATACATTTCATTTATTGGCTTTAAAATTCTAATGGAAGTAGTTATGGATGTCTGAAGGATTAAGGATTACTTAACTAGGAGGCCAGTCAGCATTGCATCCATTTTAGAGATAAATAAACTGAGGTGTGGGATAAATGATAAATGTAAAGAAAATTATGTTAGAAGACAGGAATAGAAACCAAAGCTTTAGTCACTGTAGTTGTGCTATATAGGAAAAAAACCTCTGGATTTTCACTGTTTTTTGAGGATTCAAAATGTCTATTTTGTTGCTTTTCATTTTAATTGCAAAAATGCCATCACTTTGTAAAGTATAGAGGTTGTATCTGAATTGTCCTGAGTTTGTTTCCATCTCCTACCTCATCTCCACTTTGTGTGACATTTTGGGGCAGATGTGTTTTCCTTCTTTTCAAAAACTGACAGTATTAATTCAATCTGTAACTTCAGAGATGGAAAAGAGTTAATGGAAACATTAATAAGTACAGCCTTAATAGGATTTGAACTCACAACCTTTGAAATATGAATTAGGAATTTATCTGGTAGTCTACACAATCTTTCATTAGCAGCTATGGGAATTTACAGGTGTTAAATTAGTTAGAGAAATGCTGCACTATTCCATGAATGCAATAAAAACATAATGAGAACTACAAGGAAATAAATTAATTCTAAAAAAGGAATCTAATATAAGGGCAACAAAGTTCAAATAAAGCCTGCTCTCTTGTCTTTAACAAGATTTCTGAGATGTCACCAATATTAGACATAATATTACATTGTTATGCTTCACTTGTTGAAACATTTTCATTAAATGAAACTTTAGTGATTTTTTTTCCCTCTCTCTTGAAAATTCCTTCATTCGAAATATTTCTGTGCGATAATTTACCCGTTGAAGTGATATTGCAGTGTGATGAGTTAGGATTAGAAGCCCCTGGTCTGAAGCCTCAGTCAGAAGGGTGCTGGCTGTTCTCAGGAGCTGATGAGCCATGGGAGGGGGAGCAGAGAGCTGCTGGAAGCAGATGCAACACAGAGCACTGCCCCTCAGGTTGGAGGGGAAGGAAGGGAAAATGGATTGACCAAGGCTGAGCTATGTTTCAGATATGTGACAGCTTTAAAAATTTTGAGTGAAAAATATGTTTCAACTTCAAGGGAATTAAAATACTGTCATCCCAGTTGGCTAATGCATGAATTAAAAAAACATGACCAAATGTACAAAAGCTTTAACTTCATGATGTGAATGCTTTGCAGTATGTGTTATGGGGCTTGGGCTAATTGATGCAATTTTAGGTCTTGCATTGCTTTTCTTCCTTCTGTTTTTAGAAAAAACAAAAACTCAGGTGTAAAGCATTTTCAGTCAACAAATTCAGGAATTAGTTGTACCTTAGTGAAGGGAGAAGGAAGAAACTTGTTACAGGGTTTGTAGATGATAACTCAGAGACCAGCTCAGCAAATCTGTATTATCCACATCCATGTAAGACATTTTGCTACATTACTCCCTGCAGCATCTTCAGCAGTGTGTTACTGCTGGTGTGCATTTCTACAGCAGTTGTGATGAAGGAAAAAAATCACACTTGCTTTGTGGGGAGAGGAGTTCATTGGCCCACAGGGCTGTGGTATAATTGCTACTGAGAGTTCAGCACAGATGCCCCAAATCTGACCGATATAAATGTGCTGGCAATGACTGTGGGCCCTCTGTGTGTCTTGGCACAAAGCAAGGGCTGAGCAGTGAGGAGGGATGGAGTCAAAAGCCCAGCCTTACCTGAAGGAAAAGTATGAAAAATGTTACTCATTGAAGGATCTTATATTCAATATTTATTAGAACTGTCTGTGTGAAGCTCTGGGTGTTTAGAATTTGTAGGAACATTTTGTTAAGAGCTGTTGAATCTGGAGGGGCAATGTGATCTGTGTTCCTGAGTTGCACCCAATCCACCTGAATCTTCCACAAGCCTACCATGAACAGAGTGAGACAATGTCAAATTACTGAATGTCTTCTGACTTTCTTTTCCATTTTTCTTGAATAAGAACTCCTCGTTTATGGCAGCCTCTTTTTTTTCCTTTTTTCCTTGCCTTCCTCTGAATTTCTTCTGAAGAATTTCCTACCATTGGGGAATAGATAATAATTTCAGTGTTAGCCTTTGAATATTCTTCTGGAATATTTAATCAAGTAGATAAGAATAGGATACATTAAGCTTCTTTAAGTTTATACCCACAAGTTTCCTCTCTCCCAGAATTTTTTATCATCATTTGCAGCAAGTGGGTTAAGCTGAATAAAGGTCTCCAGCCCTTCAAAGAAAGTGGTGAGAAATACACAGCTGTGTTAGAGATTTGTTTTGTTTGTTGGTATTTCCAATGAGGAAAAAGAGCCTCTGCTGCCTGGAAGCCCTGATTGTGAGCAAGCAACTTATATTGGTGATGACACTGTCTGGACCCTCTTCTCAAAGCTTTTCCTTGAATCAGTGGATTCTGATGGATTAGTTATGAGACAGTTAAATTGCAGGCATGTGGACTGATTTCAGGTTAATGTCTATTGTTGTCTGTGGGTTTTCCCATTTTATGTTAGCTGTCTTCTTTTCGGGCTTTTTCTATTTGTTAACATCTATTTTATATTGTGGTATGTCGTTGGCCGGGTTCAACGTGGCTTCAAAGAGCCACAACGCGTCAGGGAGCCGCCCAGGCGAACGGGGGTGCCTGCAGCAGAGTCCTTAGAGCAGCAAGCTCTGAGAAACGCAGCTTTATCCAGTCCCACTGATTTGAGTAAAAGAGCAAGAGGAAGCCTTTTGCCCATTGTCATGGGTTGCAATGTAAAATATAATCATGGGTGTGTTATTCTATTACCATCCTTAGAACTGGGATGGGAGGTAGTGATGTTATCTTCTGTTGATCAGCTAGCTGATAAGAAACCATCAAGAGCAGTTTCCTTATCTCCTCCATGGCCCATCCTCCCTCCGGGGATCAGTCTTCTGCTAATAGGCCATTAAGTCCACTGATAAACTTCCATCATCCCATTNAAAAAATAAATGACCATTACAAAATACACAGTAACCTGAGTGATCCTAGAAGTCCTGTTTGATCGCGTGTTCATTAAGATTATATTCTTTAAAATGCTTAATATTTACTTGAAACCTTTAGGATTGTTCACACTTTGTAGGATTAAAATAAACAGCTTGAGAAGTCAACCAAAAGAAGAATTTGATGTTAAGCACTTCAGATCTCTCTGGAATGCATGTTGCACTTCAAACTTTTAGTTAGCTTCTATTACCCTACTTCCTTTCATTTCATCTTTTGGAAGTATTTCTTGATGTCCTTTAACAGGATTTTTTAGTTTCTTGTGCATTTGTGCTGCTGGATATCACTGATAGCTAGGTGAGTGAGAGGATTTTGGGTTTGTTTTTTTTGAGGGAGGTGATGTGGGACACTTGAAAAGGATGCAGGTGGCTCAAGGATCCACAGTGCCTCCAGAGGGTGAGTTATTTTCCCTCCTCAGCACTGTCAGACTGTCAGAAGGCTGCTGACTTTGTCTCTAAACAGTATAATTTCAACTGTGCAACTTTTACTAGGTCCAGATGGACATGAGTCCTTGCTGTTGCTATATGTTCTTTGTTCCTGTGTATCTCATTTCTGTCTGGGGACCTGAGGACAGTGCCCTGACTTCTCAGAGTAAAGCCTGACCCCCACACATCCTTCTGCTATAATAAATACTAGTAGGGTTTTCTTCCTTGGGCTTGTATCAAATGATACAAACAGTTTCAGTTGACCTTGTGTTCACTGTTTGGTCATTCCTTTAAAAAACAGTTTCACTGTAGCGTTTTGCTTGGCAGTGGGTTTATAAATTTTTCCCTAAAGAATCTGTAACATTTAAGAATTTCAGCATGAATTATCCCCTCCATTACAGGAGTGCAGACTCAATGACTCCTGTTCTTTTTCATGGTTAGCTGAGGGGACAAGCAGTTATTTACTGCACTTTGTTTTTTTACCTACTGATCATAATTTAATTGTGCTGGGCCCCTTCCCATATGCTCTGTTATGCAGGTATGGTAATTCAATTCATATAAAATGAGCTTTTTTTCTCCTCTGTCTTCAAGATGACCTCAGCTCTGGCTTCTGGAATCAGCTCTTTATTCAGTCATATTCTTGTACCTGGAAGTTTCCAGAGATTCCCAAACTTCTGTCTCATGCCTTCATTTTACTGTTCTATTCCTTGATTTTTTTAATGCAGTTTCGCGCAGCTGAATTGACTTTTTAAATCACAATCTATTGTAGGAAGAGTGTAGAAAGTATTAGGAATACTCTCCAAAATTTCTGAGGTACTGTCAGAGGTGCGCTAAGCATTTCTGAAAGCAAGTCTGATTGCCATCCAAAATCTTCTTGGAAAAGAAGAATCAGATGCTTTGTTTGTCCCTGCCTCATATCTCCCAGTCCTGCCCAGGGGGAAACTGCTTTAGAGAGCCTTTCTCTTAAAAAAAATGTGGGCATGTGCATTACTCACAGCATTGGTAGACAATCAGACTCTTGCTCCCAGGACAAAAAAACCCCATAATTCTGGGGTTTAGCATGGATGCCCTCTCTCTCTTTAAACATAAGAGTTCTAGAAGGGGTCATCAGGCAGGATAGATATGTTTTGTGACATTCTTGCAGGGTCAAACTAACCCCCCCAAAACACAGGTTCTTTAGGTAGAACATGTGCAGCAACACTGACACTATTCCTGGAGTGAGAACAACAGATTTTGAAGCATGGTTGGATGAATTTATCCTGTATCCTAAAAGGTACTTTTAGCCTTCAATTTTGCAGCATCTGCATTGTTCTGTAAGTGGTGAAAAGTGTCATTGTACTGATTTGGACTGAAGAGTGTGCATGAAATGAAAGCTGTTCTGTATTTGCTTCCTTCAATATTCAAAGACTGGAGTAAGTTAAACATGTAAAATGAAAAAATATTAGGTTGATTTGTAGATAAATAATAGATTGTACAATAAATATAGCCATGTGAAGGTAATGGGAAATTCTGTATGGGTTTTGACCTGGAATTTTTGTATGCATTGAAAACAACCTTCAGTTGCTGTCTGGAAATCTCAGCTTTCAGATAGTCAGCTGTCCTGCTGCTTTGTTCAGTTGCTTTCAGAATAACAACTGAGGATTCCAGTGGCTCGATGGCACATCATATCTTGGGCTTGGGTAAAGATCTCATTTAAATAAAGCAGTACTTTCCATACAAAAAAATTTAATATTTTAGTGTGACATGCAAAACTGATGAATGACATTCTGTAAGTCCAATACCTTTTTTTTTCAGCCTGTGGCAAAATTACCACTCCTTTTGTAAAGGCCAAAAAATTAATGAATGATTTTATTCTTTCCCTTTGCAGCCTGCACAGGGTAATTATGTATTATTAATAATGCAGCAGTACAAATGATATTAAATGAACTACATTTGTTAATGTAGATCTTATCCAACTGCTTTTTCCATTGGTGGACTGTTTCTCATCAGGGGGTACTAGTTAGCTCTAATATGTGGAACTATGGGACAGAAATCCAATCAGATAAATAGGATAGATCTGGAAAAATCCAGGAAGGAAGAATACAATTTAAGATTTTGAGTGTATTATTAAGAGGAGAGATGAAAATTTATGCTATTTTGCTTTTACACATATTTCATGGTCATTTGAAACTAGTATCAACTCTTATTCTACCAGGTCTATAAAGAATAAGCCATTTGTCAAAGCTGTAGTGTTTGTTTTCTTCTGCAGTAATAGAAGTGCATGTAAAAGCTTTTGGAGTCTTTGCTGTGTTTGCTCTTGTATTTATTCAAGCTACCGTGTTGATGAAAATTAGTGATTGTCTATTGCTGTTAGATTTTATTTTAATCCCTAACCTCCTGATAAAGTTCTTTCTCTCTCTGTCTGTTTGAATAATAATATGTTAATTTTTACCCCTATATTATCATACCTTCAGGTGTGGTTAGACAATAAATACACATGCATAATGCATAAATGTAAAGAATTTGATCTGACAGCCTAGAAATCAATGAAAAGATTATTGTAGGCTTCAGAGGGTATAGTATGAGACCTAGTAATCATTCTTGTAGTTATTGTACTGTTGAGACCCTGCTCATATCAAAATGAACTGACATAATTTCATTTGAAGGGAGGGGTTACATCTGTGTTTACAGGACAGAAATTAAATTAATCTCATACATTATCAACTGTGCTTCACATTTGCATTGTGTTTCTTGTTAGTAGAGTCCAGTGGTTCTTGTATGCTGTGGGATGGACCATTATCCTCCAGCTACACAGTCCTCATTTCCTGTCCATCTACAGCACCCTAAAACTGAAAACTTGTTTGAAGACCTGTGATAGCAAACTCGGCGCTCTGTCATCTAAAGGTTTGTAAACCATCACAGCAGGCACTGTTTAAAATCCTCTAGCAAGCCGGATTGCCTCATGCATTTTTAAAGATAATCAATTATGCCACTTTCTATTCCCTCTGCAGTGGAGGACTCCGTTCCTATTCCGTAGCGACTCCACCCTTCCCCAGCCGACCGTCAGTCAGGCCACAGCGACGCTGGCACGTCCCACTGCCATCAGCTGGCACAGAGCTGGGGGGCTCCTTCGGGGTGAGGGGTGCAGCCAGCCCTGGGTGCACCCCCAGCAGCCCCATGGGCTGGGAGCCCTTGGTGGGCTCGTGTTCTCACAGACAGCAGCCTCAGGACACAGAGCACTGTTCTTAAAAACTCTGCACAGCAATGGAGAGATGCGGAACTATTTGCGTTTTAATACAACTATTTCACGTCATTCAAGTAAACAGATAAACAGATCAATATGTTGAAACAGATGTGTAAATATATAGGTAGACATATTGCACAGAAATCTTAATATTTTCATCCAAATGAAATACTCTCTTCCAAATATGCCCTGTAGGAGTTTTGCTCAAGGCTATGCTTAGGTATAGTCAAAAATTCCCGATAGCTAGTCACGAGGGAAAATATGTTCTCTTACAGATAATTGCTACTGGCAGCTAGAGACTTAGAGAATTTGATGTGCAATAATGTGACCTGACTATGTATTAAACTTTTTTGAAGGACATGTGTAGAAAAATTTTATATGCTTCTCACACATAGTATTTTTTTTTTTTGGATTTCACTTGTGTTAGCACATTTTTAACAACTTTCCTATGTTTAATGTCTGTTACATTTCATCCTAATAGTTCTCAGCCATAAAAGATCCTAATATTATATAGTTAGTTTTTTGTTTTTTGGTTTTTTTTTTCAAAACAAAAGAGCTTAAAAAAGCTTAGGGTGAAGAGGAGATGGGAAGGAGAATAAAACCCAGGTTGCTTGTAAGGAATATGTAAACAAAGAGTTGAATTATTGATAATAGAAGTGGAGAAAAAACCCAGTAAATATTTTTTCTTTAAAAATACGTGAGATTAGCCATTCAACAACTGTTTGTTTCCCCTGCTTCAGTTTGAATATTATCTTGTAAGCATCCAGTTTGTATCTATATTCTTGCTTCTTATGACTCTGTTGTCTCTTAGAAAAGCTTAAAATATGATTGCCTTGTTATTCTAGAAGGGTTATATGTTGTATATTGCTTTTACTCCTATTAGAAAGCACATAAAATTCATACAAAAATAAGTCAGAATTGTTTGCTATTGGACTTACTTTTTCCTTTAGTGCTGGTTTGTATTATTTTTTTTCCCAGTATTTGGGGTTATTACTAACCGGTGATGTATAGTTTGCATTTTCATAAAGTGTCAGAAATTGAAGAAGAGCTTCCAAAAGATACAAAATGACCCAACTTCAATAAATATTTCCATATACCTTATAAAAATTCTTGATATAATCTTGTTTCTTGTTGGCAGATGTTAATAGGCAATAAATATTGTTGTTCAGTGGCCAAAGTTAAATGACTGGAGTAACTGTTTCCCTGAATGATAAAGTTCTTCTGTTCCTTTTATTTATTTAAATTCCATTCTGGATTCCAAATTTAGATCTATAGTTGACACAAGTCACAAAAACTTTTATTTTATCTTTATAATTTCCAATTTTTTTTTTTACAGTATATATGAATATAGACAACAGTACTGTGTTTCCATGTAAGTTGGGATAATATTTTAGTTTAACATAGACATCTAAATAAAACATAATTTGACATTGTTAATATAAAAGAATTCTGACTTCTTGTAAAAAAAAGTAATGGTTTTACAATAATTTATACTATAATATGGGGTATTTGTGGAATATAGAAGAATATAGATTATAGGAATTAAATTGAAAAATGAATTGCACAACTATTCCTTCAAATTCCTTGGGCTGGCCAATTTAACAGGGCTGCAATCTTTCTTTGGTGCACCCCAGTTTTGTAGAGATGAGGCCAGGACAGACAGTTTGCTGGGATTCAGCAAGTCTTTAGTCTTGATCCCACCTTCTTCTGAAGTTCCTTCTTTACATTGCTACCATGCAACAAATACATTTGATAAATAAGGTTCTAATTGGAAAATATAGAACTCTCACACAATTTTGTCTGGAAGGAAATCCTATGTGTTGCTTGTCCCCAGGGTATGTCTAACTCAGCTGAAGGAATCCGAATACACTGCAAACCTCGTCTCTTTACCTTTCCAGGGATATTTGAATTAGAAGTTGTTCCATTTGAGCTTTGGTAGAAGCATTTTTTTGCTCCTTCTATTCCACAGGAAAGTATCAGTGGTGTTACAAACACACCAGGAGAGACATATATTTCCAGTTTTCTTTGGAGGCATTCTGGTCCTAGTTGCTGTATGAGGTGAGGTAGACAGGTGGCATCGGGCAGCTAGCAAATATAAGGTGAAGGCAGCAGCAGCAGGTTCCAGCCTTGGGCTCAGCAAATATTCAACTCAGCTGCAGCAGGTTGAGGCCTGAGGCAGGAGAGCAGAGCTGACTCCTGCAGAAACGGAGTCAGACCTGTCACCACTGCAGTTCATCCACGGATGTGTGCAACAGGGATGCTACAGGAACATTGTGGAGCCGTGCAGTTACAGGTCAGTCAGGCAATTTACACCATCTGGCTTGCTCCTTAAACCCAGAATTCCCCCAGAAATGGGAATTGGGTAATAATACCTGCTGAAAAATCCTGTTCATTGAAAGGTGCATTCGTTAGAAGAATTTGAAAGTTTTCTTTTATGGAATGTGTAAAGAAAGACAGGTGGAAGCAAAGAAACTATAAACAGACATAAAAGATGTCCCAGTCTTGGCTACTGACAGCTGCCAAATAGGCCCATTGGGTTAGTGTAGAATCCTGAGGACCCTGGGAAATGAGAACACAGGATCAGCGCCATTAATGGCCCAGGAAAACATGAAAGTGACAATCCCTTGTAAGGATTGTCTGTAAGGAAATATATATTCAAGCAAATCCATACGCCTTTCTTTTATGTATTTGCTCCAATAAAAGTTTTTTAGCCCCAAACCTCCCTGTTTCTTCAGTATTGGTCAAATTTTCTTTCTCTCTGTAACCCATGCTGCTCTTGGATCCTTAAGACCAAAGTTGGTATAGAATCTTTATTACTACATTTTGAGCAGCAAAACAATTAAAAATCATCCCTTCTTGAAAAAAATTTAAAAAAAATCAATGTAGATAAGTGGAGCTTTCCATCTTCTAAAATTCAAAGCATAATATGTATAGTCTAAAAATTAAAAAAAATATCTAAGCCTATTTTAATCTTGACAGTGCAGCTTAAATCACTTGAAAGTGGAGGCAGAGTGAGTTGTTACGTTAGTCATAAAGATTTTGGGCTTCTTATTTCTAGCACTCAGAGCTCAAAGTCAATGGGAATCTCTCTATAAATATGAAGCAAGAGATCAATCTTGATAGCATGTTTTATTAATTAAAAGACTAGATCTCAATAAAGAAAAGTGAAATATAGTTCTTAGAAATCAACCAATGCACTGATCCTCAAACACCCATGTAAACAAAAAAAACCCCAGCTATGATTTTAACTGTATTGTGTTAAAAAGTAGATGAAGAAACAAGAAGAAAAAATGAAGATGACGTCTGTCTGTCCAGAACATTGTGTTTTCTTTACACATGAAGCTCTTCTGAAGTCAGTGATAATACAGACTGGGAAACTGCTAACTTGAGAACTGCAGCCAGAGAAACATGGGGGCAATGTACCAAGAACTTTTCTTTTGCCAAGCATATTTGCATTGGTTTGAAATGGAAAAAAATTGATTAACTGAGAACAAGATTTTTCATTTCAAAGAAAAGAGAAATGAGAAATTTTCTGGTCTCATCAATGACTTTGAAACACTTGGGCAAAGAAAATGCATAAACTTACTGTGTAATTCTGTAATGATTTAGATCAGTGACAGACAGCTTGTCTGTGAATTCATCCATGGGTATGCTTTACTAGGATTTCTAAAACAAATGCTGAGTTCTAATTCAGAGAGGCTGTTATGAAATGGTAGAACAATCCACAGGAGATAAAATTTTTTGCTAATAAACACCAGTTAAAAATGACATAATTACTGAATAAGCACTTTTTAAGTTGAAAAGTATCTTAAATTTTTAAAATAATGCTCATTTAACATAGAGCAGTATCGCTGAAGCAGATGTCTCCTTGACATGTGCATTCAAGCTGTTGCTGGTGACCTTGTAGGGCAAAGCAGTTTTGAAAATTAGTTTTTGCCTCCCAATCTGTGAAAATAGTGCTGTAGTGAAGATTTAATAAAAGTCATAGCTTCTCATATAAGCTTATTTCAGCAAAGTAAACAATTAAAATAACAAATGTCAGCTATTTCTCAGCTTGACAGTTAACACAACACAGCTTTTGCTTAGCGTGATGTACAGAATGTATGTGAGGTATATATAATTCATTTTATCTAGGTATGGTTCACCTATTACGTTTTAATACAGTGATAAATTAACAAACAATGCAGCAGTTTTCATAGTGGTGGGAGAGCCTGGGGAAAACCCATCTGGCATGCAAAAAGTGTATGGCTAAAATAGAGGAGAAAAGTGAAATTAGGAAATTTCTGAAGGATTTTAAGCTTTGCAAAGCAAAGGGGGAAAAAATTGTAACCCTTTCTCTTGACTTTTAAGTTCTGTTACCTGCTGGAGTTGGAGCAGAGATAGAGGAATGAGATTTGCATTTTTATTGCAACACAGTTTTGGCCTAAAATAAAAACAAGAGGGCAGATTTATGGTTTTGAGTTACATGCCCCTGTGAAGTTAAATGCCACTCAGGAACTGAGACAGAAGGAAGCTGCCATGACAAACTCTAAAAAGCTTTAATCTGATCAAAGTGGGTGCTTAGCACAAGCTAAAGCAGCTCTTGGGGGGTTNTCCAGCAGCTTTGCAATACTGAAACAGATTCTTTATGTTCTGCTGTGGGCATTTCTGTGGATGCTTTCTTCTGTAGTTGGTCTGATAGTTTGGCGTAAGAAAGACATAAAAATGAACATCTGTGATTCAGGTTTCCATTCTTAACCTGCACCTGAGAAACCTTGTTAAGTCTGTGAGAGAAAGGAAATGGTATAATGTTCATAGCCTCTCATTTTACAGTTCTGTTTTTGTGAACCTGACTTGAAGTGACAGAGAACTTTTAATTTCCGCTACAGACAACACTCATTTGAATGGGCAGAACTGCTTGCTCATCTCTTGGAATCCCAGAACTAGGAGAGCAGGCTTTGAGAAATTTTTCCTTAACCTCTGCCTAAGGTATATAAAATGATTTTGTTTTTCTGAATAGTTTGTGAACTAGAGATAACTCCCATTTGATTTTCTTGCAGAGGTTAAGGTCCCCTTATAGCTGAGAAAGCAAATTGTGGGGACAGGTGAAAAGCCAATGGGTGATGTAAATAAGGTGATAGATTCAGAAAAGTCTAAGCACAGGTCCAAAAGCAGTCAACAAGGTTATGAGCCCTCACCTCAGAAGTCAGCATTTTAAAAATTTGATGGTCAGTGACTCAGAAGCTTAAAAGTCAAAAACAATGTACTTG
>VZTB01001450.1:0-99018 GCA_013397245.1 Thryothorus ludovicianus
TGCTGCACCCCCAACTACAACTGTCTGTTTTCGAGCCCTTCGACCACCACCAGCACATCCACCCCTATTACTTACAATCAAACTTTCTTTACCCCATCTCCACCTCCTGTTTCAACTACTCCATGTTTCTGCAAGATCGGTGATGCTATCTTTTCACCTGGTTAGTTTGCCTGATTTTTGACCTCCATTTTATTTGTAATTTTGCCCTTTTTTGGGATATTTTTGTACTTTGTATTTTTCTTTTTTAAGATTTTTTTTTTCTTCCTACTTTATGTTTTTTTTCCATTCATTTAATATTTTTTTCTTATTTTTTTCTTCAGGTGACTTGATTTACAATAAAATGGATAGCGATGGATGTAGATTTTATGCCATCTGTAGCCCGACATGTAATATTGAGCGACACACTGTGTCTTGTCACGTCACAACTCCATCAACTACTACTTCCTCTGAGTGGTCTTCCCTAACAACATCAGTTCCTCTGCCTCCTACCTCTGCAAGTCCTGTTTTTCATGGTTGTGTTTCCAGTATTTATCCTCCATTACAAGTATGTATTTTCTTTCTTATTTTTTGACTGTTGAGATAATTTCACTTTTTGAGTGGTAGCATATTGGAACAGTTTATAGTCTTTAAACCTTTCATGTCCTGATTGTCTGAATTGTTTTGCTGCTGATGGGCAGTATATAGGATATAAGATTCTGTTTTCATTTTTCTGAATTTCAGTTTTTTATACTACTAAAGCAAGTTATAGTATTCTTTACTTGTTGCTTTATTTTTAGTAAAACTCTTTGGTGCACTGCATATATAAAGTATCTTCTCACTGACATAATAGAAGGAGTTTTCTTATAGACCTTATATTTTCACTCAAGGGAAATATTTAAGTTGTAGTAAAGGCTTGTATCTGTTTCTTTTCTCCTGCCCTTTTATCTATAGTCCTTTTACCTTTTTTTTTGTGATATTCTCTGACCTTAAAGTACGCTATACGTAGGGTAGAGGAAATCACTTTCTGTAACCTCATATGTGTCCCCCAAGACCCAGAAGAGCCCCTCATGCAGAAGAAATAAGTGTAATTAATGTTACCACCTCCTTTTCTTGTAAAAAAAACTAATCCTCTCGAATATTAACAACTTTTTATTCTCAGTGAAAAATTTCTTTTAAGTCTATGTTTTAGATTTAGAAAAGTAAGCATTTTCTATCCCCACTAACATGGTCAGAATTTTGAATACTTCTAGTTGCCCTTTAAATCATTAGTAGCACAAATTGAAGAGAAGTAACACATACTGATTTCTTTTCCCACACCACCGTTACTGGAAACATTATAGCATAAATCTAAGAAGAGGAGTAAAAGTTTGCAGAATTTTGTGACAAAAACTCTCTCCATTTTGCAGCCTGGGGAAAGATTCAAATTATCCAACTGTACGGAAGTCATCTGCAAGGGAGACAATGATATAGATGTGGTACCAACATACTGCCCACCTGTAAAGGAAATTACCTGTGCAAACAAATACCCACCAATGCTGGTACCTGATGAAAATGGATGCTGTTACCGATATGAGTGTCAATGTAAGTGCCAATAGATTCACGAATAAGATTTTTGGAAAAAAAAAGCCAAGCTGTACACAGATTATATGGGCATTTTAATTTCTTAGGGTTGCTCTATAAATGGTAATATCTTCAGTTTTTAAATTTTTTTCTACATAAATTCTTATCTTAATCTTCCAAATATTTTCTCTGTACCAGGTGTGTGTAGTGGATGGGGTGATCCTCATTACATTACTTTTGATGGAACCTATTATACCTTCCTTGAAAACTGCACTTACGTCCTGGTGAAACAAATTGTCCCCAGATATGACAACTTCCGTGTTTACATTGACAATTATTACTGTGATGCAAAAGATGGACTCTCCTGCCCTAAATCCATTATTATTTTCTACAAATCTGCAGAAGTGGTGCTGACTCGTGAACTCATGAATGGTGTGATGACCAATGTGGTAAATTGTTTTTTTCTATTTTTGCAAAAAATAAGTAGTGTCCATAAGCCTACTGATGCAATTCTGTGATAGTCCATTAGAATATCACATCATGGAGGTGGTCAGGTCAGATGGTATCACTAGGGGGGGAAAAAGAACTGCACTGGATGCTAAGAACAAAATTTGTATTTCCTGAAAACTGGTGCATTATGCAATGCACTTATGTAAACAAACACACTTTGAAGAAAGAGAAATGCAAATTGCAAGCAGGAGTCCTCTCTCTGGGGGAAGATGGATATGTATGCACTGGATGACCAGGGACTGCTTTCTCTACATATAGAACTTTGGGCACCAAACTGCCCTGACATGATTCCCCCTTCAATTTCTGACTGTGAAGAAAGGTATAGCTGAAGAAAAGAGGTGACTTAGACTATCAGCTCACCTTCATGATCCAAAGTAGTGTTGGCAAACCAAGGAAAATGCAGATAGTCCCACTCTTATGCTGGAGATTCTGTTAGTTGATTAGAGAATCCATAGAAAGGGAGAAAAGTTTGTCTGAATAGGCACTCTTGCCTTACAGTGCCATGCTATATTCCTAGTCAGAAACACATGCTGGTTCCAGTGATTCCCTGTGGAAGAGAACAGTAACTGACAATTTTAACCCTTGCTTTAGCCCAATTCAGCAAGAAGACAGTTGCAGAATAACTTCTGACAAAAAACTGTTAGGCAAATATGTTTACCTTTATTACCTCATATAAGATACTGGCTACAAATTGAAAAGTTTAACAAATAAATATGATCACTACTAATAAAACTGGCACTAAGGGCATCTGACTTAATTTTGCATTCAGACAACACTTCCAATATCATTTACTATGTAATAGAGGGATGATGTGATTATCTGGAAAAGTTATTACATAATAATGGCAGAGATGTTTCTGTAGCTAAAGAAAACTACCACTCATTTTCATATGAAAAATGTTTCCAATATACATAATCATGAGGGATACAATGAAAATACTTGGATTTATATGCATAAAATACTGTGTATTAGCATACAATCAGCACAAACACAGTACGTAGAGGCTGCTTAGATTATCACATTTTAGCAATATAGCAATATAAGCCAAGATATCAATGCAAATATATGCTATCATTAGGATGCCAATGGGCATTGGATGTGATGAACAACAATATGGAGTTATGTGTAATTATGAAGATCAGAACATTTATTATTTAAAACATTTGGGCAGAAGTAGTGTTTATTCTGACATGGTGTTTTGTTTTTTTAACCCTGCATTCAGATGTACTTCAACAAAAAGATTGTCCAACCAGGCTTCAAAAAAGATGGCATTTCTTTCTCCACTCTCGGCATCAATATGATTGTTGAAATAGAAGAAATTGGTGCTGTCATCACCTTTAGTGGTCTGATTTTCTCTGTGAAGCTTCCATACAGCAAATTTGGCAACAACACCGAAGGACAATGTGGTAAGAAGGATTCACAGATTGGAAAGGGTCCTCTTTCCCCACCCCTACCTTGGTTATGCTCACCCACTCCAGCTATGAAGTCTTACAATTGACAAAAATTTTTAAACAGCAGTAAATAGACATGAGTACAGTTCTGCTCTTCAACTTCTGTAGGAGGTAAAAAGCTCAGTATTTCTTTGGGGCTGGGGTTTTACATCTGTCTGTTTTTCCACAACCTAAAGTTCAAATAACTAGAGAAAGCGCTTCCTATGGAACAAGGCAAAATACGCATTTCGTGAGCACATCACACCTTAACATGTTAGCCCAGGAAAGTATTGTGCATCTCTGATGTGGCATATGAGACTTACCCAGCCTATCTCTTCCAGGAACATGTACCAACAATAAAGCAGATGAATGTCGCTTACCAAGTGGTAAGATCATTTCCTCCTGCCCCCAAATGGCTCATCACTGGATTGTTGACGACAACAAGACATGCCATGGAGTACCAATACCACCAGCTATAACCACACCTCCACCAAAGCCGCAATGTGAAACACCTCTGCTCTGCAAGCTTATCTTGAGCGAGTAAGAAAACAAATTCACTTTTTCTAGAAAAAACTGTCTCCATATCTTACAAGAAGAATAGCAGCTATAGCTTTAGCAGGTGATAACAGCTGAAAACATCAGCTTAGCAAGAGAGTATAAATAGTAAAAGGCCTTTGCAAAAAGAAACTGGCCTGCCTTAATGGCTTGCATGCCAAAGATAACTGAGCAAGGAGAGGTAAAGTCAGAAAATCAGGGATGCAGCAAGCACTAAAATCACAATTCCAAAGTATGCTCATTAACTATTAAGCAAAGACTGAACTCTAAATTTGAAGTGAGTCTTCAGTACAAATCAGGGAGAACCCAGTTACCAAACAGGTGAAGAGAGCAGATGCAAACAGCTGAGAAATGTCCTTCATTCTTTGTACGTTTTACCTAAAATATGGAGTTCCAGAAGCTCAAAGGCTTGTTTCCTGTAGTATTTCCCATACTTCTGTAGGCTGACCAAAGCTTTTTCTCTATGAATTATTTATAAAGGCCCTCTTATATATGCTTTCTGTAGTGTCTAGTAAGTTTGGAGGTATTTTATTTGTGAATTTTCTATTGCTACTTTTTTTTCAATTCTCTTTTTCTTAATATGCAGTTGCTTTTTACACTAAATTTCTGGTGTCAAACTGCCAAAAATTAGTGTACACCTAAAAAAAATACTACAACCATTAACAACTTCAGAAGAAAAAAAGGCACTTCAGATTTCCTAGTCTTTCCTGAATCTATCTCACATCTCATTGGCCATTCCTAGGGTTTTGTTTCTCATAATACCTTCGTTTCTGAAGCAGAGTTGCATGCTATTAACTGGAAAGTGCTATTTGACAGGAATAGACTTTGTATAATGACTCATTAACATGGAAGGGGGTTGCTTTCTTCACTGCCTGCAGGGTTTTTGCAGAATGTCATACCGTGATACCACCAGAACCGTTTTTCAAAGGCTGTGTTTTTGATGGATGTCGCATAGACGATGAGTTCATGCAGTGTTCCAGTTTGGAGATATATGCTACAGAGTGTGCTGCTAGAGGTGTCTGCATCGACTGGAGAAGAATGACCAACAACACATGTGGTAAGTATTGCAGGACTCAAAATGTTTGTGATAAATTGTAGAAATGAGCGGTTTATTCACCAAACACGTCTTAAATCTGACACTTGTTGCTGTCTACAAAAGTCCAATGGAGTACTTTCTCACAGAAGCTGCAGATGTAGAAAGCAAAGCTGTAGTAATTTTTTCTGAAAAAAAACAAAGATCTACTGTCAATTTTTAATCTCTTTTTTTTGTCTTTTTCTATACAGCATTCAACTGTCCATCAAACTTGGTATACAAGCCATGCGGGCCCATTAATCAAGTTACCTGTGACCAAAGGTATGGGGGGAAAAATAAAAAAACACACCCTGAGACACCTGCTTATATTTTTCTTTTATATCCACTTTCCTCAGAAATTTGAGTTATTTCATAATGAAATGTGTTGCAAATTTCACTGATTTATTCAAGATTTATAGATACCAATCAGATCTAGGAGCATGTGCTTCCTGTTGCCCTAGAGAAAGGGTAATTTTTCTGTCTCTTCTGTATCTGCCATGATATGCTTCTCTGCCCTCTGCCTCACCACAAGAGTGCTGTACTCAAGCACATACATTCTTCCCATTCCAGCTATGAGCGTCCTGGCTATGGAGTAACTGAGGGCTGCTTCTGTCCTGAAGGAACGACGCTCTTGCGCGCAGACAGCAACATCTGTGTCTCTGAATGCTGTAAGTCATCTGTAGCTAGTTTGGGGAATAAATAGAGATTGGGATTGTACTCAGGAGGCCTGAGTTCTACAGTCATCTTCTACATGGTCAGATCACTGCAAATCAGCCTCCCTAAGTGTCCCCAGAGAGAAATTGAATAATAGTCAATATCACCTTTTTTTCCCCATCATCCTTCCTTGTTTGACACCCACCAACATGGTAGAACTCTACAGTTCAGCAAAACTAGTCTGCTTATTCATTTTCTTGTTAGTTTTATCTTCACAATATTTTTATTTGAAACTGCACATATGTACTCCTTTGTCAGTTTTCAGTGGTGTAAATACCCATTCATTTGTTCTTCTGTTTTTTCTTTTTCTTTCCAGTCTGCAGAGAACCAAATGGAATGACCAGTTGGGTAGGTATCATGAGTGTGGCTTTATGAGCACAGACAAGTGAAACAAGATGTTCCACTAAATCAAAGCTTTGTCACAAATACTTGTTCACTTTCAGTCTTAAAAATAATGAGTGATAGGGCACCCCTTCAACAGTAAGTGATAAAATATTCTTTCAATAACCTCACATACAGAAAAAAAACTTTAAAAAAGAGAGAGATAGTAGTAGTGGAAGCTAGGCATATATGCTTATTTTACTTCCACAAGTTTGGCTCACTAGAATTGCTAGAAATGAAGGGAGACATGGATAAAAAATTTATCTGTTGCTCATCATGTTCATAACCTGCATTCTTAGCTCCTCAGCTGCATAGAAATCAGCAACCTAATGTGAAAATGAGTATGCCAAATGATAATTTCTTATTGAAGAATGGATGTGAGGCTCAATCACTTATCTTTTAGAATTCCTGAAACCCTCATACTAACACTATTAACAAATAGAAGGCAGTAGCTTTTTAAACTCTGAACCTTTAGTGGCCTCCAACATCTTCCCCTAATAAGCAGTTTGAGTAATAAAATATAAAATATGAAAAAGCTGATATAATTGGTTATCACTATATGCATAAATATGTCAACTAGAAGCAAATAAAATTATTTTGGTTTACTTTTATATTTATATTTACTTTTTTTTTTTTCTTTCCATTATCTGTGTTTTTCTTTTTTTTTAGCCAGGAGAAAAATGGACAAAAGATTGCCAGGAATGTGTCTGTGACAAAAATACTCTTCAGGTGAAGTGTAAAAAACACGAATGTTCTCCGACACAGCAAGTATTTTGTGATGAGCCAGGTTACGTACCTGTTCAGACACCAATACCAGGAGATCCATGCTGTACCAGGACTGAGTGCTGTAAGTACTTCCTTAGTTCTTCATTGTGGGGAATATGCTATATTAATTTTAGGAAACTACAGCAATCATTTCTCCTTTTTTCATATTTTGCATTGATGTCATAATGCTTTTCTCCCTCACCCTGCTTTTTAGAGCCTTCTTGCAGAGCATACAGAGCCTGAAGATAACAAATTTAAAGATTAAAAGATTTTATATAGTTAGACAGAGAAAAGTGACTGAAAATCTTTTATAATTTAACACTGAAAGCCTTTAATATTGCTACTATCTGAAACAATATTCAAAAACCATTCACAACATTTTCTGTTTCAAAGACCAGTATTAGGAAAATTAAAAAATAGTCCTGACCATTTAAAAATTGCTCAGTTATCAGACCAGAGAGTCATCAGATATCCCCCCGGTACAAATTTCTCTTTGAAATTATCTCTTTCCAGCAATTACCACTCTGTTCTTCTCAGTGTTTTGTTTTATGAAGATTATGGGAAAGCCCAATCACATTGAAAACACCTTGGCACATAGAGTGAATTAGTCATAAATTATCTAGTGTAAACACCATATCTACCCCATGGGGAAACTTCAGAAGTTTATGTAAAATTAAATTACTTTAATTCAAAAATTCTAAGCTTATTATTTTCTATATTCTCTTACATGAAACAGACTGCAACACAAGCCTCTGCCCTGACATCACACCCCAGTGCTTAGAAGGACAGGACATAATCACAACAATGCTACCTGGAAACTGCTGTCCTATCTTTGAATGCAGTAAGTAGTGTGCATCTCTTCATGTGTTAGTACTGCTGTATTTTTTTAAGTTACAGAAACCTTAAAAGAGAGATGCCAATTATCTGTGTTATCATAATGGGCCTTGCTGTGAATGAGTGTTTTAAGGCTGCTGCCACAGGCCTGTGAAATGGGCCTACAAAGCTACAAAACTAAAGTTTTTTCATGCATTTCTGCCTCTTAAAATTTATACTTCTTTCTTCCTTCTTTACAGGACAGGGCTGTGTGGTCAACGAAACCTATTATGCAGTAAGTACACAGAGTTACTCGCTATAAAAATACACCTTCACATACTTCACAGTGCAGTGTTTTTGAGACGTCTCTCATGGTCCATATATTGTAGGAAGTTCTGAGATAGAACATTATTTCACTGAGGTTAACACCCCCTGTACAAGCAAAAGCATTTTCTGCTCTCCTTTCTGCATTAGCAGATTTTGATTCCAAAATTGGTATTACCAAACCAGAAGCTCTGCTTAAGTAAAACGGCCAAAATTGTATTTATGGATAATTTAGCCTATACATAGTTCATCTTTGTATTTCCTGTAACATTTATACACAGAGCAACTTATATTATTTTTGACTAACAGTGGGTTTTTCCAACTTCCCCTAGCCTGGAGCTGCCATTCCATCAGGCCCTTGTGAAGAATGTACCTGCTCTGGATCCTCTCCCTCAAAGTCTCACCACCCTACAATCAGCTGCCAGCCTGTTATCTGTGACACGTTCTGCCCACTGGTGAGTGCTGCTCTGCTCTCAGAAATTCCTACTCCACTCAGCTCGAATACCCTCTAGCTGAGGTCAGTGACCTGACCTAATGCCATTGTCTCTCTATTTCTTTCAAAACAGGGCTATAAATACACAGTGGAACCTGGACAGTGCTGTGGCACGTGCAAGGCAGCAGCTTGTGTCGTGAATCTGGGAGACAACATTACACATGTGCTCCATGTAATTACCTCTGCTTTAGCTCACTGTGGGGAGCTCTGCTAGTCTTTCCATTCTTGCCTCTCCTTGTGTTTGTCACAGTTATTTCCTACATCTTTTCTCATATGAGACATATGCTTACTCAGGACAGTTTCCACACAGCTTAAACAATACCTTTACACCACAAAATGACAGCTCTAAGACTTCTGGAAGCAGCTGTGATACAGTACTGAACAATGGCTTTCAGAAATCAACACAGGAAAATACATAGGTGAAAGCAATGGGCTATTGTTTGCCTCCAGTTCTGCAACTGTAGCACCCATTTTGCTCAAAGGATAATTTCATCTGTGGAGGCATTTTGACACATCCATAAATTCTAATGACAAAACCATTGAAATGCAAATTATTCTCTCCAAATGACTCCATGTACTTACCCTATTCACACAAAAAGCACATCTATATCCAGATAAAAATAGAGCCTCTTCACTTAGTTAATGAAAAACACTTAATAGGATATGATAATATGGCAAATAATTATCAGCTGAAATTCAAGGAAGTTCTTTGGAATAATCAAACTACTATACACAGCAACAATAAGTCATTGGAATGTTTTGTTTCATTTTTATATAAGAATATTTTAATTTGCTTTAATTTTGACTGCTTTCAGGAAGGAGAATACTGGAATCCACCTGGTGATAACTGTACTGTTTACACATGTGAAAAACATGCTGACCAGTTCATTCAAGTCATCAAAGAGGCAAGCTGTCCTGCCTTTAACCATGATGAGTGTGATCCAGTAAGTATACAGTTCTACCAGTTCTCATTTTTGCAAAGGTTGCAGTGCCTAACACCAGTGACAGAAGGATCATGGTGTCCAATGAAAATAACCAGCAGAAGCATGATGCAGGAAGTAGCTCTCCTTTTATCCTCTCTGAACCTGGTCCCAGTCAAATTGAATCTCAGAAAACCAACTCAAAATTAAAATGAGTGATATGTCAATCCTCACTGAGGATTGGACATTAGAGAAAAAGATACAACATAATATTTTGGATTCCTAAAAGTGTCAAGTGACTTAGAAGCAAAAATCAGCCTCTGGCAAGTCAGTTTTTTCATTCATTGTGTTATCCTGTTCGTTATAATCCTTCACCTCTGCTCACTTAGTTCATGATATTTTGGCTTATATGTGCTATGAGCTTTATTGCTTACTGAAATTATACTACTAAAGTGAGGGGTTTCCTCCATTTCAACTTTTAAATAACTCTTATTAATATTAAAGTAGTGACATGCCCTTAATATTTAGCCTTGTTTGAAGTTAGATTCCATGTCAATATAAAAATATACACAGTCTCTGGTGCCAGAGAAAATTAGGAAGTCTGCTTTAGTATGCAGATATGAAACCTGAGTTATCTTTTTGTTTTCCCACTTAAGGATGATATCAAGTTATCTGATGATGGCTGCTGTTTAGTGTGCCAAAGAGTACCGAAACGTAAGTAATTATAATTTTGTTAACAGTATTGATTATATGTGCCTTATTAGGTATATTAGCACATTTTGCACAATGAGTGCATAGACTGAAAAGGTGAATTTACCATGTTTGGGTTCACTGCTTCACTGGGGTGAGAAAGGAAACGGGGGAAATAAAGGAACAGGACATTTCCACTATGCATTTTAGGTCTTTGTGAAAAAGATGGTGAATTTTCCCATCCCCTGCTGTTAAATGCTGGCTTTTTTTGTGAGAGGATGAGGACTATGACTCTCTCCAATTTCCATAGATACATCCTCTTTAAGGAGGAAAGTGAAGCCAATTCTGAGAGATGGGGGTGCATTGAGCAGTTGCCGCAGTACTGCTCTTAATTTCTGCATCCTGCACCAAGTTGCATAAGAAAAAGGGAAAGTTTCATCCACTGATGACTCAAACAGCAAGTCTTCATTTGGCCCTTAGCAATTAAAAGAAAAATGCACTGTGACTTAGTTTCCTATTTCAGCTCCATCCACCTTAGTTTTCAAACTATCCTATTGTACACAGCTGCCTATTTAAATGCTCGTGTATTTTAACCTATTTTCCTTTGCTCTGTGATGACCTCAGTTTGTATGAAGTACAATATGACTACTGTCATCAACTACAATGGCTGTGTATCTCCTGCACCTGTTGAGATAACATACTGTGAAGGCAGCTGTGATGCTTACTCACGGTAAGTGGCATAAAAGATAATTGTGTCCTCTTCTATTCTTTACACCAGTTACATCAAGAAAATCACAAGTGTTTTTCTGATGTGCTCACCATCCACCCAGTCATCAACTGTTTCCATTGTGCTAATTAGCATGACATTGTACTAGCTTGATTACCTCAAGATTCAGTGTTTAACAGCTTGTTCAGTGTCATAGTGAATAGACCTGAATTTTGATTTTGCCCATTTAAAACTGAGATTATTTGTTTCTCATTATTCTCTCACTGGACTGGCTCACTATGTGATCTAGAATAATTCTTTACTTTTTCTGTGCCTTAATGAAGACTTAGAGTCATCAATTTTTACAGTGAAGAGCAATTTAACTGTATTTCACCACAATACTGTAAGAATGGTAATTGAGCAATAGTCCCACATGCAAGCACACAACTTCTGGTTATGTTTTGTAGTGGGTGGGAGGGGGGCAGTGTTATTTCTTACATAAATTCTGAATCTCTCTTTCATTGCTTTTTCAATCAGATATTCTCAAACGACGAACACAATGGTGCACAAATGCTCGTGCTGTCAGGAAACCAAGACCAGCAAAAGAAAGGTGACCCTGACGTGCAGTGATGGAACCTCCCTGGATCATTCCTACACCTACGTGGAGAAATGCAGCTGCGTGGGTGCTGAGTGCATTACCCAAGACAACACCCAGCAGGAGACACAGCAGATAAAGACCTCCCAGGAGCAAGCGAATGTCAAAAACTAGAACTAGAGAGAAGTCCTCAAACAAGGGCTGAGCATAAGACTAAATAAAGAAACTTCAAAAAATACAAAAATGTCAAGAGCAGCTAAAATTTCGGATGAACAGATGATGTTTTCTGCATAACCCCCCAGTATGTCTGTCTACAGAATTTCAGTTTTCACTATCAATATATCTGCCATTGTTTTTTATGTCTTTCTTTTTACAGCTTGAGAGGTACAGCACAAGGTCATCTTGACATTTTCTGTTCATTTGTCTTCTGAGAAGTGGTGTACTTTTAATAACATTTTCATTCCAGTTCACTGAGAAAGATCAAAAGATATATCCAGAGAAACAACAAAACCCAATGAAAACTGTACCCCTCTGCTTATATATGTTTCCTTTTTTGTTGAGGAAAACTTAGAGGGAAGAAAGCTGTATCTTTTCAAAACTACAAACTTCAATATTTTGAATAATTTTTGATGGACAGAGGAAAAGGAAAAATCCTATTGTGAGAAGCTGCTGCACACTGCTTTTTGTTTACATAACACCATCAGCATAGTAGCTGTATGAAAATATGGATTTTTTATTTTGTTTTGTTATATGGTTAACTGTTTACAGAAGAAATATATATATATTTGCCAAGAGAGGCATATGAAGGATTTTTTTTTTTTAAACAGAAGTATAATAATAATAATAATTGTAAATTTTTTCCTAGGATGCTTTAAAAAGTTGGACCACTGCTATTTATTATTATTTTTTTTTTTAAAGTGATTTATTGGGTAATTTCTTTCAAAATTAATGTTATCCTATTTCTTACTTTCAGTCATGTTGTCTGGGTATGGTATATTTTCTTTTGTTTTTGAATATTATTTTATTTTTGTTCGTTAAGACACAAAAACTCAATTATGATTAATAAATTTTGAGCATTTTACAGCACGTCTGTTTTGACTTTTCAGTGAGTCCCTTGCGTGGGAGTTGCTGTCTCCATAAAACATAGTTCCAGGTCAAAAGTCAATGTAGGCTGTGGTACCTAACCCCCAATAGAGCTTTGATACGGCTTTGAATGTAAAACACTCAAAAACACAAAGTTGGAAGTGTTCCAAGAACGTCACCTCAGATGCCATCAGTTAGTGAACTCTGAGTCTGCACATGTTTTGTAGCCCTGAAAGTTCTTTACCTGACTGGCATAAACTATCCCAAAGTATTTCAAACCAGTCAGTCTCATGTTTTAGAGCCCACTGCAACATCTGTAAACCTCTGAAATGGCACTGTTGTGGATCTGTGCGGTTACTGGCGAGAGGAAAGCTGCTGTCCTTACAGACAATGTGATGGGTGAGGCTGTGGCTGCTGGTGTCTCTGAAATGGGTCCCGATGTCCGCACTGGCTTTGGGCAGCGCGTTTGTTGCCGAGCTCGGCTCCTGACACACACAAGGGAACGCACAGCCGCAGTTTCTGAGCTTTGCTTGGGTAAAATAGTGGGCTCAAGGGGGGATTTGTGGCAGGCGTTCAGGGAGGTTGTACCTTCCTAGTGCCTCAGCCAATGGAGAAAGGGAGAGGGCACCAAGCGGCCGGGAATTTAGGATAAAAGGAGGCTGAGCGCTCTGAAACCTCGAGAGAGAAAATCCTGCTGGTGTGCACCCTGGTGGGGACTCTCCCTGTGTTTAAATAAGGTTGCAGGACTCCTCTGCAGGCTTTTTGGACATGAATTTCTGGCATTTGTGGAATTTTCCTGACACTACCTGGCTTTAGTAACAGGGTACTTTGAACCAGCCATAGCTCTGCCCGTACATCGGATAGTGCCGAGCAACATCTTACTAAATAGCTGCTCGAGGATTTGTCAGGCGAGCAGTAAAAAGCTGAAGTTTTTACTAAACCTTTGTCCTACCCTACAGTTTGGACTGCTCAACAGAGGGAGCAACAACACAACAGCACAGGGTGCCCTGCAGCAGTTTAGGCTGCTCTCACACCTGTTTTTCTTTGACAGGACAATAATCGCCCCTATACTTCCCCCTTCATCGGACAGCACTGAGTTTTCCGTGAGAATCACTAACACCACCCTACTTCCTGCTGGCAGAAATCCTGACCTCCGTCCCAGCTTCCTGTTGACATATTGTTCGTTTTTTCCCTGCCCCGGGCTCTTTTGCTTCCCAGTGAGGCTCCCGGGTGCCACACTGCTCTGTCCCTCCCTTCTCAGCTAACCCACCAGGGTTCCCAGTGCAGCACTAAGACTGAATTCATGAGCAGTTCAGTGTGTAACAGATTCATTGGCCTTACCAGGTAGGCTTGGAAATTATTATTCTCCTCTTCATTCTGCAGAAGGGAAATAATTTCTATAATAGAAAATTAATTATTATACACTTTGTTGGTACACAACAGCTCCTTGCCCACCTACTGAAATGGAAGATTTCCTGCATGTTGCTTCAAGATCATTAGTTGTTTTCCCATACAAAAACTGTATTTCAGCATCCTCTTTCCTGGAGATCCTTGTGTGTAATAAGTCAGTACCACCAGCCACTTTGTACACTGAAATAGAAAAAACAATGAGGAAGAAGAGAAGGGGAGATATGTGGCATATGGGAAGACTGAGAGGTGATAATGGCAGGGACAGCAGAGTTTGGTGGCATAAGAAGAAAAGAAAAAACAGAAATAGAAGCAAGGGCACTCACAGGCTTCAGTCCTGGCATGAGAAGACAGGAAAAGCAAGGGGCACATAAGCCAAGGTGAATCATGGAGGCACACCAAACCTATTGAAGTACTGGAGACCCTGCCTCGGAGAAGGAAGGATTTCTATCACAGTTGCAGTTCCAGTGCTGGGAAAGAGCAAATGGGAACCCTCAATTCAAAAGGAGGACAGGGAACAGCATGCTTTGGGTATTAAAGACAAAATACAAGATGGGGAGTAAGTGTAAACCAGAGCACTGCAATGGATGTAGTAGAGCAGACTTATATTCTTCCTAAATTTTTCCTTTACATAGGACCTACCTTTGCTCTGAGTTGTTGCTGACACAAATTGGGTAATAGGTTGTTTATCTTAAAAACTAGGATAAACGACACCACTTACCCTTGTCAAAAACGAATTACTATTATTTTAGAGCATAGACAAATAATAGATAAATAATAAATGATTGGATGGGAGAAAGTGGTTGTCTTGGCAGGTCTTTCATGACAGGTCAGAACCCCTGAGGTCTCCCCGAACTGTGATGGTGCAGGTGTTTTATGTTTGTTACACCACCACGGCAACACCAGAGGGCTCTGGACTCACAGTTTACAGACCTGGATGAACAGGTTTGCTGTCAAAGGGCTTCTTTCCAGGTGCTTCGAAGTGAGCCACACAACTATTCCTTACTTTCAGATCCTGAGGATGAACTTTGCTCTTAACTTACTTCTGTATCTACAGGCATCCACATAACATAACAAGATTTGTTTATACATCACTTCATTGGGGTTTTTTTCTTATCTGATCATCATTGGAACACAAATAAGTTGCAGCAGAGAAATAATTCACTTAGAAGTTATTCCAGCTGAAAAAAATCCACCGGCATTCAAAGTTTTAGTGTCTAATTTCATTATTTATTAAATTAATGCTCTCAACTCAAGTCTCTTGTTACATAGCTCAATTTTTTCATGACCAGCCTTTTTTTATGCCTCTTCACACAACATATTAAAACCCTGTTATTTGCAGTGCAAATAACAAATGACTAATAATCACTTTTCAATTATGTGTAATTATCAGCAATATATAAACTATAACCTGAAATTATATGTCTATTCAGATTCCAGCTTTGAATCCACTTCCAGTAATTCATTTGTCTCTTAAAGCATGACAATGTTTAAGTCACACCATGTTCTGAAAACAGCTATTGAATGACTTAGGGTTGTTTGTGGCACAGCTCAGGAGCTGGGCTGATGACAGACAACCCAGGAATGAAAGTCACACTTCATAATAGTAAAAACCCAACTCAAAGAAGGAAGATTTTTACCTAGGTTTTGTTCTAACCATTGCAAAAAAAAAAGCCACTCTCTGGCAACAAGCCAGATTAAGACAGAGTTTTATAACAGTAAGGGAGACTAGCTCTATTCAAACATTATTAGTGGAATAATAAAACAATGATAAATGCACAGGAAGTAGGTTTTTGCAGAGGATGCTGTGGTCATGACTGTCAAATTTTCCTTTGCTCCTTACATCTTCGAAAATTATCTTCCTTCTTGAGCTTCAGATTTCTTTTGGCATTCATTATAATTCCTAATTGTAATTACAATTTGATAATTAGTAACCAGAAAATGTTTCCACTATTAAAATAATTGCGTTTGTGTTTTCTTAAATAGACAGAAACTTATTCTGCCTGCCTCTAACTACTCTCCTCCTGTTACAGCCATGCATACAAAATCCCACTTTTGTTCCCTGCTGCTTTAAGAAAGCAAAGGCTGTCCCGACAGTCAAAAATGGAACTCTTAAATAGAATAGTTGTGGATATGTCACACACTTAGTCTCACAAAATGAAAATCTGTAAAGTCTTAGTAGCAAGTCCTCAAACTAAAGCATTGCTTCTGCATTTACACCAGTCTAGTTACAAGGATTCACTGGGATTCACTGGCTTTAAAAAAAAAAAAGAAAAGGAAAAAGGCAGAAATATCTGAGAGGACTGTGATTCCAAGGCAAATTTGAAACTGGCTTTTGTTTCTGAGAGTATCAGATGCTCCCTCACTCAGTGAGGAGTTAGTCAAAGACTCTCATTCCAGTTTCACTGACCTCTGGAAAGGTGTGGGACCCAAACTGAGCTTTCTCTCATTACTCAGTATCACAGCTACTGAAGCACACAGCTGCCAACTGCAACACAGCCATAGCTTGAAAATCTGCAAAAAAGGCATAATAAACACCTTCATGAAATGACCTCCTGCTACAACAGAACTGAATTTCTTATTCACATGAATTGCTGGTTGTTCTGTATTCTGGAGAATGAGATTATTCTACCTGATGTAGTTTTATTATTTGCTCTACCATCAATGCTTTTGTGCTTTATGACTTCATTCTAATTAAAGTCCATTATTCAGATATCTGCTATTTTACAGGAAATGAGCATTGTAATTGCACTAAATTTGGTCAACTGAAGATAATGTAAAACATTACCTCACATACTTCATGGCTGGGAGTAGTTTTACAGCATTCATAATAAAGAAGTTGTCACAGTACACTTGATCTAACTTCTACACTTATCAAGGAAGCTATGGGAACAATGTTATCCATCCCTTAGCAATACTGTACAGGATATTACTGAACAATATTTCAATAAACAGTATTTCAATCCCAGCTAAGATTCTATCATAAATAAATTTTCAACATAAAAAATTTTTAGATTTCCAATATTATCTGGGCTTCTACAAAATAAAGTTTGTTAGTCACTATGTGCTGGTTTTGGCTGGGATATAGTTGATTTTTTTCATAGCAACTAGTATAGGCTATATTCTTCTGTGACACACAGCTGCACTATAAAATATATTTAAATCATCAGTCGCTTATTTGGCACAAGGAAGGCTTCAGCTGATTAAAAGATTGTGTGATCTACTCTCCTCTGCCCCTTCTTGGCTCTCTAGGCTCAGAGTAAACTGCAGAGAAAGGGCAAAGGACTGTTTGAGTCCACTCAACTCCTGCAAACTTCACAAGGCTCATGAGCTCTTCTGCCTCAGTACCAAAGATGCACTTTACAGAACCAAAGAAGCACTCCTGAAGCAGAATTTCACATGAAAGAGCAACCCTAAGCCACAAGGCCATCAAGGCCAGCCTGCACTCTCAGACACACAGGAAAGCTTGACAGCATTACACTGATGTAACTACAGTGGACATGATACCAGCAGGACCTCAGTTTACCTCACAGGAGAATACAAATATGCACCCCTCAGGAAACTACAAAAATGGCTTAGAGACTCTTTTTTTCCAGTTCATCCACCCAACTGAAAAGATCCCTGAGCATCCCAGGTGCCTCAGTAAGGACAGCTCATTCACCCAACTGAGGAAGCACATCTGAGAAACATACAATGGTTAAAAATTACCAGAGACACGGAGAATTTACTCTAGCTTGGTTCATTCATTCTGGTATGACCATGCTGGTGTTATTATATGATTTTTCCACCACATGTGATGAGATCACTAGGCCTTCATGTGCTTGAAATTACACACAAAGCATGAGAATCACAATTTTTCTTACATTTATGATAGTGAAGATACAGAGTTAGCAATTTTTCTAGAGTCAGGTTTATTTCTCTTAGTTGCAAACTCTCTTTAGGCTAATTGAGATTAATCTGACCTGTTGATGTGGCCAAGCTAAGAATTCAGAAATAATATGCCCATAATAAAGTCATCTAGTAGCAAACTGCTTCAATCCTGGCAACTATGTTTTTTAAAAGCTTATATCAAATAATTAATGCAATA
Source organism: Thryothorus ludovicianus (assembly GCA_013397245.1). NCBI lineage: Eukaryota > Metazoa > Chordata > Aves > Passeriformes > Certhiidae > Thryothorus > Thryothorus ludovicianus. The sequence continues at coordinate 18,085 of VZTB01001450.1, forward strand.
CATTACAAATAATCTGTCATAGACGAGTGATTCACAAATACCATTAAATAATAAAGAATCTAACCACATTGTGCCCCACACAGCTCTTTGAAAGCTCCTTTTACAAGGACTCAGAGTAATCAGTATGGGATGAAACAAATTTATCTGATTGTGCCACAACTGATTCCTCCATCCTGTAAGAGCTTTTTTCGGGAGGGAAGAAAAAGAGCAACCACTCTTCTGAGAGCTTTTCCCACTCAGAACACCCCCATGGCTATCACAAAGTGTTGAAATGTTGGCAGTACAGGAGCTGTGTGAGGCCAGGAAGAAGGAGGTTGTGTCCTTCCCAGGGCCTAACCCAAAACTGACAGAGCTCCAGGAGTGTCCTCCCAAGAAATGTTGAGAAACACGTAAGGAGGAGGACCCCCTTTGCCAGGGGACCTTCAAGTACAGCCTGTCAACCCCACAGGGCCCTGCTGGATGGGGGCACCAGTAGCAGGAAAAGCCATGCTCCTGGTGAAGCCCCTAAGGATAATGCCCACCCCAATGTGAGGGGTTGCCTGGCTTCCAGGGAAGGGGGCTGCCAAGTGTGACTGCTGTCAGTGCACCCCCATGCAGAGGGGACTGTCACCACCTGTGCCACGCACACAGGGCGCCTACTGCTCCAGGGATGGCAACTCACCAGCATCCCCTCTTCTCCAGGGGAAATGCAGCACGGTATGTGCCTGCAGCATGGTACTCCTGCCTCTTTGGGAAACCCCCTCTGGGAGGACTTGGCAGCTCTGCTGCATTTCTGCTACTGGGGCGGCAACCGAGGTTGTGCCTGAAAGGGCTGGGACTTTGTTTTTACCTTTCTTTTAATAGTTCCCTCCTTCTTTTGTTCCAGACAGGAGTTTGGATCAGAACAAGCCCATCCCCTACTGCAAACAGGCACTGCAAATGAAATCACAAGTTTTCCACCTGAAAATAATGTAGTGGAGCACAGGTTAATCCACCTCAGTGAGGTAACCTGTTGACTCCTGGCCAAGATTGCTTGGAAGGGGTTGAAAGTGCTGCTGGCAAGCTGATTCCCAACCCCCCTGAGGGCCCAGGAGGGGTCAGCCCTGGGGTCAGCCCCTCGCAGACCCTGCAGACAGGGCACGGCAATGCCCTTGTTCCATCCCATATCCCCTGTGGCAAAGCACTCTCCATGCAGTATTTATACAGCTGGTATACACACAGTATTTATACACAGGGGAACAAAGCAAACGGCTCCACCATTCTCCATGAAGTCAAGTTTCTAACGTCACTGGGATTTGGTGCGGGTTTATCTGCTTAAAAGGTTAAAAGAGAAGAAAGAGAAAAACATATCCAGCTGGTTTTTGAAAGTGTGTCCTTTTTGCAGCCCCTTGGTTTATATCAGCAAGTTTTGCTGGCGTACCCTGGTTGCCAGGTTGCATTGGTACTGCATTTTGCAGCCACTTGTGTCGTAGCAGATGCTCTCCTGCTCTCTCCTGGGGGCATATCCCTGCTCTATTCTAAGGATCTTCAGGCAAACCTGAGGATTCTGTTACTTTAGATGATGGACTGAGTCAGGACAGTGCAGGGAAGGCTCAAAGCTGTACGTATTCCTCTCCACAGAGCGTGCCAAACTGTTCTGGCACTGCTGAGAATCTGGTGTGTCACACCAAAGAACCGTCAGTATCCTGACTGCAAAAGTAATGACTGTCAAGATCAAACATGTCGATGACAAGGAAACGACAGAACATACACAAGGACAGCCAGTTTTCCACCTTACTGAAAGAACAATTCTATTCTTGCTTGTATTCCTTGAGGCTATGTCTGTCTTGTTATTTATTCTTTGTTTCATTCTTAATGTCCATTGTATCATGTGTCTTAATGCATATTTGTATTTATGATTATATTGCCTTGCTTCTGTTACATGATATAGGCTACTGACATTAATTCTGACTATTGACATACTACTTTTTTAAGTTGTGAAATACATATGTTAAACTTTTTTTTAAATCAGAGCGTGTGTTTATATTTTAAATTAAATTCATATGCTTTCACTTTTCTGAAGAAATTTCATTATTAGTCTCCAGGAAATACAAAGAGCTGCTTTCAGAATCATATAGAGAGTTTCATAGCTGTGCATTTGATTTATTCCCCAGTTAGCAGCTGCATAGAAGGTCTATCTTGTCAGCCTTAAGCTTCTATAAGAAGAAATAGCAAACAGAGTGTTTTGCTTGAGGCAAGAGGTTATTTTGTTCCTTTCTCCCAAAAGTATCCTGTATCATCTAGGATGTGACTCAGATATTTCAGCTGTGTTAGGCAATCTGCATTGATGTGTATATAAACTCTCACAGTGAGAGTACTTTCTGCATTTTGTGCCCAAGTGTCCTCAAAAGGAAAGGATCTACAGGGAAAGTGCAGGTTTGTTGTCTACTGTTGTTTTTATTTCAAACAGGTTTTTTCCTCTTATTATCAGTGGAGCTACTTGTACCCTTACTGCTCTGAAGTCTAACCAGCCCTTCCTCTTTGAATCAAAGTCAGATGTAATATAAGGTTTATAGGAAGTGGTAATGTTTTATTGGCTCAGCTGGCATAATTAGAAAAATTAGGCGAGCTTTTTGGCACAGCAGAGCTCCAGTCAGCTTAGAGAGTTATTTCTTAGGTACATCTACCTCAGGAAGTGGTGTAATCCAGCCAAATCCTACTCTCCTAGCCTGTTCAGCTGAAGCCAGAAGACTGGATTTGCACAGCTGGGACAAAATTTGGCCCACAGTCAGCACCAGAAAAAAACATTAGCATCACTGACACTTGAAGAAAAATCCTGCATTCATTTAGAAATATGTTCAAAGTCTGGCTTTCTCCCTGGACTTCTGTTCCACTATAAGCACTCTAGACAATCAGTATTACTACTGTGAGATGTATATGTCGTTATTTTTTCACTTCCTCTTGCGTTTATGTACCTATGACAACAACCACGTAAAACTCTAAACAAGCACCTGTACATAGCAAAGGCCCTGAGTCTTGGGAGATTGTCCCCAGCAGAAAAGATTGGTCCCTCTGCTGTTAACATTGCTGTGTTTGGGGCTGTGATGGTTGCTTGTTTTATTGAATCAGGTTTCATGGCAGGAATTTTCAGGGTCCTCCACTTCTATCCAAGCATGTAATGTCATTAGCTGCTGCTAGTGGACAAAGTTCTTCTAACTGGAAAAACTGCTTTGTCCTTGAGTTCTGTAAAGTTGTCATTTTATCTCAGATAATAAATCTCCTATTCATTTTGACAAAGGCTTGGGTATTTAACAGCGTCACACAAACTGATTCTATACAGAGCAAACAGTCAGACAGAGACTGCCATTGTGGATGAGTTGTATTACCTTCAGCCTGGTGCCTAAAAATGTCCTTGAAGCATGGTCTTGACTCTACCCCAACACAATGCACATGCTGACAGATCAGAGCCCTGTAAAATAATTGTTGGCAGATTAAGTAAATCCTCATCAAAAATGAGAAGATCTGATAAGTAATCAAGACAGTCTGTTTGGGAGCCATGTTTCTCCCAAGACTGTAGAAACAGAACAAGGATTGGGAGTTCTAACTGAAGCATTTCTGCAAAAATAATGCAGCAGCATAAGTAATGTTTCTTTAGAGGATGGAATGAGTAACAAGGAAATGGCAGTCCTGTCTACTTTCACTCTTTGCTTTTCTTTTTTTCTCCCTCCCTTGTCTATTGTATTTTTTGTAGTTTTCTGATTGCATTTCATTAAGAATATTTCCATTTCAGGAGTATGGGGTACTGGTTCTTAGATGTCTACTCAGAAACATTCCTGAGAATTTCTAGAACTCATGAATAGCTGTATTGGAACAACTGGGATTACTGATGTCTGTAAAGTCAGATTCCATTTAAAACCCAGTTCCATTCCACATACTTGTTCAGAAATGTGATTTAAGAACATAGGCTTCTCAGAATAAAAAAACTGCATGTTTTGGCATTAGCTTTACCCTAACAACTAAGAACTCCAATCACATGGACCAGGATTTTCCTGTGCTAGGCAACATAATATCCTATGCTCTGAATCAATTCTTTGAAATATGCACACATGCTTTGCCAAACTAGATTAGAGTTTAATTTTGTTTACATCTCTCTGTATTGTCCTATTTTTATTTATTCAGATATTTATTAAGCCATGGTGGTGATTGTAGAAGAAGAGCATAGAATTACTCTCTGCTGTACTGTGCAAACAAGAAATGTGAGAATTCTTAGAGATAAAAGGTAACATAAAGACACGGAAGAGAGGAGAGAGGGAACAGTAATAAGCATCTAATGTTACCTACGCTGTTTATGAAGCTTTAAGAAAGCAGACAACTGCTTGAAACCACGGTTTTGCTAGTTATTTCTGTAGTGTGCTCCCTGCTCTGCTGGTTTTCAGACAGTAGTCACAATTTTCATGGAGTGAACAGTAGTCATCGAACAGAGGGAGGGATCAAAACTGACCAGTGACAGAAACTTTTCTTAAACTCCAGCAAAGCAATGTCATCTAAAGGAGACTCTGAGACACAAGGATGTCCGTGCACCACCTCCAAGACAAATAAAATTCAGAAGCATGACGTCCTTTTCATGGCTTGCCCAGAACAGCACAGAAAGGAATTCCTTATACCAACTCTTTTAGTCACAAAGACCAGCCAGTATCTTTAATTGTGTTTGATTTACTTTGTCTCCAGGATCTGGAGGTCAAATAGTGGATATATCTAATTTATTTTTTCATTTGCTACCTCACACACGATCTCAGCTTCCTCACTCATCCACATGCATCCACTTCCCTCTGACACCTTTCTGCATTCTGCCTCCTCGCTCATTCATTCCAGCTATTCTCCCTGTATGATCCCCAAGACCTACCTTCTTCTTCTCCCCTCTCTCCCAGGCAGTGCTGCACTTTCCACCTCCTCTTTGCTTCTCCAAGAAGAATCTGCCACACTCATAATCCAGTAACTGCAACAGCAAAGGCCAAAACAAAAAGGCACAGTGCAAACTCATGTGCTAGCAACAGCTGAGCTCCAACAGAAAGCCATGAAGAGCATGAAGCTGGTCAGTCTTAAAGGACTTTTAAAGCAAGTTTAAGGTCTTCTGAGTTCCATTTTGTTTGCTTCTTCTCTACTGACTGCAGTCATGATCTGTATGCCCTTTATGACAACGAACAAAACTATAACAACAGCAAAGCCAAAAATGAGAAATCCATAGGGATAGTGGTCTGTAGGGAATCACATCAAGCTCCCCTGAGCCACGTTTGTGCAGCATTCAAGGGTATTCATCAGAATTATCACTTTGTGCCTGCTCAGCTTTTTCCTTGACGTTTTGTTGGCCGTGGTCACAGATGGGATATTGGTTTGGATGGACATTTTCTCAATGTCCTTGTGGTCATGCTTATACTAAATGATCAGGGTGGAAGGAGTTCTCATCTGGTTAAAACCAACATCAACTTACTTACTGTTCTTGTCTTACATTAGTGTTTGGGTAAAAAAAACCCTTCAAACTTATTAGCAAAGCAAACATGTTTATCAGAAGGGTTTGATTCTGTTTCCCAGTGTCCAGTTTACTTTCCTGCTGAATTACAGAAAGGTTAGGAGTTTGATTTGGCATCCATTAAATGCTTTACCACACAATAGAAATACCAGGATCTCTCTAAGCTAAATATAACACCCTAGGATGGCATCAGCAGTTGCATGAACAACTTGATTTCTGGTCAGTTCTAGTGGAAAAGTGTTTGGTTTTTAAAGTGTAGTTGACAAGGCATGATTTTCAAACATGAGCAAGTTCCCACCAAACTCCATGATGATGCAAGATGTTGATTTGTTAAATGATATATCAAGCAGTTTATACTCTTTCTACATTCTCACTGAAGGATTTCCTCCTCTTCCTTCATAAAAGACTTGGCACAAGTGGATCCAAAGTCTATAAAGTGTCAACATAAGAAATTAATTTTTTAGAAAAGAAATTTTACGAAATTAAAATTTTGACAAAGTCATAGCAGCTGGAAAGAGGGTCTTTGCATGGAAAATATTGTGTAATCTCATCTGGCAGTGCTATGAAGTAAAGATATAAGAGACATTCAGGAGCAAATAAAAAATAGAGTCAGTTAGGTTCAAGCTAATGTCTAACTGCTTGTTCAATATTTTAACTCTTAGTAGTAGACATGCAGTCATTCAGCTGCTGTGATTATACATTGCATTATACATCACCTTGGGATAGGAAGCACTTTGCCCACTTAGTAAGGCAGCATGGGAAAGGAAACAATCATTATCAAAGTATACATTATTAAAGGATTAATAAAATTTATATGAGCTTCCATAGAAGTCTCATCATTGATTTCAGTAGGAGATGAATAATGTTCTACATATATTAAATTCTTCCTCAGCTCTGAAAAACAGAGGATAGAAGAGGGCTAGGAGGTTAATCACTAAAATACAACTGCAAATTCTTATGTTTTACCAAATTAGCATAATTTAAGAAAAATATAAATTTGTATAGAACTTTGTCATGACTTCTTTTTTTTTTTTAATCTGGATTTCTGGACCACAGGAAAAAATACCCAAAGATGGTTCTTCTCCCAAGGCATTTTTCATTAAAACAATTCAGATAATCTTCCTGCCTGTAAGCCCATAGGAATAACTTCCCCACATTAAATTTCAAGTGCCTTTGAATAAAAATTGGTCTGAGGAAATTTATTTTTAAAATAAATTTTGGTGTCGGGCTGACTAATTCACATGCATAGATATACTTATGTTCCTTTCACTTTATGAGCAAATATTAGCTAAAATAGTGACTAATTAGCAGGTACGCCCAAAAGAACAACCATGAGAGTTTCTTGACATTCTATTCAATTCTCCTTGGTTTCAAAATATAACATGCCAAAGGTTTTGCTCCATTCAGAACTTTCATATGGGTTTGATCCACAAATACCCTAGTAAATAATTCTAGAGCCAGATGTCTTTTTGGGTACAGCTAATGTCTCTTATGTACAGAATGAGCTCATTCAGTTCTTTCATTACTGGTCAAACTGGAAATTCTTTCCCAAACTCTTACTTGTCTTTGATCTTGGTAGGCAAAGGATTTTGTTAGGAAGTAAGTAGCACTAAATGGAAAAAACCACTAGATTGTCCAGGTGTGTATACAGCAAGGTCTGTGGTTGAGACCACCTTACCCTTTGCAATTAAGATGGGTTTATTTTAATCTAACACTGTGTTCTATTACATAAAAGAGTCCCAAGAGGTGAAGCACATCTCTTCCATGACTGAAGCAAGAGAGCATTAGTCACTTTGCTCAGATTAGAACAACATCAAAGGCACTTTAATTTGCTCCTAGTGTCAAGCTGTAATGAGGCCACTGCAGGCAGAGGACCTACCCTCAGCACAACAGAATGTGGGGAAAGGGGCTTGTGTTTAAAACTATTGATTTTCAAGAATCAGTTTTTTTTTTTACTCTAGAAGCAACCAACATTGATTTCCTGTCAGAATAGGATGTAAATGTACAATTTGTTAGTTTCTTCCTGAGACATTTATAATAAAAATATTTAGCCAGGGGCAGAGATGGAAAAAGAAATTTTGCACATTGGCATTCTGCATCATGAAGCTGATAGCAAATTCAAGGATTCCCGACTCTCAGCAGACTGCCATATCCACCCCTGTGAGAGGCAAAAGTCTTACCAGATCCCTGCTAAAGATTACACCATTACTTTGATTCTGAATTAGAGCAAATTTATTTTGATACTTTCTCTGTTATAATTTTTTTAATTATACCTCAAGATTCTTACTGTAAATTGTGTTCTATCCACATCCAGACTCAAACAGAAATGCCCAGTTTTTGTTTCCTAAGTATTTCAAATGAGTTGCAAGTGGTTTGAAACAGTTCAACTGCTTTACCTACGCCCTCAAGAGATGAATTGTAGAGGATGACAAGTTGCTTAAATCATTTCATCTTAGTGCAAGGCACAGGGTATATGAATTTCAATACTGTGCTCTGCATAGACAATGAGCTATATTATCTTGTTGCAGCTATGTGTAGTATGCAGTATGGGTGTGGGATACCCTAAGATAAATGTAATGAAAAGATTTGTATTCTCCTTTTTCCATTATTATAGAAATATCAAGTACTTCTATATACAATTTAATAAGCTACCATGATAATACTCATGATTTAGACACTCAAAAGAATAGAGTTAACAGGTTTAGATATTATTACAGCTACAATAAACTGCCTGCCTGAGATCCAGCAACATCCTGTTTGGCTGGCCCTTAAATAACATATGCAGAATGGCAATTAATTCAAACTAAGTGTGAGTTGTTCTTTCTGTTTGTAAAGAACAACACTTATAATTGCAACTCAGCTCAGCAGTGAAACAATAACAGCACTCAGTACAGACCTATTGCTCTGGAAACCTCTTGTTGCAACTAAAATTAGTCAAGCAATGCAGCCAAAGAAACACCAAGATTCTTACTTTGAAGTGTGTCCTGTCCATGTTCATACACAGACATAGGCAGAAATAACAGATTTTGTTTACTAAGTACTTTAGATTAGTTGTAAGGGGTTTGAAAATCAGTTCAATTGCTTTATTTACCCCGGCAGTGGCAGGCAGCAGTTTGCTGTCCTGTAATTCTTGCTTGGTCTTAAAATAAAGGGCAGAAGCTTGCTTCCCCCAATTCCTGCTTTGTCCCTCTTATTGTGTTTGTTGACTGCAGAACACCCTCAGGGAGCTGGTGGTGTTCCCAGCTCCAGGCCAGGCTCTCTTCTCAAGGTCTGGTAGTTACCAGGGTTTTGACAGATAAAATAAGGAGAGCATTTTAACAGAGCAACACAGTCACAGCCACAAGGGTCACAGTCCCTCTCCTTCATGGGAGTGGCAGCTCTTCTGATGTCTTACATACATGACAATGCCTAAGGATTTGAAAAATCCTACCTTTAGGAAGCATTTGATGAAAGATGACTATATATGAGAAAAGGAATTAAACTAGAACACTGATTCCCTGTTCCTGAACAGGCAGAAGCAAATTTAACAATCTCATTTTTTAAGAATTAAAGAGGATCCCTGAAATTTAAATAGGAATGAGTTAGGAAAACAAAAATGGAAACAGAATTAGTAGTGAAAGGCTGGTTCTGCAGCATTTAGATGTGTTACAAGATGAGTACTTGTATGAAGACCTAGAAGTTCCCTCCAAAAATTTCAAACCACAAACACATCATCTGTAAAATGTATAATTTCAGTTCACATACCCAAGAATTTGGAAGAAAAATAAATCATAAACCACATATGACTTTTTTTCAAAACTATAGAAAATAAATAACTCACAATGGATAATCTTGCACAAAAGGGCGATGAAATTTTGGAGCCAGGACATCCACTGACAAGGAGATACAGAATTATAACAGAATTATGACAGAAGTTCAGCTGAGCCTCTAAACCCAGTCAGCACTGCAGATAAGAATTAAACTTAGAGCCTGAACCTCCCATGCAATCTTCAGGCTGAATTAAAAGTTACCTGCCAGTATGGGCGCAGTCTCAGTCTGTCAAGCTTTGAGGGTATGTGCAGCACTATTGAGCATATTCACATCTGAGCAGTTTGACAAAGAACATGTGCAGAATTGACTCATCAAGCGTCACTGAGAAAGCCTCACAAGGAAAATTACACCAAAATGTGTTCAATGGCAGATTCCTAAACAGGCAAAGAAACACAAATAAAAACTCAAGATTGGTTTGGGAAAATAAAAAGTCATTAAAATGTGGAGGTGCATGCAATTATTGGGACAGAAGAAATAATTATGCCGAGCTTGTGGAGAAGAAAAACAAAAGAAAAAAATGAACTGTATTTAAGTCTCCCATCAAGGATTCAAATGGTCAGATCTGACTCATGTATGCTATTAGTACACAACAGAATAAGCATTTTATGAAATAAAGAGAAGATGCACAGGCAAGGCAAACCCATGATAATGCCAAACAGATAATAAAATGCCAAACAGATAACAAAGCATTGATAGTGGTATTAGTCCAGAAAGGTGTACTCAGCACTATGCAGAAGAGGAAAACACAGCTGAAATCCAGCCAGATGAACTAAATGAGAGCTATTAATATCATCCTAACAGTGTGAGAACCAAGCAAATACTGAAAGTGAGAAACTCAGCAGCTTTCATGCCGTGGATAGACATGATATACAGTGGAAAAGTTCTGCTTCCAGCTGAGTTAAGTGCCCTGTTGTGCTGGGTTGACATGGCTGCATGCCACGTGCCCATCTCCCCCCCACTGTGGGCTCCTCTCTGTGTGCTTCCACAGGTCCTGCCAGGAGACTCCTCCAGCACAGGCTTCCCACGGGCCACAGCCTTCTTTGGACACCCACCTGCCCTGGTGTGGGGTCCTGCACGAGCTGCAGGTGGATCTCTGTTCCTCCATGGCCTACAGGGGCACACTGGGCTGCACCATGGCCTGCAGGGTGATCTCTGCTCCAACACCTGGAGCACTTTCTACCCCTCCTTCTGCCCCGACCTTGGTCACTCAGGGCTGTTTCACATATTCTCACTCCTCTGGCTGCAATGCTTCTGTGGGGCAATTTATTTCTACTTCCTAAATACGTTGTCCCAGAGTAATGACCACCATCACTGACAGACTCAGTTTTGGCCAGCAGCAAGTCCCTTTTGGAGATCTATGGCTCTCTTGGCTCTATGGAATGTGGGAGAAGTCAACCCCGTTGTCCTCCTGCTATGAAAACCTTGCCACACAAAACCAATACAACGATGAATTTAAGGACATTCAGTATGGTAAAAGTGATTCACCACATCTCTGGGCAGACAATGCATCAACAGTAGTCCTGAGCAAAAGGACTTGGGGTGTTGGCAGATGAGAAGCTTGACATTCCAGATGTCAAACCAATGTCATCCACAGCCGTGTCAAAAGCAACGTGGCCAGCAGGAAGAGGGAGGGGATTCATCTGGAGCACTGCATCCAGCTCTGGAGCACAAGATGAACATGGACCTGTTGGAATGAGTCAAGAGAAGGGCTATAAGGATGATCAGAGAGCTGGAGCACCCCTCCTGTCAGGCAAGATTGAGAGGGTTGTTCAGCTTGGAAAAGAGAAGGTTCTGGAGGGACCTTAGAGAAGCCTTTCAGTCCCTAAAGTGGGCCTACAAGAAAGCTGGAGGGGGACTTTTACTAGGGCAGAAAGAGATAGAAGTGGGAATGGTTTCAGACTGAAAAAGGTCAGGCTTAGATTAGATATAAAGAAGAAATTCTTTACCATGAGGGTAGTGAAACACTGGAACTGATTGCTGAGAGAATCTATGGATGTGCCATCCCTGTAAGTGTTCAGACTAGGTTGGATGGGGCTATGAGCAACCTGGCCTAGTGGAAGGTGTCCCACAGCAGTGGGGTTGGAACTAGACAATCTTTAATATAACCACACACTCCAGGTGTCACTCTGTAATTAAGAACATTGATTAATGCTGCTGACAAATGAGGCAAGTTACTTCATTATTTCTAACCTTCGCTGCTCTTAGCTCGCACGTTTTTTCCCATTTAGACAACCTAATCTCCATAGAAAGTTTTCTTCCACATTCCACAGTACCTTGCATAACCAGTTCTAAAATTACTGTAACAAAGTAAAAAGTGATAACAGTGTATAACACAGAGCTCATCTGCTATTCACTGTTAGAGTTTAACTCTTTCTCCACATTGATTTTCAGCCTTGTTTTTTTTTTTCTGGAGAAACTTCTATGAGATTTCTCAAGTGGGTGTGACATTTTATATTAAAAAACCCCAGACTGTAATTTATTCTAAGAACCAGGGAAAGGAACCCATGGCCAGAGAGCATCCACCATTTTCTTCCACGGTGGCAGTGCACATATTTATTGTGGGGAAGTTAAGAAGCCATTGAAAGAAAGGGTGGAGAGTGAATCCCTGGGCAGGGCTGGAAAGTAAAACCCTGGGGAGTAACCTGTAGACTGATGGAAGGAAAGAATGACTGAGGCTACCAGAGACAGGTGAGAAAAGCTTGAGCAAGACAAGCTGAGGAGAGCAACTAAAACCTCTACAGAGCTTGGGGAAAGGGTGTGCCGGATCCTCTGCCTAAGTTAATACCAACTTGGTTGACGTTAATTGCAGGCTGTCATTACATTACGTTACTTTCCACACCACAATAGTCTCTTCTCTGACCAATCCTGCTCTTTCATTTTGCCAGTTGACATGGCAAGCAATGACTTCACAGATCTGAGGCACAATGCCTGGGCACGAGCCCAAACCGGGCACAGAACCCGGGTCCCAGCTCCCTCTGGTTTATCACTTGTGAGGAGGTACAAGTTCTTAACTCTACAGGATCTGTTATTTGAGCACAGAGGGCTGATGATTTTGGTTGTCACTAAGGGCCTTACTACTGCCACTACCTGAGTTCTGAATGCTTACCTTTGCCACCCTCATATTACAAGATCTACTTTCAGGTTGTAATTATGGTATGTATAGTATATATGATATTGACATTTTATCTGGCATTTGGAATTTTAGAGTAAACCAGTATAATCAATGTCTCAAGCTTTGTCCCTACTTCTATGCAAGAAACCAAGAAAAAAAGGTAAAATTGGAGATATATCCATCCTCAGAATTATTTGATTTGCTGTTACAAGAGGTACATTTAGTGATCAATCCATTGGTACAGATTTTTGACACAAGATCAAAATGAGAGAAGAATATTTGTCAGCCATATCCTTGGCTGTCACAGTTAACTTCCAATGACTTCCAATAAGTTTCCAATAATTGGTGTTTGTAATCTCTAGAGATCTATCCTGAATTAATAGCCATGGGAATTAATACTGAGATGTCAAGACAAGCTTCTGGTTTTTACACACCTTAAAACTGAGAAAAACAGACAAAAATGCAATAAAAAAATAAATAAATAAAGCCTTAGACATTTTGCTGAAAATTTCCTCTTGAAAATGAAAGTGCTTTGTTTTAGTTCCAGCCAACACCAAAAACTGTGGTCCCTTGGCATATTCCTGATACAAATTAACAGTAAAAACAGCTGCTAAGTTTCTGCTTTTACAACACTTCAAAACTTGCATCTGGGGTTTCTTTCCCCTCATACATCTTTAGGTGAGAGCTTGCTCCTCCCTGCCTATGTAAGCTCTTCTCACTGTATTATCTGGGAACTGAAAAGTCCTTGAACTACTTTTTTTAATCTGTGTGAACCACTTGAAGCAATTCTTGTGACCAATGAACATGTTTGCTTGAACCCTTGTATTTTTTGTGATACTTTCATCTACAGACGTGATTCCCCCAGCAATCAGTAATAAACAAAAAAAACCTGATAGTTTTCAAAATTTCATAAGCCACCTAAGAGAGTGACCTGAATTTCTTCTGCATTATCAACAATTTCATCCACTCCTTGGGTTGGAGAGGGAGGAAGAGAGAGCCTGTAAGGTTGAATAAACTGAATACTGGGACATGTCTGACCATCCCTAGAGATCAAAAATCACAGTCTTAGCAGTAGCAGTCATAACAACTCCAGAAACATGAAAAAGTTTGAGCAAAATTCCTGGGCAATATCTTTTGAAGAACACTTATGAGTACAACTGGGACAGCCTCCTGAACAGCCACTGTGCACTGCTAAATGCTGAGTGGAATAACATTGTCACCTGACACAAATTGCTTTGGTCACAAAGAGTTATGGGAGTGAAAATTAAAATCTACCTTAGAAGAAAAAGAAAGTGTCTGGCATTAACACTCTGCTTAGCAGCAGTCCCAGTAAAAGAGACACAACAAAGGAAAAAGCAGTGACCCCAGTGACACTCCTAATCATCCTACGTATGGACACCTTCATCTCCTTTTCCAGACAGGTATGAAAAGCACTGATTGCCCCCTCAGAAAGCTCATCCCATACACATATCCCTGTATATGTATTCCCTTGCTCTTACACACCCAGTGGAAAACAAGAAACTCTCACAGAATATTTCAAAGCAGCACAGGAAGATCCTTTCTGTTATGCCCCTCATGCAGAGGTGGGTGCAACTGGGGAGGGAGGCAAGCTCTGCTCCTTCTAACCATCACAGACAGCTTATTGCTAGAGGCACATGCACGTTGGTTGCTGAAAGCCAAGTTTGTTGGGTGGCTTGTTTAATTGTGTAAGTGAGATTAGAGTATATTTGTGTAATACAGCTAACTGGTCACGTAAACAAGAAATCATTTGCCTTCTGTATGTACTGATGAATTTATATTCATTATGAGTACTGGGCACAGAATAAAACCATGTTCTGTGGGCAGGAAATGCAGTATTTTCTTTTCTTCTGGTTTGCTGAATCATAAAGATACAGATTTAGAGTGTGTAAACAGCTTACTACTGATTAGGAAGATGTAACCTCATTAAACATCCTGGACATTTTGACAGAGAATGTTTCGTGCTATAGCAGGCCAAAATGTTGACTGAAGTACTCCAACATTGTCAAAGCAAGTTTCCACTGATTTTAATCCAGAAATCAAATCCAGATAACGCTCTATAAATTATTTTTAATATATTTTAGAGTACTAAATAAGTGAGGCTCTGATCTCTTTAGAGTTAAACAGAAGTGAAAATATGGGCTGAACTGGAAAAAAATGAAAGAAAATGACACCATTCAATTCAGTAACACCTGAATGGAATATTGTATTATACTCTCCTATTCTTTTACGGAAATATTTTAAAATGCATAATTGCAGGGTAGGATTTTGGTAAGAACCCAAGGGAGTTAGTTTATGGCTGTCATCTCATTTTACAATTAGAACACCTTCCTGAATTTGCGTCCTTCCCCTCCTTCAGCAGAAATGATAAACACAAGCAGTGACTGCTGAACTGAATCTTGCAGTCATGTAGAAGTTAAACTTTTCTAAAAGAAAATCCCTTCTGCCTCTCCACACATCCTAGTTTTTGTGGGTTTTTTGCTCTTTACTCCTGAGGCTCCCCCGCTCCAAATTATATCTCCCAAGTCCTTTCTGGGTAAATTCTCCATTGAGCAGGAGTCTTCATTCCATTCTTTATGATGGAGAATTTTTTAATCTATCAGCTACCTGCACTCTGGTAAACTGTGAGGAGGTTAAAGCTGAAGGTGAACTGAGGGAAAATTATGTATATAACAAGTGCTGGACTAGAAATTGTTTTTGCCAAACCTAGAAGTTTAAAAAGAATTGTTTCACTAACTTTGCATAGTTTTGTCCATCTTTTTAAAGTAAGATCTATTGGCCTAGGAAGTAGACAGAAATCTGGCCAGAGCAACTCATCCTACCTCCAATGTCAAGCTAAAAAGATAAACTGATAGGCAATAGAAATACTGTCTGTGCTTATTGTAGTGTGCATTTGTTCCTGCTTTTGAAATGATTGCCCAGTAAAACTGCAAAAAGTCAATGTTCAGAAAAAAAAGGTTTGTTAAACCTTTACTGGCAAGCCTTATAGCTTTGATTCATTGCCTATTTCTCTAATTTGTTCTCATAACTCTGTGGATATTACGGAATTAAACAAGAATGATTCTGAAACAATGTCCTAATAATCACGGCTATAATCAATCTTTTCAGTCCTGGAAAGCTGGTACAAGACTGGCTGGCTGAAATTACTCCTGATATCTTCTATGAGAAGGCAAAACCAGGGAACTGAAAAGCAGATTTCAAGGTTAAAGGCCATCTCTAACAAATGCAGGATAGGTGTAGGTGTAGCTGGCTGAATCTTTCTCAGATGGGTGCCTAATGCCTGTCAGTGCCACACTGAGGAATTTCCATGGCATGCACTCAGAGTGGCCACGAGAGACTGCAGGACCCTTCAAGGTTATTATTCTGTTCTTTTTACAAGAGAATAAGCTGCCCCAAGAAGCATGGAGGGACTTCTTAATGCTGGGTCCCCACATATGAAATATTCCACAAACTTCTGAATCCGTGGGGGTTTTTGCCAAGGAATTTCCTGGCATAAATTATAGTACTGAAGAACTTAGAACAGTTACTTGCCATCCATCTGCATAACTGTAAAACAACATCAAATTAAATTTGTTCCAGGACCTGTTATTTGTGGAAGAGGAGTTGTGTTTTATTTGCAATCATGTTACATTTCTTTACTAGACTGAACCTTAAAATGTACATACGTAAATGTATTTACTCCTCCCAAAATGCAAATACCATTGGCCAGTCTCTGAGGAAGGAAGAGCATCCTCTGTTTACCTGTTCATTAACTAAAATCCCCCAAACCTCACCTTTCTACACTCACTGAATCAATCTGGGACCGAAGCCAAAGTCACCTACTATATAAGAGCGGCAGAGCACAGATGAGCTACGGTCCTGATCAAGTTTAGACCCAACATCCTTGTGCCAAACTCCACTCAAGATGGGGTTTGGCAGGGGGATATTGCTACCAGAATGGGCTTTCCTCTTAGCAGTTTGCTGTATCCATCAAATAGGTAAGAAATTTTCTTTTTTAGAAAAAATACTGGTTTTAGACTTAGTAATATATTTTAAACTACTATACTAATTGATTCATATAAGAGGTGGCTGAAAATATTTTTTATATATTTTCATTGAATATTAAATGTTTGTCTATTAATTGGACTGATTTAATCTAATATTGCCTCTAACTTCTGTAATAACTACATATGGAAAGCAGCCTTGAAGATCAAATCCAAAAAACTCTTATTCATGTCTTAAAATGTCAGCTTTTCAGTATCCCATATGCCTTACAAAAGCATTTTATTCCTGTTGCATTTCGTCTTAGAATTCATTATGAATGATATAGTTCCTCTGAAATGTAAACCACCACATTTTCCAGTTGCTAGTTCAGACCACTGGTCAATCTTTCTCAGTATTTTGTCACCTACCAGGGGCTAATACAACATTTCTTGCAAATTGTTTTGCAAAAGAAACCAGGAGTGAATTTGCATATGGCAAGGATTATTAGTAACTAATAGTGCAGTAATTAATTTATAATACCCTATGCAAAATATTTATATAAATTACAGATATTGAGTATGAGCAGGCTAGAAAGATTTATGTGACACCACAATCCACTATTTTGGATGGAGTTTTTTCACCTGTCTATATTATATCCATCAGGGCTGGTCTTGGTAGTTTTTATTAATATGAGTAACCCTGTTAAGTTGATGGAACCAATTAAATTATAACTACTTGCAGGAGTATAAGCTTGATAAATCATTACTGTTCATGCACAGTAATGTCTGGCCTGTCGGCTGACATTTTAAAATCTGCAGATTGCCTAGGTAAATTTATCTTGCGTATTATTTTCAAAACATTGAGAAGCGCAAATATAATGTAAGGCTGCTTTGTAGTTTGTGAAATAAACACTAAAGCACTGGCCAGCTGGTCCATATTGTACTTGAAAACACAACAGTCTTGTAGGGTATAAACTTCTGTTTGGAGTTACGCAATGCAAGTCAGAAGTGTTTTCAGCCATTCATGGAACAAGAAAGTCTTTTCTCCTGTGCAGTGCTAATCTGATAAACTGCTTTGAAAAATGGAAGGTGATTAGACAGTTTGTCCAGCAAACACCTCTTTATTTGAATCACACCCTGTGGAAAATATTTTCCGATATCCGGACTAAAGAATAATGGTCCTATCCCATGCCATCTCCACAAACATTGTGTGCCTGCCCTTATATTTCATGTCAAATATTAACTTTTATAAACTGATGACAACAATAATTATCAGCTGGATATAGACTTTGCAGGATGCATCCAAATATTCTTAGTAATTAGGTTAGTTTCCAAATTATCAAATAGTGAATTTCTTACAACTGAGAGACAGTTATTTTTATAATAGTAAACAACGTGGCATTGTGTAATTGCTAAACAAACCAATGCAGGTAGAATTTCCTTGGGAATGATGTATTTGCTAAGTAAACAAAAGCTCCTGCTGTTTCCTTGAGAAAAATTAACAGAACAAAATACATGTATAGATCTATTTTGCTCTGTGGCAAAGGTTCCCACACTAGAATAAACAAACCATCTATGATTCTATGCCTACTGAAATTCCTATGGATGTGTAATGTGAAAGCAAACTTCAGCCTATTCTGTAGAGTTAAAGAGGTATTTCTCTTACCTGATCAGTGTCAATTTTTTTCACCAATTATATATTTATCAATTATAATGATGAGAATGCATTTACTTAATGTTATTATCTATGATACTCAAGGATGAGCAGGAAATGGAAAATGGTTAAACTCTGTCCCATGTTACTTCTTTTTACATCACTAATGGTCAAGCACAAAGTTAAATGAGAAAAGAATTAAAAGCTAAGAGCTGAAAGAAACTACAGACCCTGCAGCAACTTCTAGCTGTGGTGGGACTGCCCACAACCCTCTGCTCCAAAGCCTGTAATCTCTTGGTGTTCTTTTTGGGATAGGGACTTGAATTCCTTCAGATAGGCACTCTTTAGCTATGGGATCAAGTAATAAATCTGCTTACATGGTGCACAGACAGAAGTTATATTTAAAAAATGCTTTTTTCTAAAGAAAGTGCTCCTAATCCAATTATTTTAAAGGCAAAGATAGTTGTTCAGCTTTCATGGAGGTACATGGGCTGAGGTTCTTCAGTGGAGGAAAAGCTCAGCAAGGAATATAAGTACCAAAGAGGACTGGGCCTTATGGCACGCCCCTGACTTCAGCATTTCCCCTTCTTCCACCAGTTTGGGTCTCAGTTCAGTGAGTTGGGTCTTAGGGATCTGACTCAGTGAACTCTTCTCACCTATTGTATAAGGAAAAAGGGGACCTAACTTAGGGCAAACTCCATCGGCAGTTCTGCTTTGACTGAGAATTTCTCTAGACACCTACAGTGCTTATTCACATAATCCAGATAAGGATTCAAACATTAATCTTTTCATCACTTAAATCCCACGAAGATTTAGACTTGGCAGGTTAAAGGTACCTATCAGTCAATATGTTACAAGCACAGTTATCACATCCTAACTGCATTCAGTCCTTCACAAAATAAAGTGGTAGCCCTTCAACTTTTACAGGAAATTCTTGATATATTTACTTATAGAACCCGAGACCAAAGAACATCAACCCAGGAGGCCAGGGTCAGTCAATTTCTGGGAATCAAAGCATTCAGGAGAGTATTTGTCATCTCTCAAAAGTCTTTGTTTCAAGGGTTGTAGCAAGAACCCTTGGTCAAATAGCTTTAAAGCATGATGCTTGAGGTTTTCTGCAGAGAAGATGTGAGTTTGAACAATCTTTGAGTGAGCAGATGGCTAGAACAGGAGACCTGGTTCACCAGGTCACTTCTGGGTTGCTGCTCAGGCTATGGCCCCTGTATTGTCCCTCAGAGGTACCTTCTTGTGTCCAGATGTAAAACAAATCTAGATCCCTGACTGAGGCTTCCCTTCTGCTCCCTGAGAAAAGGCCCCATGCTTAGAGACTAAAGAAACTGTTATAAATATCTGCAGCCACTATTGGATCAAGCTTGAAGTCTCTTGATTCTTTTAACCACTTCCATACCTTTTCTTATAACCTAGTTCCCACACAACAATTTTAATAAATGACTTGCCTGCATTTTGTGAATTTCTCCTGTATTGTTTCACATATTACTGAGATCTAGTGCAGCAGTGAAATAAGGGCTGTTATCCAGTCATTAGAATCTCTTGCAGTGAATTTTGAGAGAAACAAAGAAAGCAGATATACATATGTTATTTGGATTACAAACTTTGTGTATTTGTAATAGAACGTCTCTTTCTATAATTACATTTTACGTTTCTTGACGAGCCTGTTTCATTTTCTCTGATGTGACAAATGAGACTCTGGCCTTTGTTTTAATCTGGGTCCTTTTATCACAGGTAAATTCTTTGCTTTAAAAGTTCAGGTACAGGATATTATTCTTAATATGCTTTTTATAATTTTTTCACAGGAGGTCAGATTGGAATCCAAATAGGAAGTCAGCTCTCTGGGGGTCTTCTACGGAAACAAAATGGTACATTTATTTATACTGTATATTTGTATTTATTTGCTACATCCATACTGAATAATAAAAATGCCTTTAAAAAACCCTCCTTAGCATATTGTCAGTAGTGCAATGATGAAAAGAAATGTGTATTAGCATCTCTCTCTCTCTAGGAATAGTAATGTATTTACTAGACACCAGTTACTAAGTACACATTACAGAGTATGATTATATTTGTATAATCATAGTTAACTAAGAAAACAGATGTCTTTGTAGAGGCTGTATGCATATCAGCATTAACAAGGACATATAAATCCAAAGTGATGTTTGCTTCCTGTAAAAAAAGAAAATGGGATCTCTTTGGCCTTCTGTGAAATCAGTGGCTGATGTTGGGAAATCACGATGGCAACCCATCCTCGCTGACTTTGTCCATATAGTGATTTGTATCTGTCCTCTACAACCAATGTGTGGCCATTTTGAAGGGTTTTCAGCCTCTTAATAGAAAAATATAAAACAGACAAAATATGACAATGAAGGTTTTTATCCCCTCCTTAGAAAGAGGAGATATAATGGGAAGGCAAGTATGCTTTTGTAGCAGTAAAAGGATAATTTAGTACAGCTTAGCCCTTTGGATTATTCAGCATCTCTAAAAAAAATTCCAATACTCTAATGCAGCACAGGTTCATAAAAGGGTCAACATTAACATGTAAAAAAATGCAGATCATCACAGCTAAAAGCAATTTCTTATAACTTAAGTATCCTGGGTTCAAATTTTAGTAAGTACTTTTAACCTGTGTAAAATAAAACTGGCTTAACATTGTTTCCCTGGGTCTCGCATATTAACTCTCTAGTCCTTCCTGAGTCTATCCTACATGCAAATTTAGGTATTGCTATACTAGTTTTTGATTTCTTTCCTTTTTTTTTTGTTTTCTAGCTTCTATCAGAATTTCGGCTAACTTGAACCTCTTCCCATCACTGCTGACAAATCTGGCAATAACACGTAAGTAAAGGAAACAAAATGTATTCTGTAAGTGCTCAGTTTTAGGGGGTTTAAATAGCAGACATTAACATAAATGGGGAAAGGTACTGATAAAGGAGGTCATGGATAATTCAGAAGAAAAACATGGTGATTAGAAATAATCTTAAACTGTTGTCTTAGCTGAAATGAAGGCAACTAAGCTCTAGCTGAACATAACTGTAACCATTTGTAGGGATATGTGAGTAACAGATGTGAGTGATGAATGAATGAACACACAGCTGTAGTGGTTGGATAGAGAACAGCAAATGGAGGTAGGCAGGCAAAAACACTTAGTGAGAAAATGAAGCTTTGGACAAGTTGATTTTCCCCATGTGAAGTCTGGGGGTTTCAAAGGCATTCTTTAACAGCCAGTTTTAATTCACAGCTGCTAATCCTGCTCACAACGGCCGAGTGTGCAGCACATGGGGCAACTTCCACTTCAAGACCTTCGACGGAGACATATTCACCTTCCCTGGGCTCTGTAATTATGTTTTTGCCTCCCACTGCAACGCTCCCTACGAGGACTTCAACATCCAGATCAGGCGGGAGGTGGTGGCAAACACGCCGACCATCACCCGCATCACCATGAAACTCGAAGGTGTCGTTGCCCAGCTAACAAACGATGCTGTCATGGTCGATGGCAACAGGTAAGTTCATTCACAGCACTTCTCTGGTATCCACAGGTTGTTTTTTTTTTTCCAATCTGGCCAAGTACTTTGATGTGTTTGAGGGGGGGGAACAATTATGTGTTCTTCAATAGATCTGACAACTTTACCAACATAAATAATGAATAAAATGCTATTAATTCCTGTCACAGAAAATAAATCCTTCCCTTAAGGATTGCTTCAAAAATAAAATTTGGATTAAATGTTCTGAGAAGCTGAATCCCAATTTAGATCCATATTTGATAATGTTGGACCATCTTATTCTGTAATTGCTTTTCTTTCCCAAAAATGCACTATTTAAGAATCCCTACAGATGGCAGACACCACAAGACTTTCCCTTCTTCCTATAAAACATTTAGATCAGAAGTTAACTAGCATTCTTTCTGCCTTTTCCCAGAGTTCAGCTGCCGTATAGTCAATCTGGTATTACGATAGAGAAGAGCAGCATTTATGTGAAAGTTGGCAGCAAAATCGGTGTTGTGTTACTGTGGAATGAAAAGGACAGCATTCTGGTAAGAACTGCTCCTGGACCCATCTACCACTTCAGAGAACAGAGCTAATCTTTGATTAGGCCTGTCCCTACCTGTTTAGGAGGTTGCGACTGCCTTCTTATGTCGTACGGTTGAGCAATTCTTTCTTAGTAAAGATAGGCTTGTACCCAGGTAGTCCTAAAGAAAATCACATGGGTTTATACCTAGTGGGTAGCAGGCATCTGCTTAAAACAGGATGAAAAATCACTTTCATTATATCCTTAGCTATTGGTATTATTATAGGGCCTAATTACCCCTTCAAATATATTTTTAAGCAGAATTTCACTCTCCTATGCCTTCATTTTTTTTCTGTGGATTTGATTTTCTTCCTGAAGAATCAAGAGAAAGTGGCTGAGAACAGTATAGATAGTACAGTGAAATCTGAAGTCTGTCAGTGGTATCGATAGCTTGGACTCTACAATCAAATCTAAGCTGAGTCCTTTTTCTATCCTTCATATTTGAGTTAAATTGTTGAATAAAATTCCACAGATCTGATAAGAAATACTAAGAGACAGCCAGTGCAAGTGTTTTCTCTGGTCTTGAATACACTTTAGAATATTCATACTAACTTCTATAAACTTATTATTCATCATTTTAGCTGGAATTGAATGAGAAATATGCCAATCAGACTTGTGGACTTTGTGGTGACTTCAATGGCTTTCCCCTGTACAATGAGTTCATTTCAAACAGTAAGTGTTTTACATAAAAAAAAAATTGGGTTTTTGGGATCTCCAAAAGGCTCTGACATCATCAACATTCCTCTTTCCCATCCCATTAAATGGTTTACCCATAAGATATGATTCAATCTCTATTTAAAAATGTGTAGCAGAGAGATCAGATTGTGTAAGTTAATACTTCGAGTGTAAATATAGTACTGGTGCTAACAACTGATTGCATATCTCTTGCATGCCACTTTTGTAAACCATGCTGGTAAAACTAATCAGGTAACTCCATAAAAATGAGCAGATTTTCACTAACAAATAAATATAGAAATATATTCAATAAAACAAAAGGCAATTATATTTTCTTGACAGTACATTTCTTGTTTCATTTTTGTCTCAAAATTAATATATCCACATTTCCCTGCTGATTTGCGTAATCTTTGTAAGATCTTATCTTTTTAACTCCTTCCAGCTTGACCATTTTCCCAAACCTTGTCTTACAACAGTCTTCATTGTCCAAATTCCCATTTAGATATTTTTCCCTGCCTTGTATGGGCTCAATGTAATCTCAAAAGAGTTTGTTATTTTTCTAGGAAAAATCTTACTGTGCATCTAGATGTAATAGGCTGAGAATTGTTTTCCAATGTTTACTTTTTCCAGGGCGCTGTTCAAAGTAAATTGAGGTAGTGATGTAGTGCTTCCTTTGGAAGGGTGATGATCACATTTAAAGGCTTAAGGGATTTAACTGTCTTGGCCAGTCTTGACACAAATTATTGAGCCAAAGAAAAAAGATAACAGGCAGTTGCTTTGAACAAAAACCTCTGATCTTCATTATTAAACTTCTTTTCTGCAGATATTAAGATGACAGCCTTGCAATTCGGGAATATGCAGAAAATGGATGGGCCCACAGAACGCTGTGAAGACTTCACTTCTATCCCAAAATATAGCTGCCCTGATAATCTCGTAAGGATCTTTTGAATATCCTTTCATTTTTCTTCCAAATTTATCCATTCCCTTCTACAACTTCATACAGGTCAATAGGAAAAGCTCTCAGGCAACAACAACTTAAAGAGGGCTATAAGATTCCAGTACATAGCAATTACACAAAATGACAATACCAATGGCACACCCCCCAAACTTCTTACTATTTCTTGAGACTTGTCTATTTTTTTTCCTCCAAAGGACAACATTTGTGAGAAAACACTGACCAGCGCTGCATTTGCAGACTGTAATGACCTGGTTGATGTTAAAGATTACATTAAGGCTTGCCAAGATGACTTGTGCCGCTCTGCAGAATCTAAAAACAGCTCATGCATCTGTGACACCTTTGCTGAGTACTCCCGGCAGTGTGCTCACGCTGGTGGGCAGCCCCTGGACTGGAGAACTTCAGAACTGTGCCGTGAGTATCACAGGGGACAGCCTTACTTCGTGCTCAGTAAGTAACAAACAACAAGCTCTCCAACAATGCTGAGGGTGCAGGCGGAGTTACAGGCTGCTCAAGATTGAATTCTTTAGAAAATTCTGATGTGTAAGTTTCAGCATGAAGGCTTCAGCAGAAGAGCTAAGGATTTTAATGCAAACTGAATTAAACACTACCAAAACACTACCATGGATACTCTAATGAGAGTCAAAGTGTAACTTAACAAACTGGTACAGTGAAGGGTGCAAGTAAAGGAGAAACAAGAAGAAATAATGAAGCATGCTTACTTGTATTCCTGGTTCCTTTCCTCGTGATGGCTACAGCCTTTGTTGTTCTCAATTAACTGATTGGAACTTCACAGGTGTATGGCTGGATAATCACATATTTATCTCCTCTTGCTTGATAGTGATGAGTTTAGTGTTAATTGATTTAAAAATGTACTTGATTGTGGTGAGTAGCTGTTGATACTGTCACCAGCATTTGCTCAAAAGCAAAAGCCCATGAGGTGCTATTTGTCCTTACAATGGTATCTCAAAATGTAAATATACTAAAGCTTTTGGAATTTCAGTCTTATATTTCACTAGCAGTGCAGGTGTTCATAGGGAATGGAGCCAAGCAGACCTTGCTGACTTTCTGAGATTACCTTGCTGTCCCCATAAATCCAGTCATTGAGCCAGTTCAGCACCAGAGTCATGGAATGCACATCTCAGCTGTAAAATAGGCATCTAGGTGATCAAACTTGCAAATTTTGAGAGCTAGTGGTCAATTTGCAGTTTGGTGTGGGGTTTTTTTTATCTATCTGGAAAACTTAAATGTATATAAAAATTTACATGTATAGTAAACTATAAATACTTTTGACTGAAAAAATAAAAATCTCTTCCTTTAAATTTCAGCCAAGAAGTGTCCTTACAACATGCAGTACCAGGAGTGCAACTCCCCCTGTGCTGATACATGCACGAATCCTGAACGATCTCTGTTTTGTGAGGAGCACTGCATTGATGGCTGTTTCTGCCCCCCAGGCAAGTTCTTAAGTATTTACATCTCTGATCTCTAAGAACAAGAGCTTATCTGTAGGATTTGGGCAGGTTCCATGGGATTTAAGCCTCATATAGCTGTGTTTTTCACAGCTGCAAGTGACAAGCATTTGTCATGTGTCAGCTGAGAAAACATGTCTGAATTAATTGCCAATACACGTGCAATATTCAGAAAGCAGGAAAAAAGAACAGCAAGCAGATCAAGACAAATCTTTCAACCTGTACTACAACAAGTCCCTGTTTCAGGGCAGGTGGAATTTAAGAATACAAAGGTTGAATCCTTCACTCAGCGAACTGACAGTCCTGCTGTCCGCAGCATTGGTGTGTCCACTCACAACAACTGCAGGTCTCTTGCTAAGAAAATATTTATGACTTGTAACAAATAAAATGTTGTATAGGAAATAGAAATACTTCTTTAATTGATCAAGGCTTTTTCTTTTCTTTTTTTTTTTCTTTTTTTTTTTTTAAATCCAGGGACTGTATTTGATGACACCAACAATTCTGGCTGCATTCCCCAGCTGGAGTGCTCCTGTATTTACAATGGCAAAACCTATGCTACAGGAACTTCTTTTTCAGAGCCATGCCAGACCTGGTAACCTTTGTTATTTTTTCCTATTTCCTCTCATATATTTAATGGGTTTAATAGTTTATTATATCTTATTGCATCATTGGTAATTGATATGTGCTTTTAACTGACCACTACATTTCCAAAGCACCCCTAAAGAACATTATTTGTTTTATTTAGCAACAGCCATAACTGGCTTTGCACTTTCTCGTGGTGATCAAAGCAAGGATTCACAGTGTTTAGGTTTCTCACCTATCAATTAAAATTCTTCCTCTTTGTTTATTTTGTTCAAACATTTGGAATTCTAGAAAGGGAATGAAATTTTAGTCATTAATGATTTTACAAATACTTATTTTCTCTGGAGAAAGCAAGGGATGACAAAATATAAGCTCGAGTTCACAATTATTAATCCTGTACCTGTGTCCTACCACATCACCTTTGAAAATAGACACAGTCTGCATCAGGAGCAGATGTGGAGTTATCTTTTCTAATTTATTAGTTTATGATACATTTGTATCACCAAAAAAAAAAAAACCAAAACCAAAACAAAACCCAGAAGACATTTTAACTTGTCATTGTGCTTTATGTTACCTGAAAAAATCCACACAATTATTTATCCAAAACTTGTTTTGGAGAGTTCACCTGTCTGAAGAAGAAAAACAAGTAGATAAGCAAGAAGAATGGTTACCAGAGTAATTGATTTTAATTTATTGCATCACAAGTTCACATTTTGGAAACTCTTAAACCTGTGTGTCAAACCACAGCTTGAAGGGAAAAGCAATAGCAAAGCAGCTGCCCTTAACAGCACTGCATGTCTCTTATTTTGGACCACTGTTTCTGATTTCACCTAACTTTATTCTTCCAGTACCTGTAATGGAGGCCAGTGGAGCTGCCAAGACAAGTCTTGCCCAGGAACATGCTCTGTAGTGGGAGGCTCCCACATTTCCACGTATGATAAGAAGCACTATGATCACCACGGGGACTGCACTTATGTCCTCTCTAAGGTGGGACTTGGGGTGCTTCTAGGTCATAAAGCATTATAGATTTAGAGGAGGAAAAGATAATCTCCATCAACACTTCTGTGTAAGAGTTGTTATTCCCACATAACCCTCCCTTGATAAGGGAGACTAGTCTTTTAAGCCCTTGTTTAGGTGAAAAAACAAACTGGACTCTTGGTGGTATTCATTCTCCAGGTTGTTTATTCTTTTCTTACCAGCATTTTCTGAGGACCAGCCTAGCGCAAAGGAGAAAGCTCACCAAAAAGCCCCAAACATGCAGATTCAAGGTTCTCTTAAAGATAATGTACCAAATTATCACTCAAAACATTCATTATTTCTACTTTTCTACCAGTTACTAACTAAACTTCTATTCACGTAACTTTGTACTGTGGCAAATTCCAACCAATCATTTAGTGACCCAAACAGCAGAATATGGAGGAGATGGAGAAGGAGGAAGAAGCCTAAAAATGACAAGGATCCTCCATCTTGTCTTCATCTACTTACCATTCTAACAAACCCAAAATCTATATTCCTCACCCTGTGATAAATTGCATATTATGCTATTATCTAATCTACATTCCTGAAAATTCTGTCTTATCCCAAAGCCTAGGAAGCCCTTTCCATGGACAAAGGTTAAAAGTAGTATTTGTCAGAGGGTTTGGATCCTTTAAAATTTGCAGAGAAATGTTCTCTGAATTCTGGATTCCAACACTTCTGAAACTTAGCTCTTCTGACATAGAAACATTAAATTCCCTGCCACTTAGACAAGTGTTTGCTACACTGCCATTTCAATGACAATCATCAGTTACTTATTAGGATGTCATACAACCATGTGTGGTGCTCACTGGAAAATTTCCACTTGTGTGAGAGAGTAATTGAAGAGCACTGTCATTTTTAAGAATTTGCTTATTGTGCAACCTTCAGTACAACTAATCCAGCTTTCTTACTAGGTTGCATAATTTTTGCCATGTTACTCAATTATATGATATTTGGCCAAAAATATAAAAAATACCAAAAATCTGAAAATTACAGTAACTGTTCTTAAAAAAAAACAAAACCACCAGAAAAGAGATTATAAAACAGACTTCTTTTCATTTCTGTGGAGCTTAAATACAGAAAAACACTTCAAGTTAATTGACACATTTCACTTAGCTTTTAAATGCTTTTAAGCATTTGAAAGTAACTCAGAAGAAATAGAAAATTTGGAAATTAATTATAATTAAAATATTTAATACAGACATGAAATTTTTTGCTCTTTTAGGGACTTTTTCTGTTTGTTGTTTGTTTTCCTTTTTCCCCATCTGCACAATCTAGTAAAAGGAAACAAAATGTTTTATGTTACTGTTCATCTGAAATATCTTTTATCTGAATTTTTGTCTAGCATTGATACCAGCTACAGAAAGATGAGAGTTACAGTATAATTGAATAAAACATTAGAATTTGTCATTAATAAAACCACCAAATATGAATATGGAACTCCATCTTGATATCCATATGGATATATCAATAAAATCCAGAATCTATATTTCTTGTTCCTAATAATTCAAACAGGGCAAAACTGAATCCTCAGCCAAAGAAGCTCTGGAATTCACTAGAGCCTGTATCTTCTCCAGAAAAATAAATACTTTTTTAGAATTAAGAGAAAATTTTGTAGGGGAAACGTCTGTAATTAGTCTTCTGTGAATAACTTGACTTTTTTTTTTTTCAGGACTGTAAAGATGAAAAATTTACCATCCTGGCAGAACTACGGAAGTGTGGGCTAACAGACACTGAGACCTGCTTAAAGTCAGTGACCCTCAACATGAATAAAGGACAAACTGTAAGAATGCAAAATAAGCACAATAAAAATACGAGGAGAAAAGAAACAAGGGCTTAATGGGTCAGGAAGCTGCATTTCTTTGTCGGGTTTTCAGCATATGTGATGAGTAGATGATACTTTTAATGAAGTGAAAAGAAGTGGATTTTGTTATGAAAATCAGATCAGCCATAAATTCGGCTTTGTGGAATTTCATTAAGGAACACATTGTACTCACAAAGTAGAAAAAAGCTATTTTCTTTGCCAATTAGATGGGAAAAAACCCATGAGCTTCAAGGTTAGTAATTATGATTACAACAGTTAGGGATGTAATTAATCACTAAGATGTGTTCAAAGAAAACAAGATGATGTAATCCCCTAAAAAGACAAGAAAGTCCCTTTAAAAGGAATTCTTTCCTGTCAGGAAAAATTATTAAGTGTACAAAGTAGAAATAAGGGGGAGGTGAAATCACAAAGATCTACCCTTTTAATTGAATATTGGTTTAATTACTATCACTGGAGTCCTCCTCATTATTACTCTTTGGACTGTAGTTATTCTTCACACACGGCTGGCAGCCCGGAAGGCCAGCCTGGGCTGCATCCAAAGCACTGTGGCCAGCAGGGTGAGGGAAGAGATTCTTCCCCTCTGTTCTGCTCTGCTCTGCTCTGGGAAGACCCCTCTGGAGTGCTGCATCCAGTTCTGAGGTCCCCAGCATAAGACTCTGTGGTCTAAATTCCCTGTGGGAACAGGTCCAGAGGAGGCCACAAAGATGAACACAGAGCTGAAGCTCCTCTCCTATCAGGAAAGACTGAGAGAGTTGGGGTTGCTCAGCCTGGAGAATGGAAAGCTCTGGAGAAACTTTAGAGAAGTCCTTCAAATGGGCCTACAAGAAAGCTAGAGAGGGATGTTTTACTGGGGCACAAAGTCAAATGACAAGGGGGAATGGCTTCAAACGGGAAGAGGGAAGGTTTAAATTAGATATTGGGAGGAAATTCTTTACTGTGAGGGTGGTGAGGCAATGGCACAGGTTGCCCAGAGAAGTTGTGGATGCCACATCCCTGGAAGTGTTCAAGGTCAGGCTGGATTGGGCCCTAAGCAAACTGGTCTAGTGAAAGATGTTGGAACTGAGGGGCGTTGGAACTGAATGACTTTTAAAAGTCCCTCCTAAGCCAAACCATTCTATGCCTTTTGTTCTTCTTCCCTCTCAGATTGTGGAGGTCAAACCTGATGGTGGTGTGTTTGTGAACTCCATCTACACCCAGCTGCCCATGTCAGCAGGTAGTTTTTTTCTCTAACAGTGAATGACACGAGTGCTTTTGAAGTAAAGTGGCATGTTTGGTGTCATAGAGAAATGCAGGACAAGCACAGGCAAGAGTTCAAACAGTAGCAAACAGAATTTACAGCCTCCTGATTTGATTACTCTCAGATTTATTTCTTTCTCACTGCACAAAAGTGAAGGCAGAAGACATCTCTTTACCTCTTTTACCTCTTTTTTTTGTTACTACCCTGTGCTCACACTTGCTTAGAAAGAAATTTTATTTTTGTTCTCTGTTTCAATAACTAAGGATTCCACTTCTGAAATTGCAAAAAATGCAATAGAAATTCAAAAAGAACAGTATTTTAGAAATTCAAAAATAATTGTGTTTTCAGTATTTGGCCTTGTTCAGAAAGTGACCGTTTTGTTTCTCATGTGTAGCTAATGTCACCATGTTCAGACCCTCCTCATTCTTCATGATCATGGACACAAGCTTTGGCGTCCAGGTTGAAATACAGTTCACACCCGTGATGCAGGTGTTTGTGCATCTGGATGCCTCTTTCAAAAACCAGACTTGTGGTGAGTGAATGAAATATAAGGACACCTTGATCAATGTGTTTTTTTATAATCAGAGCAGGATAATGTTTTCACTGCTTTTCTACAGGTCTCTGTGGAAATTTCAATAACATCCAAACTGATGACTTCAAGGTCATAAGTGGAATAATTGAAGGAACAGCATCAGCATTTGCTAACACATGGAAAACTCAGGCTTCATGCCCTAATATCCAGCAGAGTTTTGAGAATCCTTGTGCCCTCAGCATTGATAATGGTGAGTGCTTCATAGAATTTCTTCTGGTTTGTTTTTTTTCCTTTTTCTCACCTCCAAAGAAAACATTCCTGTTGGAAAGCAAAGATAAAAAAATAAAGACTAACATATTTGGCAATAACACACATATGAAATCAGAAACAAATATTCAAAATGAAAGCACTGAAGATAAGTAACAATGTGAAAAAAGAGTGACAGAAGCAAACTGAAAGGTCATTGAAAATAAAGTAGATGTCCAAGCTGACAACTTGGTGTCAGAGAAGTGGATTGCAGAAGCATCTTTGGAAACCTTTAATTCACCCGCTTCAGCAAGTCCTCTTCTTTGGTTTTAGGAACCTTGATCCACAAGTTGAGTGAAAAGAAAAACAAACAAACAAGCAAAAGACAGAAGAAGAGATTTAATGGAATGTCAGAACTGTCTGCATAGGCCAGGGCAGCATGGGTTTGTGACTGATGGAGTACAAAGAGTAATGTGCATTTTTATTGTTTCTTATTTTCACAGAAAAATATGCTCAGCATTGGTGTGGACTACTCACTGACAGCACGGGACCTTTTGCTGCTTGTCACTATGCAATTAATCCTGCTGTTTACCACACGGTACTTTGCCAGATTGCTTTTCCCTTTGGAAACAATAGAAATAGGAGCTGTTCCAGACATGTCTTATGCAATGTCTGTATCCCCATTGCTGTCCTGCAGTACTTCCTTCTTTCAACACGTGTTTCTCTTTGTATTGTAACATTATTTCGATTGTCAGTCATGGCTTCAAGATCCTGACTTGTTTGCCGATGAAAAGACAGCTATTTACTCCCGAAGGGTTTTACACATAAGCCAGATAGTGTACTTAATGGCATGTCAAATGCTTGTTTGAATATCAGCCAGTTGTCACCTTGTCTGCCCGGCATCTCATTAATAACCACTTGGAACAGAAAGCCCATTACCTAATTACCATCACTTTGCTATCAAAGTGTTGCAAATCACTCTTCTCACCCAGGTATCTGGTGGAATGATGTGTCTGGACTGCACATTGTGAACAGAGCTTCGGATGCTGTTGTGCACCATATCCAATAAAAATGCTAAGAGGGCCAAGAAGCTGCAAAATGTATAACAGACTTTAAGACCACTGTTTTCTAATTATAACTGCAGTAATTGACTGAATTTTCATTACCTGCAATTTCCCCTGCCAGGAACCTTAGACAAAGGCTAGAAAGTGATAAAGCTGTGTTACTGTTTTATATCTGAAGAAGGACTAAGGACTAAGACTGGAAAGATAATGTTCACTGTTTTTTTTTAAGACTGAAAATATTACCAGTGCTGAGACCTTATTTTTCTCTCCATTCTTAGAATTGCATGTTTGACACATGTAACTGTGAAAACAGTGAGGACTGTCTGTGTGCAGCCCTGTCTGCCTATGTGAGAGCTTGTGCTGCAAAAGGAATCCAGCTGCAGGGGTGGAGGACTGATGTCTGCTGTAAGTACTCTCCACTATCCCATTTCCCAAGAACACACATCAATAAAAATTACTGATCAGCGATTATTTTCTACTTATTTCTAGACAAACCAGTGAGTGATGAGGAAGGGATTTTGTTAAGTACACTCCTTGAAGTAGTTCTCTGCTGTCCCCTTAGAATCAATCCATTGCTGGCAAGAATGAATATGAATAGACGGGAGAGTTTGTGGCTTGATTAGGAAAGGGACTGTTTTTATGAAAGTGCCTCCACCTGTTTCTGTGCAACTTAGAGTTTCACTACAGCTTTACAAGTATCACGAGTTATTGCAGAGATAATGTGTTGTATTAGAATAACAGTGCTAGTAATACCAAGCAGAACACTTGCAAATTAAATGTCTTTCAAGCTGCACGCTGGGTTCTGCTCACCCAGTATGTTTGTTTTCAGCATACCAGACAACATTCAGGGAGACATCTTGTCTCATTCCTCAAGAAGTTTAGAGGTTTTGCAAATGAATGGCAGCACCAAATGGAGGTTTCCTTCTGATCTTCCATTGGAAAAAATCCTTTCTTCTTTGCATGCATCATTTACTCCACATGTACAGTAGCTTT
Source organism: Thryothorus ludovicianus (assembly GCA_013397245.1). Classification (NCBI taxonomy): domain Eukaryota; kingdom Metazoa; phylum Chordata; class Aves; order Passeriformes; family Certhiidae; genus Thryothorus; species Thryothorus ludovicianus. Next base: position 50,798 of record VZTB01001450.1, read on the forward strand.
TCAGATCAAACTCTAAAATTATTCACAAATACATTTACATGAAAGATGCAATATAAACAGAGGTATACAACATTGTTTACATGTTATTTCTACTTCCTATGATTTTTTTTTTCACATGAGAATTTACCATCTGGAATTAACAATCTATTTTTTTTCCCTCTCTCAAGCAAAATACACCGCCTCATGTCCCAAATCCCTGAGCTACAGCTATACCATCTCTTCCTGCCAACCCACCTGCCGCTCTCTGAGTGAGCCTGATGTCACATGCAACATTAAGTTTGTCCCAGTTGATGGCTGCACCTGTGTAAATGGAACCTACATGGATGAGAGTGGCAAATGTGTGCCTGCTAATGAATGCCCCTGCTACTACAGAGGATCTCCTATACCATTTGGAGAAGTGGTCCATGAAAACGGGCGTGTGTGGTAAGTGAATCTTTTTTAAAACATTCAAACAATGTGTATTTTCTCATTAAAGTCTGGTATGTGTAAGATGCTTTCACGCTGAATTTAAAAAGAATGATCTCTCTTCAATTTCTTCAACTTTAAGTTCTTTTAACTTTATTTTCAACTTTTACAAAGGTACATATTCCCCTGAGCTGCAGGATGGAGACAGAGAGCAGAATGAAGCCACTACAAAAAGGGATGAACTGTTACACCACTTAAATACACACAATTCTATAGGGCCAGATGGGATCCACCCAAGAGCGCTGAGGGAGCTGGTGGAAGTGTTCACAGAGGCACTTTCAATCATTTGTCAGCAGTCTGGTTAATCATGGAGGTCCTGGTTGACTGGAGGTCAGCAATTGTGATGCTCATTCACAGTATGGGCCAGAAGAAGGATCTGGTGAACTACAGCCCTGTCAGCCTGACCTTGGTGCCAGGGAAGGACATGGAGCAGATTGAGTGTGATCACAGAGTACATACAGGGCAAACAGGGGAGCAGGGCCAGCCAGAGCAGGGAAAGGCAGCTGCTACTTGACCAACCTGATCTCCTTCTATGACAAGCTGCCCTGCTTGGTGGATGAGGGAAAGGCTGTGGATATTGTCTGCCCGGACTTTTACAAAGCCTTTGACATTAGGGCAGTGATTGTCCCCCTGTACTTGGTCCTGGTGAGGCTGCACTTCGAATCCTCTGTTCAGTTTTGAGCCTCTCACTACACAAAAAGGCATTTTGATGCTGGAGTATGTTCAGAGAAGGGCAGCAGAGCTGATCTGGAGCACGGGTATTATAAGGAGCAGCTGAGGGAGCTGAGGTTGTTTAACCTGGAGAAAAGGAAGCTCAGCAAAGACACTCCAAAACTGCCTAAAAGGAGGCTGTGGTGAGGTGTGGGTCTGCTTCTTCTCCCAGGTACCAAGTGACAAGATGGGAGGAATTGGTCTCAAGTTACACTGGGGGATGTTTTGCTTGGATGTTAAGAAAAGTTTCTGTACTGAAATGGTTGTCAAGCACTGGAACAGGCTGCCCAGGGAAGTGGTTGAGTCACCATCCCCGCAAGTATTTAAAAGCCATGCAGGTGTGGCACTTAGGGACATGGTTTAGTGGTGGACTTGGCAGTGCTGGGTTAATGGTTGGACTCAATGATCTGAAGGGTCTTTTTCAACCTAAAGGTTTCTACAGTCCTGTAATATTTCTAGATTTACAGAGCAATTGTACTTTGCATTATTTTATTTGATTCCATAGTCTTTCAAGTATAAAATTACAACAACACCAGCAAGAAGAGATCTTAAGAGAATGTAAGTAACAAGCAGTGACATATATGCATTATAAACTATGAATTTTCCTGGGAAGCAACAATGGATATCATATGAAAGCAGCATGTGTAGTGGTATTGAGAGAAATTCTTTCCTGAGACTGCAAAACAGGTTTTTGGAATTCCTTTGAAAATTCTGAAACTAGACAAGGGATAAGTAGCTCTCATTCTCAATATTTGGTTTGAGAGGAGAGAAAAAAATAGACTATTTTTCCCTCTCTCACAGCACTTGTGTCCAGGGAAGACTGAATTGCATTGGAGCACCAAATCCAACTCCAGGTAAAAATAATCTTCCACTTACTTTTTTATCTTTACCAGGTCTTGCATAGAATAGTTCATAGAATTGATTCTTCTTAATGGATTTTTAATAAAAGCATTTCTCACATAGTCATAGTGCTAGAGTTATCATAAAAGGCAGGAGTGAACAAGATTAATCATAAAATCTCTTTTAATATAAAGTCTTTTTTTCTGAAATATTTTGTGGGTTTGTTTTTTCGGGGGTGAATCCAGTGCTCTGAAGTGAATCTGATCACCAGATTGAATAGGGACAACAATCTCTACTAACTGAAATAGGGAATTTCCAAAGAACATATAGATGGTTTAAATGGCTGCAGCTGTGGAATAAACCCTGTGCCACTTCTTTCCTTCCTCTAGTCTGTGAGTCTCCCATGGTCTACTTTGACTGTAAAAACAACACGGCAGGAACAACTGGAACAGAATGCCAAAAAAGTTGCCAGACTCTGGATATGCAATGTGTAAGTATATCATGACCCAATGAAATGGTGCTTCCAGCTTTTGTCTGTGCTCTTGCTGCCAAAGTAATTACCTACCAGATCTACTCCAAATCTACAACACAGATACATTATTCTTGTAGCAAAAGCCCTAAAATGATGTTCTGAAGCATTAACAATGGAACCCTTGGATCAAAATATAATAAATCATATCCAAATTAATTCTTAAGATTAGTGTCTACCTTTCTTAAGCTACTGCAGGTAACAGTAACAACTAGTGAAAAATCTAGAGGTCTACCACACATTTGACTTCTGTAGAAGAAAATTACTGGCTAAAAATTGGCTAGGATAAATGATTCCTTCTCATACCATGCTGCAAATATGAACTTCTTGCACATCTAATTATGTTACTCCACTTAAGTTTTTAGCAGCCAAATGTCATTCCATGAGTAAATATCATATGAGATAAATAGATTTCAATATAACTCAACTAAACTGAAAAATACCCTTTGTCTTTCTTTTAAAAAGTCCTTTCAATCACAAATCACCCACTACAAAGTGCAAGGTCCAATGTGTTTTAAATTTCACAGGTTCCAGCAGAACAATCAGGATTAATATACATAAAACATTTATCTTTAACAGATTTATATTCTATTAAATATATGGCTAATAACTTATTTTTTTATTCTGTTATCTTTTAATTCCTTCATAGTACTCTCCTATTTAAGCTGGGCAGCAATAACACCATATAGGGCACATTTTATGAGAATTTAATCTTCCTTTTTCTAATGTGATCATTTCACTCTAAAATTATGTTTCTCTTTTATCTTTTCCAGTATAGCTCACAATGTACATCTGGCTGCGTGTGCCCAGATGGGCTTGTGTTAGATGGGAATGGTGGTTGTATTCCTGAAGAGGAATGTCCATGTATTCACAATGAAGCCATGTATCAGCCTGGGGAAAAGATCAACTTTGACTGTAACACTTGGTAAATATATCTGCAGAAGTAGCATTGCTGGTTCCATCATTTACCTTTCTAAAGACCTTTTATAGAACAACAGCAAGGAAAGATTTGGGTTGCAAATTTAATCAGCTGATGGATTTTAGATCTTTTAGTTTTGGATTACACAGTATGAGTAGGTTGCCTTCTGATGTCTGCCAGATGGCCAAAGCACAGAATGGGAGGAAACCCTTAGGACTACAAGGTTCATTAAGTAGCTTGTTTTGCAGCTAAGGTATTCAGAGTAGCAGAGCAGAACTTTTCTTTAATTCTTCACATGAAAAATGCAGAAGACTATTTTAATTCCAGAATCAATACAGCACTTGGCAGGGATGGGTTGCCAACTAAATACTGATTGTTCAGATATGCCCACACAAGAGTGAGTTGTTTTATTATTGGAATATTTCATTCTTTTTTTTCTAGTGTATGCAAGAATAGGAAGTGGGAATGTACCAAAGATCAATGTCTGGGCACTTGTGCTGTTTATGGAGATGGCCATTATAACACCTTTGATGACAAAAGGTTCAGCTTCAATGGAAACTGTGAATACACACTAGTCCAGGTACTGATAGTTGGCAGTAGCAAATGAGAGGTAATCTTGATTGTATCCATAAAAATAATACATTTTCAAATGTTATTCTCTACCCAGGACCACTGTGGGAAAAGTGGCACAGTCAATGGGACCTTCAGGGTTGTCACTGAAAATATTCCCTGTGGCAACACTGGGACAACTTGCTCAAAATCTATCAAAGTTTTCTTAGAGGTAAGAAGGTTTTGCATACAAACCAGTTTTGTTTTGTACCTGCTAAGACTCAGAAAAAGCCTAGATTTCTATTGCTTCAAAGAAATTGGGAAGTATTTTAAAACTCAATTCAACTATTAAATTAGGTTTATATCAGATTCAAGTGAAATATTTGGTAGACCTTCCTACCAAATTCCATTGTTTCTGTGTTTTCCACTTCTCACACTGTCTTACAACAACCTTGGGAAAAGTAAAGGTCTAAAGGCAGAAATTTACCCTATTGTGTCAGAAGATTCTTTTATTGTATGCAATGTGGTTCCTCCCTGGCAGTCAAAAGACACTTTTTTTACCTAGGCCATTTAAAATATGTTACTACACCTCCAGGAACCTGAGACTCGAACAACATTGCTTCGATTTATTGCATTTTGATTATTTCTTTTCATTATATAAACTATTCATAGTACTCTTAAAAGCAGAAAAACATGTTTGAGAGCACAGCTGCAGCTACTGAGCTCATTTCTCCTTCCCTTTTCCTCCCGTTTCAGGGCTATGAACTGATCCTTGGTGAAGAGCGCGTCAGTGTCGTGAAGAGAGGGCAGAACGACGAGGTGCCATACACAGCCCGCTCTATGGGAATGTACTTGGTAATTGAGACCAAAAGTGGACTGATCCTCATGTGGGACAAGAAAACCAGCATCTTCATCAAGCTCAGCCCTGGTTTCAAGGTGCGGAACTAGCAGTTCAATGGCAATTTACTCTCCTTTTGACTGTGTGTGAATCTTGCCGAGCCCCTTCCAGGATCCCAAATGGTGATGTCTCTAGCATTCCTGCAGTTCATCCCACGATGGTTTCCATTCCTCTGGTACCTCAGGAAGCCATGTCATCATCCTGCTGCTGTTCTGACCTTGGAAGGCAGCTTCCAGTGCCTTTTTGGCCTGACTGAAGTTGAGTTGGCAAAATTTTGGACTTAACTGTTGAAATTACAAACTGAACCTTGTTAAAGGTCATCATACTTATTAAAATTACCTAACTACATGTGTATAAATCAACGGAGTAGGTTTGATCTTGAAAATAATTAATTGTTTCCAGTTCTCATTGACACACAAATTATCACACTTCAAGAACAAGGAAGTGTATAATAAGTGAATATTATGAGTGAAAACCTCTTGTATGCCACCAAGTATTTGCCAAGCATATAGCTACACAGATGATAAGGAAAATTAATCCCAATTTTCATAATCCTTCTCTTAGCTTATGATATATAAGCCCTAAAATCTGTAGTAAATATGGTATTTGTTATCTTATTGCATACCACAATGATATTTAAATTAGGCATTTAAACTAAGTGTAATTTAGAACTAGATATACCAGCTTCTTTCAGTATCATAGGCTCTTCTCCTGCTTCACTCACTGGCATTTTATAAAACTAGTAGTAATATAAAAAGTATGCACTTTACTTTCATAGAGGAAGCACACATTGCAGCCTCTCACAGTTGTACAAATCCATATATTCAGAATGAGGGATATTTCTAGATGCACAAGGAAAATGTAATTACATACCTGTGGGTAGACTTAATGGTAAAGTCTCATTGAATAAATTAGGTGGCTGAACTGGTAATACTTAATAGTTAGAAGGTTGTTCTTTTATACATATAGCTATTGTATAAAACAAGGCTTAAATGAAAAGCTTAATCAGCAGTGAGTCCTCATTTCCTTGTTAAAAATACACCTCAAAGACAGAAGGTTACAATGACAAAGTTGGTACTATTGTTCATATTTAAAAGAAAAAAGTTAAGAATAGTATCCTTCTAGCCTTAGTGGTCATATATGAAGATATTCAGGACTGATAGAATGGAAAATGCAATGCCACCATTCTAAGATCTGAATTTCAAGTATTCCTTAAGTCTCAAATTTTGTTTCAAGTTTTCTCACATCCATTATTCTTTTATTTACTTCCTTTTGCAGGGCCAGGTCTGTGGTCTCTGTGGAAATTATGATGGCAACAGCATCAATGACTTTACTACAAGGAGTCAATCTGTAGTAGAGAATGTCCTAGAGTTTGGAAACAGCTGGAAAGTATCCTCTACATGCCCTGATGCTTCCAGTGTCAAGGACCCATGTTCTACCAACCCTTATCGGAAATCCTGGTCAGAGAAGCAGTGTAGCATCATCAACAGCAACGTCTTTGCTGCCTGTCACTCTCAGGTATTACCAGGGCAGAAGTTTACTGTGTGAAAACTATAGTCTGTGAGTTGTTGAAGGCACTATTCTCATAGCATGCCTCGTTTATTAACATGTTTCACTTCAAATTGTGCCAGGAAAACTCCAGTCTGAATTGCCCTCAATGGGACAGATTTATAGTCCCTACTTGTAAGAAATAAAAAGACATCTACAAAAGAAAAATAATTACAAGAGAATAATAATTGCATAATTACTAAGTATTTCCTTGCAGCCTGACTTGAATAAAAATTCTCATATACCAGTTAGAGAAGACAAGCTCAATGAAATAACGTAGAAATGAAGTATCAGCACAGCCTTTACCTGTACTTAAGTAAATAACAAGTGTTGTCAGGTTAACTGTGCAAATGCCTATTTTTTTTTTCTTTAATCAATCTAATCTTACACCAGGATAAAAGTTTGGGTTTCTAAAAATCTGGCAATCCATGATTTGGATGTATAATTTGGCATCACCTCAGGTGTCTTACAGCATTTTACAAAAGAAAAAGAAATTAGCAATATAGACTTTTCCTCTGTGATACTACAATTCTAAGAAAACTACTCTAGCAAAGGTAAGAAATCATTTAGAAGGCAGGATGCATAATATTTTATTTCTGTTTAATAACAGGTTGAACCAGCAAAATATTACCAAGCATGTGTGACAGACGCGTGTGCCTGTGACTCTGGAGGAGACTGTGATTGCTTTTGTACAGCAGTAGCTGCCTATGCTCAAGCATGTAGTGAAGTTGGTGTATGCGTGGCCTGGAGAAGCCCAACCATTTGTCGTAAGTTTTATGCCATAAACACTTCTGAAAGTGTAGCTAAGTATCTTAAATATGTGCATTAATATCTCACTGCGTAGATTTTTCATGCTTAAGCTATTTGCTCTTTTTTTTTTTCCTGACCATGTTCAACTTTCTGATTCTCCTCAGCACTGTTCTGTGATTACTACAATCAGCAAGGAGAATGTGAATGGCACTATAAGCCTTGTGGTGCTTCCTGTATGAAGACCTGTAAGAACCCAAGTGGAAAATGCCTCAATGACTTGCCAGGTTTAGAAGGTAAAAATATCTGCAAGTACCTCCTAGTGGGTACATATTATTATAAATTGTCTTTAATGAAGTGTATTTCCTTCATCAGCTGCATTTGAACAATTCAATTTTCTCTAATATCATAACATTCACATGAAAGGAGGCAGAGTATGGAAACTGGAGTAAGAAGATCTCTAGGACTAAGTTCTTAGGGATGGGCTCTGCTAACTCTGAATTACTTCCTAGAGCTATTGTAAAACATTATGACTATAAAAAACAAGACCTGCAAATGCATTCAGCGCAAATAAAACCTTTGCAGACTGTATCTCATTCTTATCTTTTCCACCTTCAGGCTGCTACCCTAACTGCCCACCAGACAAGCCATATTTTCATGAGGATCAGATGAAGTGTGTTAGTCTCTGTGACTGTTATGATGATGAAGATGGAAAGATATATAAACGGGATGAATGTGAAATATGGTAAGACTTAACATACCAACCTCATCATATACAAGGAAAAAAAGATCAAAACTCCAGGGGGAAGTTGTATTTTCCTGTTATGTGCAGGATCAATTCATGCTAGCTGTAATGAAATAATGCCTTTTATATCAGTTTTTCTACTACATTAATAAGAAGGTTTTATGTGATTTTATGTTCTATTGAATTTTTTCCTGGTTATATTGTAAATCCTCAGCAAAAAAAATACATCAAGAACAAGAAGTCCTTTATGACTAGGCTATCTCTATTTCACATTCCTGTGGCAGGAAAAATGTTGCGCCACGAGTAAAGATATTTATTAGTGGCCTGCTTCCAAGGATTTTATTACATACTTGCATCATTTGAGCATTTAGACTCATCCTTTTAGCCTTCTATTTAGTACAATTGTAAATGCAAGGAAAGTGATATGAAGGAAAAAAAGCAAAGTTTTCCTTAAGACTTCTATCTGTAACTTTGCACAATATTTAATTTCACTTCTATTTATAAGTTTGAGTTTAATATAAAGGAAGATTTTGGAAAATAATGGCCAAATAGGAGCCAAAATGAACAGAACATTTTAGGAATAAACACGAAGTGCCTTGCTTTTTGATGCCAGTATCTGTCAGAAAGATGACTAATAAAATTACATCACAATCACAAAATATATGGAGTTTCATGCTTTCTGTTTCAGTGAGTGCACAGAAGAAGGCTTACAGTGCAAGTTCGATGATACAGGTAAGACAGCAAAGAAAAATTATTTCGAAAAAGAAAAATTGGATGCTATCTTTTCATAGACTCTTGAACTGACAATAAACTTCTTAATTTACAGCCTGCAACTGCATTTATGAAGGGAACAGCTATAAATATGGTGAACTCATCTACAACACCACAGATGGAACTGGGTGGTGTTTCAGTGCAACATGCGATGTCAATGGAACAATAAGCAGAAACATCTTTAAATGTGGCATTTTTACAACAACCCCATTTATATTTTCCACAAGTCAGCCCACAACTACTGCTTCAGGTATGCATGAATAATCTTTAAAATAACTCAGACTAAAAATTACCTGAAAGGCAGGACCTTTTCATCAGTTAATTAGTTTTTATCAGCATATAGTTGTACTTGAAACTGTTGACTTCTACTGGAGCCACCAATTCACCTGGCAACTTCAGTTGAAAAAGCAGGCCATAGTTAAGGATGCAGAAATGAATACAACATTTCTTACAAACTCAGTCTCCTCTGTTTCACTATAGTGCTCCCAGGAGAAAAATTAATAGAGTTTATTAATAATTGCATCCTGAAGAGTCTTCTCATTACCTTGCAAAAAATCCCAGCAGTTCTAGACCAGCTTTTGAAAACCTGAAAGTCGGTTTCTGCCATTTCTTAAATTACTGAGCACATAAGCACAAAATGAAGATAAGAAATGTAGTTTGAGGGAATGTTAAAACTATTAATAACCATTCTTTGGAACCTTTCCTAATTGCATTTAATACCCAAATCAAGTTTCCTTCTACTCCTGGAATACAGTGCTATATTATTCCTGCAGTTAATTAATTACAGTGACCAAATTCTGAGTAATTGTGAGAAATATATCCACAAAATTATACTACACCAAGAACTAAATATTCAAATTTAAGTCTTCTATTAAGTAACATTCATATGGAGAAAGTAATATTTTTCCACATAGTTATCTTCCTAATGCCATGAATATGAAGCTTTATTAAAATACATAGAAAATACCTATTATATTATATATTTCATATATAGTATATGCATATTCTCTATTATAATGTACTATATATAAAATACATATATGTTAAGTATATATTTTATATTTATAAATATGTTATATGTGTTAATATTGAACTAAGTAGAAAAGTTATTAACTGGTATAAATACTTTGAAGTCTGCATGGTTATGCAGTTAAATGTAAATAAATATAGAGATAATACCAAGGAGAATAAAACTTCCTCTACTTATACTATAGAAATTGTGAGATCTATTATATAAGCAGTGACATACTGTGCAAAAGATAGCAGATTACCTATATTTAGCTACAAATCTTTAATAGATGTCAAAGAAAGTACCTCTACAATAATAATACAGGCAAAAGGTCAAAATCTACTTCAGAAATTAAATTTGAGACTGTCAAAGCAAGTTCATTTAAATAGTACATAATATAAAAAATTTTTTACCCAAAAAAAATAAAAGTATGGAAGATGAATAATTTCTTCCTGGAACTCTATTTCGTAAGAACAGACAAGACTTATCTTTCCTCCTTTAAATTACAGAAATGACAACCACAACACCAGTGACAACTGTATGTGTGAAAAACGTCTGTGTGTGGTCAGAATGGTATGATTCCACTCAGCCTGGAAACAAAGAGGACAGTGGAGATTATGAAACATTACAAAATCTCAAGGATAAAGGATACAGTGTGTGTACAAACCCAAGCGAAGTTCAATGCAGAGCCAAAGAATACCCAGATACTGAAATTACCACCCTTAACCAAACAATAGAGTGTACTCAAAGCAGAGGATTAATATGCAATAACCAGGACCAAGAATCGAAGCAGTGCTATAATTACGAAATCAGAATATCATGCTGCAGTTACATACCATGTTCAGAAGTACAAACAACAATACCAACAACCACAAGAGAATTCACAACTACTGTAGAATCAACACCATTTACAGTACAGACAACGATAATACCAACAACACAAACCCAAGAAACTGAAGTAACTACAACATCACCAAGGGACAGAGAAAGAACGACTCCGCTGACTGAAACGTCAGTAACAGCAACAACATCACAAGCCTCAACAACAGGTTACCAAATCACAACTTCTACAGCAGAAACCTCCACAGCAGTAACCCAAGCTCTATCATCAGCCAATACCATCAGCACTCTCCCAGAATCAACACTAAAAACCACTACTGGCACCACAATGATCTCCACTACAACTGCCCTTCCAACACAAGGCACGACTGTCACTACACCCAGACCACGAGTGCCCACACAAGCTACCACCATTGCCAGCACTGCCACAACCACCACAGAAAGCACCACGACATCCACAGAAGAAACTCTTCCAACTATATTATCCACGGTTGCTATTGAAACAGCATCACCAATTACTACCACTACATCTACAATCAAATTAGGAACCACCATTGGCAGCACGGCTGTCCCCAGCACCACAGTATCAGCCAGAGAGGGCACAACCAACATCGCTACCACCACCAGCACCTCTCCCCCTCAGACTGAAGGTACAACCACTACCATCCCACCATCAACAACGGGGCCCACACCAGCCACCACCACCAAGACCACTGCAGGAGGCACCACAAGAGCCTCAGCCACCTCTGCTCCAGGAGAAACCTCCACTGTGGCAACTCAGGCTCCAACGTCTCCAACTACAATCCATGAAATCAAAATAGAAACCACCATTGGCACCACGGCTGTCCCCAGCACCACTGCCTCAGCCACAGAGGGCACAACCATCATCACTACCACCACGAGCACCTCTCCCCCTCAGACTGAAGGCACAACCACCATCACCACACCCACAACTGTGACCTCCCCTGCCGCCACCACTATCCGCTTCTCCAATACCACAGATAACTGCGTGGTGGGCCGCTGTGTCTGGACACAATGGTTCAATGTGGACTCTCCTACTCCAGGAAGAGAAAATGGAGATTCAGAAACGTTTCAAAACATCCGAGCTGCTGGGTATGAGCTCTGTGAGAAGCCACAAGATATCAAGTGCCGAGCTAAAGATTACCCTGACAGAATTGTGAAAACAATGGGACAGAAATATGACTGTAACCTTGAGAGGGGGCTTGTGTGCAGAAATGAAGAGCAGACTCTCCAGTACCCCATGTGCCTGGATTACGAGGTCTCAGTGCTTTGCTGTGACCAAAAACGCTGCCAGACAACAGTAGCACCCCCAGAAACCACCACAAGTACCTCCACGACATATCTCCCGACAGAAACAACCACAGTAGCAACTCAACCAGCAGCAACGACAACTGCTGTTGCTACGCTTCCACTGCGAGAAATAACAACCAGTGAAGGAACAACAAGAGCCCCCTCAACACAAGGAACGACCAACATCACCCCAAGATACACAGTGCCCAGACAAGCAACAACCACTGCCAGCACCACCACGACCACTGCAGAAGGCACCACAAGAGCCTCAGCCACCTCTGCTCCAGGAGAAACCTCCACTGTGGCAACTCAGGCTCCAACATCTCCAACTACAACACGTGAAATCAAAATAGGAACCACCATTGGCAGCACAGCCTCAGCTAGAGAAGGCACAACCGTCATTGCTACCACCACCAGCACTGCTTCCACTTCACCTGAAATTAAACTTATTACTTCTGGCTCCTCCACTGTGCTCACTACCACTCTCCCTCAGTCTGGAAGTACCTCAGGTGTTACACAAACTCTTACAACATTCTTTTCACCTACTGTTGAAAGCACTGCTACAACAATTTTTTCCCGCACCACTCTTAGCCCAGGTATATAGCGGTCTCTCTCTCAAAATTTTACAACCAGCTTTTTCTTTAGACCATCATTTATACCTTTGTGTTCTGTGGCTTCTTCTCCATAACCAATCTGTGATTGTATGTACCTATGAGCATTTATATTCCTTAAAATACATAAACCAATTTTTAATCAATTTGCCCCTTTGTTACTAGTACCTATATTTGACATCTGGGTTAACTTTATAGTATTAATTCTTACTTCAATGGGGAAAGTTGAAACTTTTGAAAACTTAAGAGGTAAATCTCATAAAATTTGCCAAAGGCCAGATGTTATTCAATGTCTAATGAAAAAATTTCCAAAATCTTCACTTATGAATAGGTCAAATATTTGAATGCAACAAAAATGTTCACTTGGTTTGCCAGAATGTTTAACAGACCTCTTGAACACGTTAAAATTATTAGATTAAAATCCTGTACCTGCAAACTAAAGTACTACTTCTGTTTAACAGTAGCTTCGACTGGTACACCACAATCAAGTCATGCTACCACAAGCACTCCTGCAACCTTCAGTTCTTCCACCAGCACACCTGTTACATCCGGCAAAATGACTCCATGCTTTTGTCATGTGTTTGAAACTTTATTTTCTCCTGGTAAGTGTCTTATTTTATGATTATAAAAAATTTAATAAGCAATATAAATCCTTAAGGTTCTATCCAATTAAAGATAACCACTCAAAATCATCTAAACATAAAACATTTTATATCATGTATATATATATATATACTTTATATTTTGACAATATATTCTTGTTTATTCTCCCTATGTATTTTCATTCTTGTAATTTCTCCTCCAATTTTCATCTACAGGGGAAGTGGTATACAACAGAACAGATCGAGCTGGCTGTAATTTTTATGCACTTTGCAGCAAGGAATGTGAGATTGAGCCCTTCCAGGGGCCGTGTCCTCTGACAACTCCTGCTCCTTCAGTCGCCTCCTCAACTACATCACAAGCTGCCTCACCAACCACAGCAACAACCCTCACAACTTCAGTAGAAAGAAACTGCACTGATGTCAATCCTGCACGAAAGGTGGTTCCCCTCCCTGCTTTCTAATACACCACTGTTGCAAAACCTAGCTGATTTTTGTCCTTTATCAGCCAATTCAAATCAACCTCTACGTATCTCAATAACGAAGTTGGTCAGGTAACAAGTGACCTGATAGCACACAATTATTTAACCTGGCATTACCAGACTTTTAAGTAATCTCTAGGTGGAAAAGCTCCCCAAGACCGTGGCAAAGACTTTTGGTTTTAATAAAAGTAATTTAAATTTCATAGAGATAAGTAGACTAGCCATGAAATGTAAATTACCATTCTTTTTATGCAGAAGAAAATTCTGTGGTTGTTCTGAGCATATCTGCTCTTAAGTGATGTGCTAAGACAACTCTGAATTTCCTGCTAATTTTGAGAGTGTATCTTTAGTTAAAACTGAACAACTAGGATGAAGGAACATTTAAGAATAAATAATTTACATATTTTCAGCCTGGAGAGGAGTGGATAAATGAATGCCAGAAGTGTGTCTGTGACTCCCTCACTGCTACTGTGCAATGCCAGCCGCTTCCATGCCAAACAGCTCAGCAAACAATTTGTGACCTAGGATTTGTTTCCATGGCTGTACTACCACAAAAAGACCCATGTTGTCCTGAATTTGAATGCCGTAAGTATCAAAAATACATGTATAAGTACTAAACCATGCACTCCAGTAAATTACATCTGCACTTCCCTTAATATCTAAGGAAGTTCTTCATGTGTCACAATAACAGCAAAATCTTTCTTAAATTGTTCTCTCACTGAACACACAACAATTTTTGCTAAATATGCATTAAAGCTTTGTTTAAAAAAAAAAATTATTTTCATTTAACTTTGATAGAATGGGTGGGCAAGCAGAATAATATTTTGAACATTCACTGGTCTATGTAGCTGAACTATCTTCGTACCTGTAGTTATAAATGTTATCAATGCGTCTTTTTCATGTCATTAATGGAACATTAGAGCACATTAACATTAGCCTAAATGCAACTAAACTGAGATGCATAAACATAAGAACAAACCTCTAAAAAGCTTAACAGCTTTTACTTGTTACTCAGTCTTAACAAGACCGAGTAAGAAGAAACAATAGTACAAAGTGAATTGTAATCAGTAACTGAATTGAGTGTATGAAAAGTAATAATTATACTTACTCTCACCAGATGCTCGTGAAAATCAAAAAATCCAAAAAGTAAATATTAGTTTATTTATATACACTTTTATATACGTATATTTTATGTATGTATACTTGTGCAAAAGACTAAAAAGAAAAAAGTACCCATAAATTAAGCCTGAAAAAGGAAATACAAAACAAAGGAACAGGCAAGTTTGAAGCAGTTCTGTGAAAGACATAGATGTGTTCTGCCATGTTGTCAGATTTACATCACCACAGTAGGTGACTCTTTTTCCAGAGTCAATCTTCCATCCAAGCCATGTTCTGAAAGGTCATAAAGAAGCAATAACTGAAGCATCTTTGTGTATCACTGGACTCCTAGGGTTCAAAGAGGAAACAATTCATTTAATTTGAATTAAAACAGGGCAAAAAAGGATTTTTCAGGCATAGCTTGAGTTTGAAGCCATTCCTCTCCAACTCTTCCAGCTAATTTTCATGATGAAACTTTACTTAAACATTCAACTATACCACATATGAAGTCTAAGCACATAGGGTGATTGAATTCAAATTTTCTGTATTCTCTGTGTTACTAACAAAACCTGGCAACATCTTGACATCTCAGGAAGTCTCACAAACATAAAGACTTGAAGGTGCCCTTCAAAATTGCAATTTGAGTTATTCTGGAATTAATTTTTTGTTTTGTTTTTCAGAACCAATACCCGATGTCTGTGTGATTAATGGAACATTGTACACGGTAAGAATGATACAGTAGTATATTGCTGGAAGTTCTTTTCCCAGTACATGTTTTTTGAGAGTTTTTCTCTCTAGCCCTTAATTGAAAGTTGTTTGAGTATTTTAAAGTCAACATCAAATTTGTCATAGAAATCTTCCTCTATGAGTAATATAAACAAGAGTATACCATTTTTAGTGATGTATTTTCTTTTTAAGCTTCCTCCCACTTCTGTAATTAATGACTTTGCCAGACAATCTGATGAACAGCCCAAACTCAATTGCTCTTTGAAATAAGTCCAGAGAACCTTAAAAAAAACAAAGCTAACATTTTTTATTTAATTGATATCTAAACCCTTTTGCTAAAATTGGTACTTAGGTCATTAACTCATAATTTAAATATTAGCACTTGTGTCTCTGGGGATACATTTCAGAAAGACTAAAATCCACATGTAAATTTAGGTCTCTGCTTATGTGTCTGCATATCTGCATATGTAATGGCTTATTTTAATCACCATTTTTAAATTATAATTGTTTTACAATCACTGAACATAACTTATAGAGAAAAAATATTCTTAAATGCAGCCTTGAAAAGCTTGTAAAATAATTAGACACTACAAACCAGGCTTGATTTAATTTCATTAATTTACTGCTCCCTTTTACATTACTTCATTTAGTTTCCTCTTAATATGAGCTTTCCTGCAAAGCATGAAGCTAAAAACTATGTTCAAAGAGAATCTGAGAACTGTTGTACTTGCATTTCAGCAACCTTAATGCTTCTCAGCAATGCTTTCAACTCTGCCTTTATATTATATAGAAACTGTTGGAATTTGAATATTTTTCATGGTTTTTTTCTGTCTTGTAGGTTGGAAAGTCAGTAGTTATCGATTCATGTAAGAAGTGTACCTGCAGTTCTGACAAAGATCCAGAGACCAATGCAAACATTATGCATTGTGAAACAATTCAGTGTGAGACATCTTGCCCACTGGTGAGTTCAAGTTCTCTAGGCTGCCCAGTCAGCTACAGCAAGACTAGAATTCTCCATCATCAATTCAATTTACCCTCTTCTTCATCTCTTTCTGAGTAGGGCTACCAATACATGACTGAGGAAGGAGAGTGCTGTGGGAAGTGTATTGAAGTAGCTTGCAAAGTCAAACTCAGTAACAACACTGTTCATGTGCTCAATGTAAGTATTCATTTTCAGATCTATCTGTTAGCCCATACAAGTTAGAAGAGCTACGAGTATACTCATGTCCCTTGCTGGTAAAAATAAAATACTGAAATTACTCTGAAAAACAAGGTATCAGCTTTCTGAGTTGAGCATTATTTGGAATCAAATTCTTGATTTTTGTGGCTAATGGAGCAATGGCTTCTAATTTATGATCTAAGTGTTCAGAGCCAGGATTAAACTTTCAAACTAGCTACAGTTTGCAGAACTTAATTTTTGCCACTTGAAAGAAGTTTAGAAGCATCTGAGAATCTTTGAAGAGTGAGAACTTAATTAACTCAGACATAATTGATCACAATGAAAAAAACCAACTTTTGCTTTTCTTATAAAATCTTAGGTTAATGAGATCCTGCCAATCGATCAATGCAGCCATTACAAATGTGAAAAAATTGAAGATCAGTTTGTTGCAGTCCAAACCAAAAAAGTATGCCCTGAGTATGACCCCGAAGAGTGCGATCCTGTAAGTTTTAATCAATTTTTCATTAACTGAATTCAGTTTAAATGAACAAGGAGTGACAAGGAAGAATATGACAAATCACTCCCACTGAAGCTGCAGGAATGTCTTAAGAATGAAACTAGGCTTGCTCTATGATTAATAATAAGAAAAGCATAGTTATTTTCTTATGAGATTACAAGTACTCAAGACTCCTATGGTGAGAACAGTAACTCATCCATTGTTTCAATCCAGGGTTCATCAGAGAGAAGCCTTCTGCCCAGTATCAGTAGAGCTAACTTGTATTCTTACTCATGATTACTAATATAAATTCTCTTTCTTTACTTTTACAAAGGACGAAGCAGAGATTACATTTGATGGCTGCTGCAAAATATGTAAACGTAAGTAATGCTGTGTTTATGTGTTTTGCCTGAAGAGCACTCTATTCAACTTGTGAACTCTATTCATCTTTGAGTAGATGGAAGGATTCTTCACTCTACAATAGACTACGTGAAAACTACCTTGTTTTCACGTAGTCTATTTAAGAAGATCCTGTGTTTCACGGCTTATTCAAAAGAAAAATGCAATCATTTTTTCCTGATACTGAATACCACAAATCAAATCAACAATGCTCAGACCTCTGCATTATCTTACAAAGGCACTTTATACCCAAAATCAAAGAATAATCTGACAACTCCATATACATTACACAGTACCCACCCCATCACATACTACAGATTCCCTGTAATCAGACATCAAGCACTTTGAAACTGTTTTACAATTCCTTTCGTTCAGAACTAGAGAACTGAAGTATATTTTCTCTCCTCCCCTTTTTTTATGAAGCTAAAAACTGCAGGCCTTACACCAAGGAAACTGTGATCCGCCATGCTGACTGTGAGTCTTCTGAACCTGTTGAGCTGTCATATTGTGAAGGAACTTGTCCCGGCTCCTCAATGTAAGTTCTAAAAATTAATTTAACATCTCTATGGCTTCCTTCATACTGGTCTATCAAGTTATCATCCAAGGGTACTGAGGGAGATAGAGAAAGTGCTTACAAAGCCACTTTCAATCATTTGTCAGCAGTCTGGTTAACCATGTAGGTCCCAGATGACTGCAGGTCAGCAAATGAGATGCGCATCTACAATAAAGTTTGGAGAGAAGGAACTCTCCAGGGAACTACAGGCCTGTCAGCCTGACCTTGCTGCCAGGGAAGGACATGGAGCAGATTGTCTTGAGTGTGATCACAGAGTACATAGAAGATGAACAGGAATCAGGCCCAGCTAGGATGGATTTGGGAAAGGCAGCTGCTGCTTGACCAACCCGATCTCCTTCTGTGACAGAGTGACCCACTTAAAGGATGAGGAAAAGGCTGCATATATTGTTTACCCAGACTTTTGTAAAGTTTTTGATAGCATTTCCCACAGCATTCTCTGGAGAAGCTGGGAGCTCATAGCTTGGACAGGTGAACTGTTCACTGTGTAAAAGAACTGTCTGGATGGCCCAGTCCAGAGAGTGGTGTTAAGTGGAGTTACCTCCAGCTGGGGGACAGGCACCAGTGGTATTCCCTGGGGCTCAGTGTTGCAGCCAGTCCTGTTTTATATCTTAATAATTGTGTGAGGTTCAACAAGGCTCAGTGCTGCATCCTGCCCTTGGGTCACAACAACCCCAGACAGTGCTGCAGGCTGGGGCAGAGGGGCTGGGAAGCTACCCAGTGAAAAAGGACGTGCTGACAGCAGTTGAATGTGAGCCAGCAGTGCCCAGGTGGCCAAGAAGACCAAGAACATCCTGGCCTATATCAGCAATAGTGGGGCCAGAAGGACGAGGACAATGTACTCAGCTGTAGTGAGACCACAGCTCAAGTCCTGCATCCAGTTCTGGGCCTCTCACTTACAGAAAGATACTGATGTGCTGGAGCATGTCCAGAGAAGGGCAACAGAGCTGGGGGACAGCCTGGAGTACAACTCTTGAAGAGCAGCTGAGGGAGTTGGAGGTGTTTAATCTGGAGAAAAGGAGGCTCAGGGGAGATGTTCACATTCTCTACAACTGCCTGAAAGGAAAGTGTAGTGAAGTGGGGGTTGATCTCTTCTCCCAGGTAACAAGTGAAAGGATGAGAGAAAATGGCTTCAAGTTGCACCAAGAGAGATTTAGATCGGATATTAGGAGATATTTCCTCACTAAAATGGTTGTTAAGCACTGGAACAGGCTGCCCAGGGAAGCCATTGAGTCACCACCCCTGCAAGTATTTAAAAGCCATGCAGGTGTGGCACTTGGGGACATGGTTTAGTAGTGGATTGGGTAGTGTTGGGTTAATGCTCAATCTGAAAGGGCTGTTCCAATCAATGCAATTCTATAACAGAATAGCAACAAAGTTAATTTTTTATATGATTCCACTGAACTGGATTCAATGGAAGCAAGAGCAGTTTCGCTATTGAAGACAAAGGTAACAACACATTCATAAGTGTGCATGAGGAGGAAAAGAGAATGTAAACAAAACAAAACACTTGCAAAACAAAAATCACTGAGGGGGTTTTCTGTGTTCTTTTAATGAGATGGATTTTTTTTCTCTTGGTGGAACAGGTACTCTCTTGAAGCAAACCAGATGGAACATGAGTGTGGCTGCTGCCAGGAACTCAGCACCCAAACAAGAGAAGTGACTCTGACTTGCCGAAATGGAACCAGCATAAATTATAAGTATCTCTACGTGGAAAACTGCCAGTGCATGAATGGTTGCTCTTCACAAACCACTGCAGCACATGACTCTCAATTCCAACAATCTGTAAAATACGGCTCCCAGTTGCAACAGGCTGTATCACTTGGTTCCAAATGGCAACTCAGCTAAGGATATGATCTCTGGAAAAAGAAAGCAGACCCTAGAGAAGCTGGAATCATGTCTTCCCCAAAATAACCTGTGCTCCTTCTTTAATATTCTTTTTTTCATGTCTTACTTGTAAAAATAATTAAAAAAAAAAGTCAATTAAATCATAGTGTTTGGGGTTTTTTTTTAAATGTTACAGTATTGAAGAGTAAAAACAGATGACTGCAAAACACCTCATGTAACTTACAGAAATATACAAACACATACTTTATCACAAAACCTAAAAATAATTAAGAGGTCTCTAAAAACAAAACATGGAAACATTGCAGCTACATTGCACCTCTTGATCCTAGTGAAAGCGTTAATGCATATCCTTTTTATAGACATAATGGCCCCAATGCATCTCAAAAACAGGGACAAAGCTGCTTTTTTAATTTAATCAATAAAACTTCCAGTACTTTTCAACTATGGTGACTGTCCAATACCCATCTTCATTACCTAAATGACAGAAAGTCCAGTGAATGGTATCAGGGAATTTTCTGACTTAGAGGGCTATATTCTCTAGCAGTCTTTAGGAAAGCAGCTCTCTTCCTGGACTAGGTAAAATTCCCTCACCCACGTCCAAATAGCTCTTCTCACTGGCACAAAAGGTACAAAGATGAAAAAACTCCTCTTACTTGCTCACCTCTAGCTCCTTTAGTTTGCTCCTCATGCTGTGTATACTGTATGTATTTCATGTGTGCTCCAGCATACTCACACATCACGGAACAGAGTGAAAGATCTTGCTACCACTCCATCTCTCCAACACCGGTGTGTGGCCACCAGGCTTATATCCAGGAAGACTGGGTTAGCCCTTTTCCCCTTCAATCCAGTTTAATGCTCTTCCAATGAGCACTGCACTCTTGTGCAAAGATCCTTTTCTGTTTAAGACACCTGTACCCCTGCTGCTGCCATCAAGTATCGACCTGCTGGTTCTTCTTGTTTCTTCCCTCACCATTCCCTGCAACTGGAAGGATAAAGGAGAACACTATTCATGCTCCTGATCCCATAGTAACCAGGTGTCCCAAAGCCCTGAAATCCTTTCTGATCGTCCATGGCCTTCAATATTGCAAACTTCATCATAGCCTACATGAGAAAGCAATAATGGACAATAACCCAGGGACTGTACCAGAGCTGAAAGTTTCCTCATCACATGTCCCAGAGAAGCAGATGATTTCCCTAAGAAGTCAGGCTTGCCAGGAAATTGGACCTTCTGCTCCCCTCACTGGAGGGTCTATGTCAACACTTCATCTTTCTTTCTTTCTGGAAGCAGTTTCAACACAGTGCACAGGGAACTTCACCTTGGTGAGTCTTCCAACACAGATGAACCACCGTCCTCATCGTTTGGTTTCCACTTGCAGAGCCCATTAAACAAGGGCACCTGGGACAGTGGGGCAGTCACAGAGGAGTGTCCCAGCTGTACCAGGCAGGAATTTGTAACCATTCCCCACATTACGTACTCTTTTGTAACTGCTTAAGAGAGTAATTTTACAAATAGCTTTAAGCAGTTTAAATCCACCTGAATACTCCACAATAAACTGTTAACTATTACTTGGGTAACAAATGTAAAGCAGCAAAACATTGTCCTGTGAGTGTTAAGCTCCTAATAATCCATAAAGAAACATGGACAGCAGAGACATGGGAAGTGTACTGTTTTGTTCACTGGGGTTATTTTATAATTGGAGATAATTTTAAAATAAATTGGATCATCCTTCATTCTCTTTCAATAGTAAATACCTTAAACTTATAAAAGTTGTCCATTTCTCATACATTGAAATATTTTAAAAACATGTTCTAAGTGAACTCTTTGAAAACTTCAAACTATAGTACTTTCATAGTTCTCTCATCCATGGAAACAAAGATGCAGCTAAGATAATTTTCAATCTATTTGTTTTCCATAAATTCATGTTTCCCGTCTATATGCAAATTTTCCTTCAAAAGTTATGGTATAACCAAAGTATAGTCTATTTGTTTTCACAAAATTAATTATGCTTTTTGGCAAGATAGTAAAGAAAATACTTCTAAAATATACTGCTGCATGAAAATGAACTTGGGTTTCTGACTAAGCCTCCCGAGGATCTAGAAGAGAAAGCTCAAGTCTTCAGTAGGATACAATTCAAAACTGCACAGAAGTTTGTTAATATGAGTTTTAATTTTTCCTTCTAAGAAAACACATATATGCATTTCTCCTAGAGGCCTTGCTCACACCAATGTTCTGAAATGTTTTAATAATTCAAAATACACTGATTTCTCTTTATACCCTCACACATCATCACTGATTAATACTGAAATGAAAAAGCGAATAAAAATGCAAAATGCTAAATAGATGCTTCAACAGCCACAAGAACACCAACATTTGTTTAAAGTAAACTAATTTTCGCTCTTCCTATCTTTCACAGTAAAATGGAGAAATGTGAAAGCAAACTATAAACTTTGAAGACAAATTGAGATAGAAACTGATACTCAAGGGTTAGAAAAAAAGCACAATTTGAACATGGTTTTATTTCATAGTAGGTATTCAATACACTAAGGAATAAAGAAAAATCAGCTGTGAAAGATTCCTCTCAACTACAATTTGTTAAATAGCTCTTGATTAGAAAAAAAGCATACCATGAATGGACAGTAAATCCCAAAATGTTAGCTTGTTAACACAGTAATATTTCAGACTAGCAGTTGGTTAATAATCACAACTATCACTGAGCATGGTGACAACGGTTGAGAAAGAGGACCCCAGATACCTTTGCCATGACAGTACCAGAAAGAGATGCTATACAAACCAAATCTTTCAAATTTATTTATCATGTATTAGCAGATGAAGCCAGATCTTTTTGTAGCTGGAATAGCACACATGGTCCATTTCATAACTCTTCACTTGGACACCACTCTCATCCAGAGCCCTCAGTCCTTCACACTGCAGCATTCCCTCCATACCCACAATCAGTTTTTCCCCTCCTCCCTTGCCCTCCAAACAACACAGCCTTAATACTGCCTTCTTCTGTCCTCCAGACCTGCAACACCAGAATATTTCCGTGAGAAAGTAGCCCCTGGAAGAGTCAAAAAGAGGCACCTACCTGTAAAGGAATTCTCAAAGTACTTTTGAGCATTTACAGTTACTGTTCCCACCAGACAGTCACACTAAGAACCAGTGTAATTTGCCAACCAATGTTCAACATTGAATAAAAGACAGTAACCAGTACTTGAATTTTAGATTGGTCTAGAGCCAAAGACTCACACTGTGGTGCTCTCCAACAGAAACATAATACACTTTCATTCAGATGATACATTTATTAAATTAGAATGAAAAAGTTAATGTACTTTAGAGTGCAAGAAACATATTTGGACACTGGACCTCAATACAGAGAAACAATGTCTCCAGAATAATTACAGCAAAAAACATCCTCTGTAGGGTATTACATATGAACCAAACAGGCAATAATGTTTATAAGGGGGGGGGAAAACCCATTCAGTACCATCGGCANGGGGAAACCCATTCAGTACCATCAGCAGATGCAAAGAGCAGTAGAGAAGTTGCAAGGATCTAGCTAGACAAAAAATGTTCCTACCTTTAGCAAGCTGAGGCTCTTGGCAGGACCCAAACTATACTGAGAGCACTAACTTCTAGCAGATGCCTGTCTTACATAGCTGGCTTTGGCTCCAAGCTGCTGGAAGCTCTTGAGCAGAGGAGCAGCATCAAACACAGTATTAACCCATTAGCATTTTCTCGACAATCATTACTGACAACTTGTTTGTTTTAAATTAAAAAAACAGACTTTCAGTTCCTTAATTTCACCTTAATTTCACAGACGCTAAAATAAGTAAATACTCCCTGCCTTTTTTCACCTCTCTCAAATTCAAACCTAACAATAGACAGCTTAACTGGAAGGATATGTATGCTGAAAAGCTGAGTAGGCTGATGATTTTGTTCTTTTTAAAAAGTGAAAGTAGCACATGTTGATGTAAGAGTTTCATCCCTAATGCTTAATTAAATAAACACAAAAAATCCACAGAACAGTATTTAAGTATAGTGTAAAATAATGAAAACCATCTACTGCTCCTACATATCCTATTTTCAACACATACTTGAACCCTGTTTTGCATAACATTTGCCTAGGAAAAAAAATACACACTAAAAATATATCTAATAACAGCAGTCTCCCTCAGAAGGCCAGAGCCCAGTTTATGAATAAACCTGGCTAGCTTAACTTTTGCACTTACCCCTCCTGGCAGTTAGGACTGAAAGGTGGTTTTGTTCTGTGCTTGAAATGGAGCTGTGATAGGATGCAGTACAATTTACCAGCCATTAAGTCGAACCAGGACCACTTGCTTTTATGAAAAGCTGTATCATGAATCCCACCATTTTAATATAAAAATTTAAATACGTACATTTTCCCTGAATTGTTCTATCCCTAGCAATTCATGCTATCTGTGTAAAAGTCAGAGCACAGGACTCTTCCCGGAGGTATTTAAGCATTAAATCCTTACCAACATTCATCCTTTCGGGTCATGATGTCACAAAACACTGCGCTATAAAGACCAAATGCCTCTACATCTACTCAATCACAAAATTTACCATGATTGTAGGGACGGGGCAAGACTAGTTTCTTGAAGAATATCCATTTAACTTTAGAAAACAAAAGTGTGGCAATTCTACAAATACAGCACACAGAACTATAGCCTTGAATTTCATTATTCAAAATCCAATTGGAGGATGTTTAAAGACACTTATGCTTTCAAAGGAAAATTTAAGATGTTTGGGGATTCATAACAAAACTTAAAACTGTACACTATGAAAAGACAGCTTTAAAAGGTCAGAAATTGGGGTGATTTTTGGTGCTGTATTTTAAAAGTTTCAGTATTACTTTTATTGACTAAAAAAATAAATATTCATGCTCTACTGCCAGTGCTACCTAAAGGTTACTTGAATGTAGATTGGGGGGGATAAAATCAACTTTCCATCAGATAATAAAGAAAATATTTTAAGCATAGGACATGAAATAAAGTATGGGGAAGAAGAGAATATGGGTCATCATTCTCTATTCCATATCTGGCTTTAATGTTCTCATGAATCACTCAAGAGCCTAGATTTCAAGTGTACATTCATTTCAACTCTTGAAAATATAAAGGTCTATGGCTATTATAGAAAGTATTTGAAATCAAACATTAAAGAGACAAACAGCAACATTGCACATCACTGGAAAAATAAATTGGTGCATACCATTTAAAGTGCATTACTTTACAAAATGACACTGCAGAAATTCATCCAACAGGTGTAACTGGTGCATAACTATGATTCTGCAGCTCCAAAATCAACTTTTACTTGAAAAAATTACACTAACAATAAATACAAACATCTCCTCTGAGGATCAGACTGTAACTCAGATATGTTAAATTGTCTCTCACAAAGAATTTTGTTTCCATCTGCATCAAACAATAATAAACTGACTACAGCAGCTGTAGTCTAACAAGTCACTGAGCAATTCATAATGCCATTCTAAGACCCTGAAGCTACTTTTCGTGCTTATTTCTTATTACAGGAAAAATACAGTCATTTTCCCACTAATGTAAAGCAGTAACTTAGCTGAAATACAGGTATAAAGAAAGAAGCTTTATAATCAGATCATAGATATCTGCTTTTTTAATGTAAGACTTAAATAATTCTTTACGGCTTCAATAATTTTCCAGGTATCTCTCCTTCTGCACTTATCCTTTGAAATTAGCCATAGGAATGCAGAAGTAGTAGTTAAGAGTGCAATTAACCGTGGGAGTACATTAGGGCTTAGTCCTGTTCTCTGCTACAGCAATACATACTGAATGAGTTAAGTTACCTCCTAAGATTTTACAGATACATAACAATACTATGTGGGAGGACAAAGCCCCAAATGCACACCAGAAAATAATATTGCTTTGGTGCCCAATGACTAGATTGAGTAGAAGATGTCCATTACAAATACCAACAGCACAACCTAAGAAATTTAGCTTATTAAATTAAAAATCTTCCATCTAAAAGGTGTGAATATATCACAGTAATAACTACACACCACAGGATAAGAAAGGGTCTCTCCTTTAATTTCTGGCAAACATAGGCTGCCTGCTGAAATCTAAATACTTTTAACAAATCAGTTGTGTTTAAACAGCAAACCTCCTATGGAAAGATTTTTTTTTCCCAACCTAACAAATACTAGTAGATCTTGTACTGCATAGAGTTACTTTGTAAGAGCAAGTTTATGAAAAGGGGGAGAGAAAGAAACAAAGCAGCATTATTCCCCATTCCATCAGAACACAGCCACACAGGGCACAGCTGATAGTAAAGATGCTTCACTGCTCTACTGTAGGACATAAGCTAAACTGAGTATGTACAGACTGAGAAAGAAAGAGAAGATCCAACTGTCCAAGGAGAAGAGGGGTATAATCTGTCAGACACGATGCACTAACAGAAAGCTGTTGGGAAATTCTTCCTCTAGCTAAATCCCTGGCTTGGCAAGTAAAAATAAGTGGCATTGAGGATGGGGACTATATGGGAAGTGGGCATCTATGATTCTTCAGCCATCTGAAGTAAGGAGTTGATAGCTGCATCCTTGTTCCCCCTCTGAGCTTCCAGCACTGAGCGGATTACTTCCCTGTCCATGTTGGGAAACATATCCTGGATAGATTTCAGGTCCTCTTCATTACACAGGTGCTGAGGGTTGACTGCAGGAGGTGGTATTGCCACAGGCACCATGCCTGGATTACAGACTGCAGGCATCCCTACAGGTTAAAAACAGAAGAAAAAGCCATAAAACTTACATGAGTAGGGGGGAAAAGAAAAAACCCCAAACAAATCCACAACAAAAAACCCCAGTGATTTTGAAGACTTGTCCCAACCCACCAACTTCAGCATTTATTTATTTTAACATGCACTCCAGAGGAGGAAAAAGATTGCAGAGATTATACCTACACTGTTGAAACTGTAAAGTATTTTTCTCAAACAGGTTCTCTCCCCAAGGTTATATTCCAGAAGGTATTAACTAAAGTATGGCAACAGGTACTGTTCAAAATTAGGTACAATTTGCATTAAACAAGCTCACACATAATTCACTAACCAAATGCTAAGCTCATCACAGAAACATGTGGTTGGTTTTCCCCACCTCATATTCCAGTTTCCAGTGTATTTATGTTGTGATGAAAAAAATGGTTTTGCAACAGCAATATACACAGCTGATATTTAGAAAGACAATGAATGCAATCTCCAGCGTATTCAAAGGAAAGCAAAGTACTTTGGTCCATAGGAAACTGGACCACACAAATAAACAATTTGCAGCAGATGTTTTTCCTGGCTAAAGTTCCATCCAGCCTGCAAAGTCACTACATGGGAGAAGAGCAACACCTCTAGGGTTATACACTGCTTTACTCAGCTCTCTTCCAAAGGACAAAATTCATCTGACCTGTTATTTTTTGTTAACCTCTTGTATATCCATGTAAAATAAAGCGTAGGCAGTTCACAGAGTTTTAGAAAATGAGTTTTCCTATTCTGGTTAAAAGAAATTACTAGACAAAATCCTTTTTTCATCACAAGAGAACTTTTATCATTTAGCATAGAACCACTGCTGAAAACACTACCTTTTGTTTAGTACAAAACTGAAAACAGATAACAGTACGCATCTACAGTCTTTTGTTATCAGTTCTGAAAATTGTGTATATTACTTCTTCTCTAGGTAGTTTCAGATCCTTGATTATCTTAGTCTCACTCCTTTGTGTGCTAGTTTCTGCAGTTCTCCTGTAGGATTTCTAGGGTAGGGCAAGGAGAACCACCTGCAGCCAGACAGAAGCAAGTTCTAGTATTGGTTTTCTATTTACTTTCAAGCATTTTATGCACTGTTTCAAAGATTATTCAACTGATATTTTTATAGAGTCATCTACAATAATTCAAAGACTTTCATGTACAGTAATGACCAAATTGAGAAACTGTCACCAAATAAGTATTAGTTAAGATTATTACACATACTTTTAACACCAGACTTAATATATAATTTTATTTCCCTTTAATTACAATGAGATCCTTCTGCAACCTCTGCAGCAGTCAGAGGCTTAGAAAACTGCCAAGCTTTTGTTTTGACAAATTGTCTAAGTCCTTTCACTTTTTTAAGAAATCTGATGCAACTCACCAAAGAAGGTGCATTAGATTCAACTCCTTTCATTAAATGAAACCTATTTGTTCATCAGTTTTTTAAAATGGATATTAAACCACAAGATTGCCTTTATTGTATCAGAATATCATACAATAGAAAGAATGCTTAGGAAATAGCATTTTCCAAATGCAGCAGAGGTGATATACACAGACCACACTGTTCTTTCTTATGTACTCACACATCTATGAATTTTAACATACAGGCTTTTCCTACACAACCATGTCACTTCCTCCTGAAGTTTACCTAGTTATATGTTTGGTTCAAAGCAGTTCATTCTAGCTTTCCTGGGTTTTAATCATTCTATACAATAGAGAAAATGGCTACTTCGAAAATGTTTTTAATAGAAACTTCACTTTGCTATCCTCCAGTCCTCTTAAAGCAAGAATTCCTTCATCGGTAATGGTGTCACATTCCAACTAGGTTTTCCTGAACTACCTTAGGTGCTCATATCTTTATTATTATTTAATTATATACATGTTTCTAAGTTTTCTGCTTCTTTAAAACAAATAATTTCTGCTTCTTTTACACCTTTGATTTTCAAAAGTCTTGTTACTCGACCTCAAAACCAGTTTAGATTTAACCTATTATTTAACACTTTCACATCCACATACATGGGAGATATACCAATTCTTGTCAGAAACATACTTCATTGCTTTACTTCACACTTCTTAGGATTCTCTGAGTGTTAGTTTTGTTGTTTTTTTTAATTTGGCACACATTTTCTCTGAACATCTAACTTCTTTTAAGACAGTTTTTAGTTTGCCTGGTTGCTTTCTGTCTACAACCTTAATTACTTCTCTGTAAGTTAAACAAAGAATGAACTATGTGCATCATCACCATTACATATCTTCAAGATAAGATCTCGTTGAAAAGCTGTTTCTCTTCTGAATTCTGACAAACTGCTCAAAAATTGTAACAACAAAGCATACTGAATAACCAATATAATTTTCAAGAGTGCCTCTTTGCAGCCTCTCTTAGCATAATGACTGAAGTACTTATGTGATTGAAAGTATTGCAATTATACTACTTCTTCTTATACTTTTTATACTAATTCTACATGGTCCTAACATCTAAAAAAGAGCAAAGAGCAGTTTCAATACTTACCCTGTCTCTTCAAGATATTCTTCACTCTAACTATTTAGTTAGAAACATCTATACTCACCTTAATGTGTACAAAGGCTTCAGCATCCCAGTGACTTGTCAGTAGAAAACTGCTATATTATAACTCACATTCAAGCCTGGATGAGCTAAACATCAACTCTGGCTGACCAGGTACTCTAAGTGAACATAGTCTGACTGCAAGCACTGCAGCCAGGATTTCACCTGATATTCTCCTTTCTATTTCCTTCCTCAACTTGGACTCATGTCCTATTGGAAGGGATTCATTACTGGTTTGTAAATACCTCCCTACTTATCTGTGTTCTCCAATTTTGATTTTAAAATTTCCCTTTTCATCATCTTAAGTTATATTAGAAGAAAAATTTTAAAAAAGGAAACTGGAAGCTTTAAGTCTAACACACAGGCTGCAGCTACATAAAAAGGTTCACATTGAGTCATAATTTCATAAATTTGTTACCAGCACACTGGAACCATATTTCTGCCCAGCCATCCGCATCACATCTCTACCACAACTATCTGTCACCTTTTCTGCACCACCCTAAACCTTGGCTCCACAGCTTTTTATGGCCTTTGGACCACAGTCCCTGGAATTCTGTCTGGCACTGTGTGTTGGAACACACAGTCCATAGGACACCCTGGAGGCAAAGCACTGTGCAGTCCTCACCAACACTGCAAATACACTTCACCCAATTACCCAGCAGC
Source organism: Thryothorus ludovicianus (assembly GCA_013397245.1). Lineage (NCBI taxonomy): Eukaryota > Metazoa > Chordata > Aves > Passeriformes > Certhiidae > Thryothorus > Thryothorus ludovicianus. Next base: position 80,670 of record VZTB01001450.1, read on the forward strand.
ATTTTGCACTGCCTCTTCTAGAACTTCAACAAACCTCAACTCATTCCTCACACTGCCTACAAACAATGCAGGCATTTAAAAGGGGCGTAAGAAGATGCATGGCCTCAAAAAATAGAGTTGCAAAGTACCCGAAAGAACTGAGCAATAGAAGTTATGTTTTACTACTAACATAAACTTCCCAACATTTTTTACTAAGTCATCAACACCCTAAGATTATCCAACAGACTAAACAGTGTATGAACTGTTCATACAGGAGGTCAGTTTAAAGTATTACTCCAAATTAAACATGAGGCTCCTTTCTCAAGAACCACAGCATCCTACAGCTTACCAGCACTATTTCAGTGTCTTACAAGTGCCAAAATAAAATCAAGAGTAGAGCACAGTTTTCCTTACTGCTTTAATCAAAAATAGGTAATTATGAAGCCAGACATCTGGACAGGCAGTACACAAAAAGCATTTCCAATATAAATAATCAGTTTAAGACACAAGAAATTTCTTGACTGTATTGTTTCTCACCAAGGATTTTCAAAACCCCTTTTGTCAGCTCTTATAGTTTTAGCTTATGCTGTCTACAACTAGACTGCACATAAATGGAGTTAGAATCACAGATTTTTAATAAATACTTCCATGATAAATGCTTACTTTTCATGAAACTCAACATTCAAGCTCTACAAATACCGATTTAAGAGTACTTTGGGTTTTTCCGCACTCAGGCTAAAAGCATCCATAATTTCTGATTTACAAAATAGTAAGTAAGACTTAAGCACAAACTTTAAGAACTGTGCACTGAAAATTAGCAAATAGACACATATATGCAGTCATTAGAGAAAGTTATAATAAGCTTCCAATTATCAATATTCAGCAAAAAACTGCTTTAAGTTAAAAAACCTTGCATCACTGACAGGTAAAAACTGGAATGAAACAATGTAAGAATCCACTATCAGTGAAATTGTGGACTCCTGTGTTACTCTAAGGTATTAGGTATGTGTTATAAATCAGAAGAATGGAGCACTGTTTTCCAATTCAGTGAAATGGCAATGGCAAACATGCAGGCATTAGCAGTGACATTCCAATACATGAAACAATAGCAAGTCAATTGCTACAAGCAGCAATGAAAGCATCAAAGCAGAATTAACAGGGTAAACTTTTTCCAACTGCATACAAGGCATTACACACTTGTAATTTTATTTTCTTTTTCAGTCAAGTGCCCTATGTTTAATTTCTTAACTTATTATCATTCTGACCCATGCACAGACTCTGAGTAAACTCAGGAACCTTCTCAGCATGAATTCTTTCATTTAAATGAAAAAAATGGCAACCCTTTTCTAAAAAACAAAACAGATTTCAATAATATTTGCTCCAGGAAAAAACTCACTACTAAAATATGCATGCCATATAATTTTTTAAAATGTTGCTCCTTTGCAAACTACTAAAAAAATTTGGTGTATGAAACAACAGAAAAATGCTAAAATTCCACTGCTCCAAATAAACCAAATATGTTGTGGCAACCATAACAGTTTTATCTACAGCATCTTTCTGAAATTCAGGGTATCAAGAAATGATGTATCTCACAAGAAGTCACTCTAAAATTTTCTGAATATATTTGATTGAAGACCAACGCTTTTATCAAAGATAGCAGTGTCACAGTATCTTTGCACAATTCAAAATCAAGTGTCCCAGTAAAGGAAGTCTAAAATGAAGGAAAATTGATTTTCTGTAACATGATTTGCCTTTAGAGTTCCAGTCAGGTACTCAACTTTACATGGATCTAAAACAGAAGTGCATGAAAAATATGCACTGATGAAAAAAATGTCACTTTTTAAAAGGAAAGATTATTTGAAGATTAATTAAGGGAATTAAGAATAAGGCAATTAGCAGGTTGTCTTCTCAGTGTCATTGCAAAACTCAACTTTTTTCTTTCAAGTTTACCAAAAGTCGTGACATTATTTGCTTTTTCACTAATCTTGCAGTAGGCAAACAACTGCAAGAATTATGTTTCTCTTTTAGAAAATCAATATTATCACCTAGTATAGCTGACTGACAGAACAGCTTCAGAAGGATATGGTAACATCACATTATAACCATCAACACTGTTATCAGCCTTCAGTTGAACCATTATAGCTCGAAGCTGAGCAGATGCCTTTGAAGATTTTCCAACACATTAAAGAGGCTTTAATAATTTGCAGAAGATGTAAATTGTTAAATTGTTCTACTGTGACAATCAAGTGGCAATACCTTGTTATACAGTCTGCTGCAACAAATAAAGCTGTTTAGGTGAGTTCATGCAAAGACTCTTGAGTCAATGAGGATGGGAGTGAGAAAAGAGCTTGGAAACTTACCCAGAGCAAAGTACTCAAGCCCTAAAGACAGGTGAAAATGAAGGGGCAAGGGGAAAGGAATAAGACATGGGAAAGAAATATTAATCTATTTTTAAAAGGATATTAATTATTTACCTTCCAAAGGAGAAAGTTGGATAAAATGAGGCAGTTGGGCAAAACCTAACCTACCTAGTACTAAAAAACTAAACGCTGCTAGGACCCAGTCTCCCAAATAATTTGCTTTGAACAAGTTTCCTAAATGTGTTGTTTATGTGGAAGTAACAGTCAGGGGAAATGCTGCCAAAATAAGTAAACCACCAGGTGTTTGCAGCAAGCATTATGTTTTGCGGACCACAAAGGACAATATACATCCATGGTTTTCTGAACAAATGCCAGTAACATCACAAGCTAAACCATGATTCTCAGTAAGGACACCTGAAGGAACAACGTACATATGCACACAACCTTGCCTCAACGAAAAGTGATATTCTTCACTCTTGACAGGATCCAGAAACACACAAGTTTTTAACATGGGAGTTTATAAACTAAATAAAAGCAAGTTTCCTATTTATTCCATGAATATTTAGCTTGCAAGAAATATAGCTTATTTATTGAACTAACATTTTTTAGCTCATTGTCTCTGGTACTGTTAACTACAAGAAGATACTGCAAGCACCAGTATATAAAAATATTCTACAGTTTAAATTAAGTAATCTTTAGAAAAAGAAACAGGAAGAGGTGATAAACTCCTATAACAACAACAACAGGGTTCACAAGTTCCAATTATTGCATACCTAATCAATAGGTACATCAACTATAGCAGGTATAGCTTGTAAGTAACAGGTAGCGTTGTTGTCAGAAGTTTTCAATTTTAAAAATTTTGCAACTAATTACCATGGTGCAAGAATATACTATGGCCACTTCTATTCTTAACACAGCTCCATCTACCACCAAATGTGAGGAAATGAACCTTACTTGTGTTCATCTGCTTACCACAATGACTACCTGCTTGTTTCTTCTGTTTACTTCAGCTTGTATGACAGAGTGTGAGACTAATTAGCTGCTTCAGCATTAATTAGAAAGCTAGTTAATTAGAAAGTTAGTTTTGAACAGAAGTTTTGTTATAAAAAGACAGCTTGGCCTTTTTTATACATCTAAATTTGACTTAACCATCTCTCTTTGAAGCACAGTTATTTTGGACAGTTAAAAAGCACCTGTTAAAACTGTCTGGATAAGCATTTTAGTCCACCCACTCTATTTCTATCACAGATAAGGCTTCAAATCTGACAGTCTTCTACAGCAGAAACCCCTTCATTTCAAATATAATAAAGTATTCAATGACGCTCTTCCACTCTTCAGAAGGAAAAGCTGAACTTGTTTACTGACTACATTAATTTAGCTGCACAGGTAAAAAATCTGAACAGAAAACACACAAAACAGGAGCATACTGATGTCCATTACCCTTCCTGAAGCAACCTGAAAAGGAAGAGAGCAAACACTGTACAGTATTGCAAATAAAATGTGCAAACAGAGTGGGCCCAGAAGAAACAAACAGCTCCGTTGTGCAAGGAACGTCAACATCTTGCATGCACCTTTCTGGACGAGTTTACAGAATTCAGAAGGAGAATCTAGTTCAGTATACAGAAAGTATTTAAAAAAAACTCCATGATGTCTTCCAGGATGCACTATTGTTTCCTTTTATAATTTGAAATTACTTTTATTAAGCCACTAAATGGATGAAACAGCAAAAGTATTCTCTAGCCAAGTCACTTTCCGGCTCCAAACCTAAACATCCATCTAATTATTATGAGTGGGTCATTGATTAGTGAGTAAGTCAAAGCTTTAGAACTCACAGTACTTTGGGAAATTTTGATGGTGTCCACAGAAATTCTAGAACAGTAAACACAAAGCACAGTAATATTTAAAAAGAGTACAAAAATACCAAATGTAGGTCAAAGGTGGCTAGTAAAAGGTTTGGCATTTGTCAAGTCAAGGAAGTACACTCAGGCTTTCCCAGAATAAAATAAAAGTTTAAATCCAGGGGCAGAAATTTCCACAGATACTGGAAGAATTCAGAATACAGAATAGTATTACAGCAGCAATTAAACATGCTGGATCTTGGCAGAAATGCAATGCTTCACCATAGAGACCCCAAATTCTTAGTTGCTAAAATGTCAGATATTACTATCACTTGCAAATTATTATTTCCTTACTTGTCCAAATAGAAAATATTCTCAAGATAAATTATTTATCATCATGATTTGAAGATCCAGTATTTGAATAGCAAGTCTGAAGGTCTTCTGTAGGCTTTATCTGTTCAGTCCTGTCTAGTTTCAATTATACATGAAACTAGTCACTGCTTCATTTCTTCTACTTATACTCTGGCACAAATTTTGTAATATGAATAGCCTCATTTTGATCTATTCAAGAAGTTTGCTAGCACTTTCTATCACATCTTTTAACTATAAACAAGATGATGGTATTTGAAGTTCACTACAGAAGGTCTGCTTTACCACAACAGAATCACCCTTCGGAAGGTACACTCAGGTTCAAAGCACTTCACTGGCAAGACTTGAAATCTGACAATTAAGCTACAGAGATAAAAAAAACCACTTAAATGAAGCAAACTGCACGTTTTCATCAGGGAGTAAAGCATGCAGCCCAACTTTTCCATACTTTGCTCTAACTTAACTCTGAAAAAATTAAACAGGAGGTATGATTCCTAACTTATATACCCAGTCTTTTGTTGATGAGGTTTGTTTTTACAGTGCATGGAATTTTAAATTCATTCATCTCCTAATCATTTTAAATTCAATCATGTCTTAGTCTTACAAAAGAAAAACAAAATATACATCTGTTGTGTCATCCCTTAGCATTTCAATTATGTCCCACACACACTATCATTCGTTCATAAACTTGCACACAATTAAGTTAAAAATGAGAATTTATCTTACTTTCCCTGAAAAGTACACATACTACTGAATAGATAGCCATAGAATAAACTGGGGACTTTAAAAGCAGTAAATGAAACATAAACTCAGCTAAACTCATCAGTTCCCTAAGTAGGACAAATTCAAACTTATTTAAATACTTGAAACTTTTCATCATTGACAGAAAAATTACAAAACTTAACACATCTTTCTTTAAAAATCTAACACCGTCTTTGAACCAACCAAAAGCACTGACAATACTTGTTAGAGTTTATGTAAATACATCACAACGAGCTATCTCAGAGCTCCCTAACATTTTCATTCACTGAGCTGTGAATACTTCACATGCTGTGGTAGCGAGTTTCTTTCCAGCAATGCACCTTCAAAGACCACAGAAAAATTAATCCCACTGTGGGCTATGGAAGCTGCAGTTCCTGACAGCACAATTAATTTGAGGCACTTTCTCAAGTGCAAACAGTTTGAGACATGGCTTGCCACCATTCAAGCAAGCACAACTTAAGAGTGCAGCCTGCTAGACAGCTATTTAGTGACCTGATTGAAGTATAAAATAAATACTCAAAAAGAGAAGCCTTCACAACTTGACAGACATTTTAATCTATTTAATCCAACTCATGCAGCTCTATTTAACAGGGTACAAGACTGAAGGCAGATACGTTCTTAATTTGTTCCCTTTTCTCATAAAAATGTATCATGGGAAAAGTGGTTAACAAAAAATCGTTTATAGCTTCCTTTATATTCCAAAAAACCAGGAGGGATCTGGTATTTAATTCTGCAACACTCTTCAACTGAAAGGTTCATAGTTTTCAAGGAGAGAAAACCTACCTGCTATAGGCACATATCCAACTCCTTGCTGATATACAGTGGGCATCAGGACCACTGGCTGGGGCTGCATCATCATGGCAGCTGGCAAGGACTTGACAAAAAAGGCACAGATTAGAACAACCCAGGAAATAGCCAAAAAATGCCAGCAATCAAAAGCATTTGCAAACAAGTCATCACATAGCAAACTCATGTTCAATAGCACAATATGACTATGCTGAGTGCTAATCTATATTAAGCAAAATCTCTGGCAAACTAGCTGAACTGCTGTCTTTCAAATGGCAATTAATATGCCTGTGAATCAATAAAAACACATGTCAAACTCGCCTTTTGCAAGAGTGATGAAATACTGTTATCAAAATGCATTATTTTAAAATACAGGTTTAATCAGCTTTCATGCCTTAGTCTTGTGAAATGGATATACAACATACTCATAAATTAAATATTAGACAAAATCTGATTTTTTTCTTATTTTTATTTTTAAAAGCAGTACACTGCTCCTTGAAGTAAATCTTACTTTAAATTAGTTATCTTTTTTAGGTAAAACAGTGCTTTAAATAAAATATCAAATTAACTCCATTCCCTTTTACTACCACAATTACTTCCATTATATTTCAGTTCAGTTTGATCCTTGAGAATATTGAATATTATGAACAGTATATTCACAGGGAGAGTTTTCAAGGTTAAATACAAAATCTTTTCTCCCCAGGGTAATGAAGCAACTATTCAGATCTGGGGCAGAATATGAATTTCAAACAGCAGGGAATATCTGTTCCCAGCTGTGCACTCAACAGCAGCTTGGAACTTCTGATGATACAGAAGTGCAGTGGGAATGATTCAGGGCTGCATGTGCTACACTGTTATCCAAAAGCTACTTAAAAAAAAGGTGACAGATGAGAACACTCCAGGAGCTGCTAAAGAAACCAGAGTAAGTCTGCAGTTCATGACCAGTAGCACCAAATGAACAAGAAAAGGAAGTGAAAAACAATGTCATCTGAAAGAGCATTTGAACTACTCAAAAAACACCTGAGACAGAGAAGAGTTTCCATTATTCTGCTTTTAAACTGATAGGAATTTTTAAATATTTAGGGGGAGTAAGTTATTGTTAGATTCCACGAAGTTTTTAAAAAAATATTATTATTACATTAGAAATGACAACTGACTGTTAAGCTGGGGATTTCTTATTTAAATGTATAGTAGCATAGTGTTACGGCAACTTTCCTGTCTGACCATCCAGGAGTCACTCTGGCACCCACTCCAGTTTGTAACTGCTGAGACCAAGGCCCCTTTGCAGTGGGTGGCTCCACTGACCCCATGGGTGCCCCTCTTGGCTCCCTGCACACCCCACATTCACAGCCAGACAGGGTTTCCTTCAGCTCAGCCCTGGGTTTCCCATGGCCATGTCTCAGACATCTGGATCCTTAAAACAATTTCATCATGGTGCCCTAATGCAGAACCAGCTCAAGCTGGTGCCTCTAGGGAGAGGCCCTCAACAAAAGAATCCCTGGACTTTTACACCCTCACAGTGTGTGCACCCAGACAGTCTGGGGTCTTCCTGCTGACTCAGCTTCTGCTGGATCCCAGTGTCCAGTCCCCCTGGCCAGTGCCACAGGTCCTTGTGCCCTCTGCAGTGCAAAGGGCCAGCACCAGATCATGGTCCCTTTCCTGGGGGACAACCTGCAGCTCTCACTACAGCTGCACGCCCAGCGACCTGCTCTCAGTGTACTCCTCAACACCAGGAATAAGCAGAATTCTGGTAATTGTAAAGATAAATACCCATTTGTCACCTCACCACAAAGTATTGTCCTTACAAATATTTTTGACTGCTATTCCCAGAGTTAGGTATAATTCTTTTAAATGTCAACACACACGAATATTCAGTATGGTACAAGAGGTCTACTCTAAATAGTCTAAAATATCTCCCTCCTGCTACTTAAGAAGATTCTCTCCCTTCCTACCCCAAATTCGGCTTACCGTGTATGACATAACCAGATTAATCATTCCTTCCTTGTCATCACCTTGCCTTCCACTCAAGCTATACCATTCATCCTCCACATTTCCTTGTTTCAGAGACTCAGGAATTGTAATGTGTGTCCAAGCAATGCGGTCATCCATTGAAAAGGCTCTCTGAAACATAATTTGAAAAATATTACCAAATTAATTGTCCTGAAAGAAACCTCAAACTTGCAATTATCCTTGACTAACAGTTCAGTTTTATGCTATTAGCTTTGTTAATTTTATTCCCTTTGAAACTACTGAAGTGTCAATAAATATTCTGGCCATCTCCTTTCCAACAAGGATGAAGGACACTTTAAGTGGGATTATAGATTGATTGCAGATATTAAATAGCAAGAAATTGAAAACCTGAAACAGAACACTCAAGAAATACAGAAAGAAAAGAAATCCTACCATCATCATAGGCTGTGTGAATCTCATGACATATCAAAGGCCACTAAATGAACATAAACAGCTTCTGTTTACTATGATAGGCTGTGAACTCCAGTAGATTGAAGTACTGATCTGTCCCCCTACTGCAGCAATGAGACAGACACTTGAACCAATCAGCTAAGCCCTCAAAGCAGCATCCAAAAGCCTCACTTGTGTAATGACCACACAGATGCTGCACTGTCATGCTGTATTACACACAGTGAGAGAGGCAGTAAAAAAAGGCAAACCATGACTTTAACCTTAGCTGTAGCCTCTTAGTTTCTCCTAATAAATCCTAGTGACTACATACAGTCTGAATTTGACAGTTTTATTCTCAGCAATTCCAAGCTCAGGAACGCTTCCAAGCTCTCCCTAGGTTAGAATAGCACTGAAGAATTTTCAAGTAAAACAGCATTGTACAACAGGCTATTTTTAACAGGGACAGTGAAGGACATAAAGCTGCAGGGCATTTTGATAGCCAAGAGGAGCTTAAACAGCACTCAGAAATCTTTTGCTTCTCTTCCTTTGCAGGCAAGCCTGCTAATGCCCCTTTATCAGCTGCCAAAGAAAAGTAATAGTTCTGACATTCTTGGGGAAGAGCAAAGCCTTGTAAATTGCTGCTTTTGGAATTTTGAAAAATTTTTGGCATCTCCCAGAGAACATGGCTAAGGAACAGTCTGTGCTAACTCACTCCCTTTTTGCAAGGTTTCACCCAAACCTCAGTCCAAACCAGAGACGGGGAAGGGTAGAAAAAATGTATAGTTCTGACCTCATCAAATATCTCCAGATAAAAGGAGTCCACGCCCGGGGGAACAGTGCACTGAATAACTTTGTTCCAGCGGGGGTTCTTGGCTCCATTGTGTGCTGTTGGAGTTTCATACACAGCGTAGCCCAGCCGTATTCGACAGTATGGATCCATGCGCGTCATCCCGTAGTTCTTTGCCAGTTTGGCCTGAAAAGAAAAGAAACCCAGGAAGTGTTTAATATTGACATCACCTTGAGAAGTTCATTACTATTAGTTCACAGCAAGAACCAAATATTGAACAAAGGACTAGATTAAAATCTGTGACAGAGAGAAAAGAGTTTAAAAAAAGCAAACAAAAACAGCATTCAGATTAAAACATAAACCAGCAGCACCATTAAGTGTCTGGGAGACCTTGAAAAGAGAACGTGTTTTTAACCTATTTATTGTAGAAAATACACTGTAGGTAAAATAAATTACTACAAATCAAAGCACAAAATATACTATTACAAGGACATTGTAACAAATTCACTTTTTCCCTGAGTATCTGATCTCCAACATACAATCACAAATATAATGTTGTAGGTAGTAGCCTGTCCTCTTTCTCTTAAGTTCTTTTAAAGGATGAAATACAGAAATCCTGTACCTTCAATATTACACAATCCAAAAGCACAACCTGCAAAAGCAGTTCAATTGAGGTAAACTAGTCAGAGTAGATCATACGTTTCAAAGTGATTAAACACTTATTTCAGCACATGCATTTAATAGTAGTTAATTCAGTGGACAACTTAAATCCTAACATTACTATAAAAAAAAAAAAAAAATGCTGCATAGAATCAGAAGAGATCGAACATACTTTTGCTGTAACATCAGAACACTAGAACAGAACAAGGTGATGACAGTCCTGAACACAACTCTGAGTAATGCTGCACAGCTGTGCTCAAGCAGAAGTTGGGCTTTTTGGATGTGCTGTATCTTCGACCTGTACCAAGCAGACCATGGCTCTTTTCACAGTAAGACAAGCGACAAACCATGGTGCTCCCAGGCATTTCCCACCTACAGGATGTTTACAGAACTCACAACAGCTGAGGGAATGCGCTGCGTAACATTTACCACAATGCACCTAAGGCTTGGAAAGCCTTTTTCTCCTCCAGGGAACATGATGGTTCATCAATTCATGCATTAGAACTGGTGAGAAAGGTCTCAAACTGTTTCTTGTGAATGTGGATTTAAAAGTAAGAAAGTTGGCATCCAAACTAAGGACTATCTATATTCTTGATTTGTGGTTTATCAAACCTTCATCAAAAAAAAAGACGATAATCAGCTGTGCTTAGACAAACTCATCACCATCCCTATATATCAAGGAAAAAAAAAAAGCAACAGATCACCTCCACAGAAACTTTTTCTAATCTTCCATCAGTTTATTAGCAACGGAATTAGGGCATGCTGTCTGATATACTTTATCAACACATATTTAAATATAGTACACTTCAACCAGACTTTCATCTTCTATAGATTAACTATACCACGGCAAGTCTATCCAGAATGCCACATGTCTCAACATGTAGCCAAGATTCCACAGCATTCCAGCACCAATTCCTAGACAGATGTATTACCTCTTGTCTGCTGTACTGCCATTCAGAAGAACCCTGACAGGCTTAGAGACGTGTACAGACAGGAATTTCAAAGTTCAACAAAGGAAAAACAATATATATGACAATAAGACTTTGGGCCAACTGGCTAGAGAACAGCTCTGAGGAGAAGGATGTGGAACAATACATAAGGGAATTGCAATTCCCTATAATATTCTCAAAATTAGTAATGTCTTCCAATATTAAGTACAGGAACTACAGGAAGCCTCTGAACAAAAGTTTTCAGAGGAACCTGTTCACTGCAAAAAATCCCATGAGTTTATTTGATTATGTGTTATAATAGCAAAGTTTACAGGAAATCGCTGCACCAGGCAGCGATGAAACGTGAAACTGGACAAAATGCTGACATACAGAAAAATGAAGCTACAAAACCTTTAAGAATTACTACCCATTTACAAATAATTTAGTAACTCAAATTCCAACACAAAATCTTTTAGCGTCCACCAATTTTAAAAATTGCTTAAGTTATTTAAAATTACTGAACTGTACAAAGATGGCATAATTTATACCTGTACTACAGTAATACTGAGTCTTCCTACTGTACCCATTGCTCCTCCATACTGTAGCTGCTGAGCTGCCTGGGCATCCAGCTGGATTTGCTGCTGCTGCTGGGTCGGGGTAATGCGAAGAAAATCTTGAGGAAGCTCACCAACAAATACCTTAGAAAAGAAAGAGAGGAAAACAAAGACGACTTTAAGCTTTTATAATGGAAAATAGATCAATATAAATCAAAGTGTAACAAATTAAGGAGAATTTAGTCTTGTTTTGACAGCATGAACAAAGAACTAATTAAATGACAAAACCGACAACTCATGTAGCAAATGTTCTCCTTTTCAAAAACAATAACTTCCAACATCAGCCTCTGAAAAAAAGTAGGACAGAGAGCCAAAGCTGTTCTGCAACTAAATATTTAAGCAGTCCACACAAAAGCCAGAACCACTAAGTTTTACAACACATTCATATATGATATCTGATGGCATCCAGTTCTTCCATTATTCATCGTCCACATTGTGTCCACTCATTCCTGTGCCAAGACACAGCACAGTGCTTTCATCTGAAAGGTCATGTCCACAGTCATCTTCCAGACAGAGCAGAAAACAGGATTTCCTATGGACCAAATCCTGCAACACAATAAATATGTCCTAATAGCAATTCCAGTGCTAAACACAGCCAGCCAAACATTAAACTGGGTGATGAAATTCCACCACATTGAAAACAACAATGTGGGAATTAAAAATCGAGTCCATTATGAGAATGAGCCAGGACAAAAAGTAGTAGTAGAGAACTTCTGTCACATGAAGCAATATGAATCAGCACTCCCCATGGATGTTCTGTTACCTTTAGAGTATAAAGGGAAAATTTCTATCCGTTACTTGTCAATTCAACAAATCAAGTTGTTTCTAGGTTTTAAACACTCAGTGAACAATATCAATTCAAACACATTTAGAGAGATCATCATTTTAAAATTACAAAGATCTGTAACAAAATTTTAAAAGGAAAAAAGTCACAGAAAATTTATAATGAAGCTGTACTCATTTCTGCTGTCTATAGAGCAGATCACGTATTTAATACAGAACTGTCTACTTCATCAAGACAAAAGACAACGTAATTTCACATGTTGCAATCCCAAGCAAGGTTACTCAATCATGTATCTGGCAGATGCATGCCTACAGAATGCAATTTAAGAAGCTAACAGGCCTTGAGGACATAGTTTTTCAAGTTTACACAGTATTTGCATATGAACGTTGCTTCTTGGAGACAGAAATTGCAGCTCTTGCCAAATCACATGTATGGCTATTTTGTATGATTATCTGAGAGCCTCAGGATCCTGGCAACAGTAGGTGTCATACGCCAAAAAGGAAGTTTATTTGAAAAGTTCAGGAGGAAGCACTGAATGCCTGCTGCTGGGCTACTGGGAGGCAGAGTAAAAAGAGAACTGGTTTTGCTTACAAGCATCTGAAAATTATACAATTAAAAACCTAAGCAGCTGAAGTTTAAGAAGTGAAAAGAAAAGAAATGGGCGGAGAGGGAGAAAACTAAACTAGAAGTTAATAAAGCATTTAAGTTTGGCTGGCAATGAGACATGGTGTTATAACAGCCTTCTCACTGGAATACATATAATTTTAAAACAAAACATAATCCATTTAGGCAAGATCTGAAATGGCCCTAGAATTAGCAAGGAAATGGCATTTACAACACAGTTGGTCCCCTTCCAGCCCTGGTCCTCCAGGAAGTTTCAATCTGTTATTATTAGCACTTCTAGGAACAGACATCATAAACATTTCCCTTAGTCAGAAGTGATGGCTGCACCCCTGAAATCCCATTTCCATATTATGCAAGCTCCCTCTGTCAAACTCACAAAAACCAGGATAGCCTCTTTTGTCATCATCTTCACAGAGATATTGGAAAGCTGAAGTCATTCGCAACAGAAGTTTAATAATAGCTCTCACTTTTGAAATTTTATTTCATAAAAGTTAGCTGATATCTACTCCAAAATAAAATAAACAAACTAGTCTCCATATTGAAGTCCAAGGGGAAAAAGGCCATAAAGGAGACTGAAGTTTTCTTACAGCAGCTAAGCTGATTCTAGGTTATTCAATTACCTCACACAAAGCCACACCCTTATCCTTGAACTGCAGAGCTGACATTTAGAAACTTAAACTATCTAGTGTTAACTAAGTTCTCAGAAGATCTGAGTGGTAAACCCCTTCAAAAGGGAAGAGTGGGGAACAAGAGATGCACACACTCTTTTTATATGCTCAGTTCTAAGATTTGGTTCACAAGTCCTGGTGATATAGCCTGTAAAATATCAAGGAGAGGTGCTTATTGAAAGAAATACATTATTCAGTATGTTCTTATACTAATTATCAGCTGATTCCATGTTGATGGAGACAAATAGTGCAATCTTTTCATCTCTAAATAAAACAGGTCAATTTACATCTTCCTCAAAGCATTTAAATGCAGGCACATAATTGCCACCTCCCAACCTGAATTAAAAATACAAAGTTGCGTAACCAGAATTCAACCACAGTTTTTATTTTAAAAGCAAGGGAAACACATGTGACAAGGCTGTGTCACTGATCATACTCCACAACCACTTTGAAACAAATGCACTTCCCACTACTATAATGACACTTCTGAAAGAATGTGAAATTCAAGCATGTTCTGTCACTAGCTGCAGAACAAAACATTAATTCCATTTAGCAACAGGATAGGAATGGGACTACAAGTCAGAAGACAAACTGAAAATAAGCCTGCCTTATAATCACTTTCTAATAAACTTTACTGACATCTCAAAATTATGGATTATCTAGAAAAACAGTAATATTGGCCCTCCCATCTGCTACAACCACCTAAGAGGTAGTTTTGTGGATCTTCAGAGTGGAATGCTGCAGGTATAAAAACTACATCTCAACTTCTTCAAACTGAACAGTATTCTAACAGCTATTTGATGTAACTGAGGATGGGGCTGTCTCAGTCTCACCTTCCTGTTTCTTATGCAACATGAAATGGTGCCAGCGAGCTGTAAAGTGGGTCAGTGTAAAAATCCTGATCAGAAGAAACAAGGGTTGGAGGCAAAGGGAATGGGAGGTAAGCTGTTAGAGCCTTCAACTCACTGATTCTGCAAGTACTGGCAACTGTGTAAGGGAGGGAAAGGGACACAGCCAAACATAGCTGCGAATGCCCCGAGTTACAGAAACGTTTGCCCAGACACAATACACTCAGGGAACCATAATTAAGGTTTCCACACTAGTAATTACCAGGAAGTCTAACATGAAACTTCTTCAAAACATCAAAGAGCTTTAAACACCTAACTACTCAAAAAATTCTGACCATTCACCTTTAAATGGTTTTACTGCTTTTAAGGAAGCAAAAGCGAATGACAGAATTTTGACCTATTCTATGCTTTACACACTGATGAAAAAATTGGTACCAGATAGGAAGCATCCAGAGGTCCCAAAAGAGCTGATATTTGTTCAAGGCTGCTCTTTAACATCTTTGAAAGGTCTCGGAGATTAGAGGAACTCCCCTATAACTGGAGAAAGGCAAATCTCATATCCTCCAAAGGGCAAGAAGGATGACCAGGGGAACCACAGGCAGGTCAGCTTCACCTCAGTCACTAAGAAATTCACGGAGCAAGTGCTTCAGGAAGACATTCCTTGACACACGAAGGAAACAAAGTCAAACAAGGATCAGGAATAGCCAGCCTTTACCAAGCCTTTAAAAGAATAAAAAGCTGATGAGCCATCTGCCTTCTCCAAAACAAGCATATATGACTAGGGAAAGTGCAGAAGGTATCAAAGCTAAATAATTACAACCTGAATGGGTGGACTACTAGATGAAAAGCTGACTGAGGCATTGAGCTCAGAAGCTGAAGTTCAGTGGTAATACATTGGATGTTGGTTTAAAAGTGAAGCTGTTCAGAGGTCTGTATGGAAACTAATTTATGTGTCTAATATTGTTCCTCAGTAACAAAAGATGAAGACAAAAGACATTCTTATCAGTTTTGAAGATGACACTAAATTTTGGGAGAAATGACTGGTATGCATGAGGAAAAGACCAACTAGTGAGATGGAAGAATTCACTGGCAGGAACCTTATGAAATTGAACAAGGGTAAAGACCTGTATTTTGGCCAAAAAAATGCTTGGCACCGGTACAGACTGGGGAACAACTGGCAGGACTGCCTGTACCTCTACAGAGGTGGAGAGCAAGCAAAACATGGATGAGCTGAGGACTTGCAGCAATGAATCCTAACAGAAAACTGCACTGGATCAACAAGAATCCAGTCAGTGGACTGAGAAAAGGAAACAACTATTGGACCACACCTAGAACACTGCAATGGTTTGGGGCCCAGCAGCACATGAAAAATTATGAACTTCAGGGAGACCAGCAAAGATCCACCAAGAAGGTCCATAAAAAGGGCTGGAGCACTTGTGAAGCCAGGCTAAAGATTTGTTTAGAATAGAAGAAAGATAGAATGCACCTTGTAGCAGCTTTCTGGTATCTGCAAGGAAGTCACTGAGAAAACAGACCCAGGTTCTCTTCTGAGATGCAACACAAAGAGAAATGAGATCTCAACTGTTAATCTGAAATGAAGCAGATCTCACATGAAAAAAGGAGGAGGCAAAAATACCTGCAAAGTATGGCAGGAACTATGGTATACAAGCACGAGTTAAAAATTAAAGACAGAATGAGTGTCCATATGACATCTATGTCTACACCTGGAGAAATGAAGGCTCTAGGGAGACCACAGAGCACCTTCCAGTCCCTGAAGGAGCCTACAAGAAAGCTGGAAAGGGACTTTTGACAAAGGCTCATAAAAAGTTTTGAAGAGTCTCAGTAAAAAACTCATCAGAGCCACTACTCATCAGAGTAATGATTAGGGAAATTAGGAGCAGAAGTCCATGCAGTCCTATGTTGGTACTTAATCTAATTTTGAAGGACTTGATGTATTTGCCAGCATGGTAGATAATCATGGAGAATAACCATAGAGAGTAATTTTGGGTATGATTGGTTAGACAAGGAATCACAAATATAAAGTGTTGGTGGCCCAGTCTTAATCTAAAGCCTAGTCAAGCTGTTTATTAATACTCTCACTTATAAAAGGTATCACTTAGCAGCCCTTACATATTCAGCTATAGCTTAGATTTAAAAAGCTGTTTTGTTCATAAAAGATTACAATAATTCCATAACATCCTGAAAATGTTAGAGATATCTATATTCTAGCAGAGTACTTACAGTAACAGACAGGATGAATTCTGTTTCATCTGAAAAACTAAACAGCAATAAGAAACTGTAATTATGCACCAAGGAAGCAGCATCACAATTTAAAAAGTGCTGGTATAATACTAGCAACAGCCCACTTTAGTTTCTTACCCACATGAAACAACTTTGAATATTTTCTTGCTTGTACAAACAGAAAGATTGTCCTCTCCAGCAGTAAACAAGTGGTTCCCAATCCTTTAGCACCATTTAGTGGCTATTCATTTGTAATGCAGTTGCGTATATCCAAACTAGCAGAATTTTGTGTTCCTCTCTGAAGAGAGCTAAGAAAGGCTGGAATGTACCATATCAACATCCCCAGCTGTGAATATCTGCTTAATATTGCATAATTTATTCATTCATTTGGAAACATTCAAATCTCTAGAGTGGATAAGGAAGAAAAGCATGTACAACAACGTTAGACACACATTAAAAAAAAACAACCTCAAAACCTGAAGCGCAGAAAGTCAAAGCTGCATGAGATAAATCATCATATGCCTTTTGTCAGGTTTTAACCAAGTTTAGGAAACAAAAGACAATAGATTATACATGAGTACCTGAGAAATTCTGGAACAAGACATCTAGAAAAGTAACATTCAAGAAAGATCAGACAGTTATGATAAATAAAACAAATGAGGCACTTTAAGGAATAGAATGGATGATCATATCATATTACTGTCATAAGAGAAGTGACAGCAGTGCAGTTTTTCAAGATTAGCAGTAATTCACCTCACTGTTCTTTCTACAAGACTGCATAAATTTTAAAAAAGTAGCTATTTTCACATAATAGAAAGTAGAGCAATGTAAATTTATTGTTTTTTAAAAAACACTCATTTCACCATAACCAATATCATATTGTCAATGACTACCAGATCCTTTCAGACAGGAGGAACAGACAGAAGCAGCACATCTGTAGCGAAAGCTGATGTTGTAACACCGCACAAGTAGAACATCCCGGTGTAAGGTATGATTATCCCTGGGCAAAAGCAGACGGTAACATGATCCCAATAAACTGGCAGCACTACCTCCTAGAAGGCTGGTAAATTGGTTTTACGGCGGCTCAGCTCCCGTGCGACACGCACGCCTACATCCTACACTGGATGCGCCGTTCCAGCCTTCAGGCGGCAGCTCCAGGACAGCGGCCCGACCGTGCCCCGAGCACAGGGAGCTGCGCTCTGCTTCCAAGGGAAAGCGGCTTAGCTCCGGTCAGGGTAACCATTTCCCTCCCTGGAAAGCCCTTTGGACAAAGCACGAGCAGAAGAGCCGCCTCAAAGACCCCGCGCAGTTAGGAGGGACTCTCCTCTCCCCTTTCCCAAAGCCTGTTCGCAGGTGGGGAACGGGGAGACAAGACAGACTTCCCTCCCCCGCATCCCAGCTGCCTGGAGATGAGAGGGCTTTTCCTCTTCCCGCTCCAGCGCGGCCGGAGCTGGGACAGGGTGAGAGACACGGAGCCTTCCTCCCACCNGCAGCGCTGGCAGAGGCCGGGCGGGCCCGTCGGGGTCTCCAAGCCGGGCCTCGCCCGCCCAGCGCGGCGAGCGGTAACAGGAGACAGCCCTGAGCGGGCCCCGCGGCAGCGCCGCGCCCGCAGCACTCACCGGGCCCCTCTGGGTGGTGACGGTGGTCGCCATGGCGCCTCGCCGGGGCCGCGGCCGAGAGCCTTCCTCCCCCTCCTCCTC
>VZTB01001451.1:1005-53531 GCA_013397245.1 Thryothorus ludovicianus
CATGACTTTTAAGGGCTAAATTACATCCACTAAATATGGACATCTATGAATACTAAAATATTTATAAGCCTTTTATGGATTATTTATCTGGTTTTGGCAGAACAATAATAATCTATAAGCGCCTGGTTTGGGACAACCCCTGTTATCAGCAGAGGCTGTGGGATGAGCAGATTGAGAGCAGCCCTGCCCAGAAGGGTTTGGGGGTGCTGGGGGTGAGAGGCTGGACATGAGCCAGCCATGGCACTCACAGCCCAGAAACTGAAACACATCCTGGGGTGCATCCAGAGCCCATGGGCAGCAGGGCAGGGAGGGGATTCTGTCCCTCTGCTCCTCTCTGGTGACACCCCACCTGGAATATTGCATCCAGCTCTGGGGTGCCCAGAAGAAGAAAGACATGGACCTCTTGTAGTGAGTCCAAAGATGGTAAGAGGGATGGAGCACCTCTCCTGCAAGGAAAGGCTGAGAGAATTGGAATTGCTCAGCCTGGAGAGGAGAAGGCTTAGGGGTGATCTCATTGTGGCCTTCCAGTACCTGAGGGGAGGCTGCAAGAAAGCTGGAGAGGGACTTTTTACAAATTTATGTGGTTACAGGACAAGGGAGAGTGCATGCAAACTGAAAGAAAATAAGTTTACATTGGATATTGGGGGAAAATTATTTAGTGTGAGGGTGTCCCATCCCTGGCAGTGTCCAAGGCCAGGTTGGACAGGGTTCTGAGCAACCTGGACTAGTGAAAGATGTCCTTGCCCATGGCAAGAGAGTTGGAACTAGATGATCTTAAAGGTCCCTTGCAACACAAACTTTCCTACAATTCTATGATTTTATATTTTCTTCCTTGAACAAATAAAAATGGGCATAAAAGCCATCTTGGATTAGCTCTGAGAGCTATAGTGGTGACAGTTTTATAAACACATGGAATTAGGCATCTGCTTAGGAAGGGATCTCCACAGAAATGCTGTCTTATGTATAGAGTCTTAAGGACAAAATAACCTTTTAACTGAATTTTACATTTAACAACAATATAGCTAACACATATAACTAAATAAGCAAATGTGACTGTGACAGTGATACCAAAAACTGGATAGAAGAGCAGCTTTTTTTCAAGTCCTGTTTCTCCTGTCTACTCTTTAGAATATGCATATGTATTTACTGCAAAAAAAATTATCATTTTTGGCTGCTAATAGCTTTTTTTATTAGCCCTATGATAGTACAGTAGTAAGGCATCTCTAAGACAAGAGAAAAAATACAGATGTGAGAAATTGCCACTAGAGGGTTTGGAAAGAACTTTTCAAACCTTAAACCAAGGGATCAAACTGGAGTTTAACTGCTGCATGAGAATACAAGGTAGAATAGCATGTTTGGAATAACAATACTAAAACTAGTGCATGCTTAAATGTATCCACCATGTATTAAAATAAACTACAACGTGTCACCAATGTAGTGGAGAAAATGAACACACCAGTGGTTTGCTTTTATAAAATGTGTGTTAGACTCAAGTGAATACAGGCAATAAAATGACACATATCTGTTGTGTAAAGCCAGCATTAAAGGATGCCCTAGATTTTCTTTCCAAGAAGAGTGTCCTCAGCAAGGGGTTTGGTAGCCATTAGAATTTTATTACAATTTTAGCATCTACAGGTTTTTCCTTGTCTGACTTGGTACATTTATCTCCTTCTCCACTTGTGCTTTTATCTGAAAAACAGGAATATAAATAAGCACACCTTTTAATATATTCTGTAGTAATAAACTTCTTTTGTTGGCTTGTTTTTGTCTTCTGATGTTCCTCTAAGCCTGTGAAGCAATATTGCATTTTTCTTCACCTCTGTGGAATGACACATCACAATATTACAACAAAAAGTTAATGGAAATATTACCCCTCAGAGGAACAACAGAACAACATGGCAACTTTCCACCAGGCTTAAAAATCATGACTCCTGTATTATAAAGAAAAAAAAACCACTTTTTTTTTTTTTAATGAAGAAGGAACTTGTTAGGATCTAGCCTTTGGAAGGATTTTTTCTCCCCACTTTTTTTAACCACTTTTTGCTGAGGCCTTTTGAAGATGAGAAGAAAATTTAAATATTTTTATCAGCAGACCTCCTGCTTTATAAATGACCTCCTGCAAAGTGTCAAAATGCATTTGTTAGTCCTCCAGGTTCATAAATAGAAACAGCAAAAATGTGGATCTCTGCAGCAAAGTTTGTGTCTTTAGTTTTGAACTTGTAAGAATCCAGTGAAGAGAAAAAAGGGAGACTATAATTATTGTGGAAACTTGTTAAGAAACACATTTTAGTGGAAAGTATTTCTGTCTTCAGGAACAATAAATATTTGAGGATCTTGTCATGAGAGTACAATTTATGCATTCAGTGAAACTGAAGCCAGCCTGGGTGATAGCAGGGGTCAGACATACATAGTTTTTCTCCAAACAACAGAAGCTCAGGTATGTTAGAGTCTTTTGACTCTTCTTTGTGCTATGTATTAGATAATTTGAAGCAGGCAAAAAATATTTGTGGTCTACACTACATAATCTGGAGCAGGTTGAGGCAGCTGCATAAAATCAAACACAGAAGTAGAGAGTGTTCCATCATGAGAATCTACTAGGATAAAATTTCATGTAATTTATATTTTCATTAATAATTCAATTTTTTTAAAGATAAAGTTCCTTAGCAAAAGTTCTCAGATTTCTGTTCAATAAAGATTTCTCCTCAATAGCTAAAAAGTCTAGAGAGAACCATTAGACTGGAATTATGCTGTTGGGTAAAATAAGGTGTAATACCACATATTGTCCTTCAGGGAAATAAACTATTACTGAAAATGGTCATGAAATAGCAATTAAAATTGCTTCCAAGTCATGCTTTCTTGTGTGAAATCCAAAGAAGTTGGGAAAAATTAAGTTTTCTTTTTTACCTCATAAACTGATTTTTCCTAATTTTTCTCATTGTCAAAAATGATGTACAAACAAGATCTTTTGGGCAGTTATTCTGGAGAGTAGTGTTGGCACTTACTGGAAAAAAAAAATCATAATGGCAAACTGATGGTGGAGTAATGTAAAGGTAAACAAAGGATGGCACTACTTTGCAATGAAAGCTGTGGCATTTGGAAGAGCAAAAAGGAGAGGCAAACACATATGGCTAAAAATGAGTATAAAGGAATGTCACAAACAAAAAGTATTTATTAAAATTCTAATGATGCAACAGGCCTAAAAAAAAAAACCAGGATATGAAAAGAATAAATGTTATCTAAATGAAATAAATATAATCAGTTGTGTAGCTGATATAATTGATTATAGAATACTTAAGGAGAAGCCAGAGCAATCTCTGGGCCACACGTGATTATCTTCAGAAGATCCTGATGCACAAACACTACCTTTTTAAATATTAAAATATAGGATCAGGAAATATGTGAATTAACATTTCCAAGATTCTTGAGCAAATTAGTAGACTCTTTATCCACACCAAAAGATTAGAATAAACAAATAACTAGTGTTTGTCTAGAACATTTTATTAAAAATTTTATAATGGAGTAACTAACCCTAATTTATGCCCTAGCAGCAGACTTTATACCTTGATTTTAATGAGACTCTTTTGTCTCTTTTACAACAATGGCTATGCTAATTTCCTACTACCCAGTTTCTTCATCAAAATACTGTGTGGGCCCAAGTCAGTTATCTACAAAAGTTATCTTAGAAGTCAGAAGTAACTTTATCAGAACTTCCTCTTGATGTTACAGATAAATGTTATCAAATTCATGCTACAAGCTCTTACCTCTGTTTTCCTATTTGATTGGCACATAATCACCCACTTTAGTTCTGATTAATCAAACCTGCACATTAATTAATGAGTTACTCTGTACAGGATCAGTGATAGACTGCCTGGTCTACAATTATATTGCATTTGCCATCCTAAATGCTCCTACAAGATTAATTTTTATTTTATGTTGTTTTTCCCCATTGTAGTAAATTTGACTGTATGATGTACAGGTCATTTGCAAAATACATGCTGGACATACATGAGAGCAGAATAATATGTCACTTATGGTAAAGTGTTATTTGCCAAATATCACATTCATTCAATCTTGGTTTTTTTCCTCTAATTTTGTATTTTCATTTGAATTTGTGGTACAGTTGTATTCTGACTCAGACACTGTGAAGCCGGATAGAAAAATAAAATGGACAATGGGCTCCAAGGCTGAGAACAAAAGACTTGAAAAAATGAGAGTATTAATAGTGTTGGTTGTAATGGAGGGAGCCAAAATACAATGTGGCCATTCGTACTAGGTGTTACTGAAACTCAGGAGTGAGTGACATTAAAGTCACATTATAAGCAGAGTAAGTAATTAGAAGAGGAATTCAATAAATACAAAAAATCACTCAGATTTACTGTAGTTAATTTCATTGGTGTCCAAAGGGT
Organism: Thryothorus ludovicianus; assembly: GCA_013397245.1. NCBI lineage: Eukaryota > Metazoa > Chordata > Aves > Passeriformes > Certhiidae > Thryothorus > Thryothorus ludovicianus. Next base: position 5,412 of record VZTB01001451.1, read on the forward strand.
TCACAGCATCATACTTGATACCCTCAGTTTAAAGTCACAAACTTTCCTTGGTCTCTTCTGTCCCTTCACAGTTACAGCCTTGTAGGTGTTTTGACTTCTCTAAGAGGCCCAAAGTAAATTATAATTTCAAAGCTTGGATTACCACCTAGTTGTAAATCACTGATTTTGTTACATCTTTTTGCATCATTTGGTTGTTCTGAATATCCATCCTGAGTAATCTAAATACACAGTTGGGGAAGGTACAGTGTCAGTGATAAAGAGGAAGAAGAGCAGGAGCCTATGGCCAGAAATTGTTTTGGCTTAGAGTGGTCCATTGAGTCTGACGGCAGGCATGGAGGGATTTTGGAAAGATGAGAAAACAGACAACATTTAATTGTCAAAATATGGATTATTTTTCCAATTCTGCTGTGCCACACTAAGCAAACAACTTTTCCTTTGATGCCATTGCCTTTTTGACTTACCCTTTTTCTGGATAATTGAGATGAGATCACTTTCACTTCCTAAGAAAATGAAGCTTATACAGCTTTCCTTTTTGTGTGTGTTTTCATAACTTTTCAGCCTATTGGCTGAAGTCATTCTCCCCTCTTCACTGCCTGCAAATATTAAGTCTCAAAGTCCTACACATTTTGTGAAAATTGGCACCTGAAGAGAGGAGAAAGGACTCTCATTTCCACTAAGTGAAAGGTTAGCTATTTGTAGACACTATTTAAAGCCAAAATAAAATAATAAAAAAATTAAAACAACAACAACAAAAACCAACCAAAAATAAATCTCCTGGTGAATGCTGAGTTTAATCTGTGCGTATGTACCAGCAAACTGATTAGAACACAGCTAAGGGCACGCAACAGCTGCTTCTTACGAAACTCGTGGCTACATTAAAGTTATTTGAAAAGATAAAGAAATGATAGGAGGAATGGTGTGGGAACCAGGCATTAAAGGGATACAGGACAAGAGCCTGTTATAAAATCAGCTTTTTCGGTTTAACAAATCCCAAGAGAGCGGGTGCCACGCTCGGCACTCGTGTGTGCTAACAAGATGACAGAGGAGGCAGCTCTGTGTGAGGATGTGCGAGCAAAGCTTCAGGAAACACCTGTTGGAACTACGGCACGGAGAGACCAGCGTCTGTTCCTCTGAGGCACTGATCAGCCTCTCCTTTAACAATATCCATCAGCCGGGAACAAAGCGAGACACGGAGGTTTTTATCGCAGGGTGTAACAGGTAGAAACCATCCAGCCGCGTACGTGACTGAGGAGAATGGCAGACGGTGTGGTTTGCCCATGAGGAAGCGCACACACGCCTTGGCACGCTCGCCCTGCTCCTGCCGCCCACCAAGAGCCCCTTCCCTGGCGGTGACCCCCAGAGCCGCGCTCCCCTTCCCGCATTCCCGGAGGCCGCGCAGCGATGGCCGTGACCCCGGGCGCGGGGTCCGAGCGAACCCGCGCTTCCCGGGCAGGCCTGCGAGGGAGGGATGAGCGAGCGGCGGAGGGGAGGGGAAGGGAAGAGGCTGCCNGCGGCGGCGGGTGGTGCCGGAGCGCGGGGAGCGGGGCCGGGCGCGGGATGCGAGGAGGCGCCGCCGCCCTGCCCCCTGCCCGCTCGCAGCCAGCGCCCCAGGAGGAGGAGCAGCGGGAGGAGCGGCAGCAGCAGTAGAGCCGCCGCTGCGGTAGCATGAGCGGGGCAGCCGCTAAGCAGCCCCCCGCCGCGGGGTCCGCCGCGGAGCCCGCCGCGGAGAACGCGGCGGCTGCGGACCCTGTGCCGGAGTCGCCTCCACCGCTGCTGAGCGTGGACGTGACGGGATTGGTGTCGCAGTTTGCGAGGAGCTTCGTGCTGATCTTCCCCGTGTATGTGCTGGGCTATCTGGGGCTGAGCTTCAGCTGGGTGCTCATCGCCCTGTGCGGGCTCTTCTGGATCCGCAGGCACCGCGGCGGCAAGAGCTCCCGCCTGGGCCGGGCGCTCGCCTTCCTGGAGGACGAGGAGGAGGCGGTGCGGCTCAGCGTCTCCTCCGCGGATCTGCCTGCGTGGGTGAGTGGCCAACACCCTTCGGCGCTGCCGCGAGCACCCGCGCCCGGCGGGCCGGGGCCTGGTGTCTCCGCGGGACCCGTGTGACACCCGGCCCCGCGGCGGTCCCCCCCGCCCCGGCACACGGGGCTGCGCCACAGGCCCAGAGCCGGCCCGGCGGGAGGGCTGAGGGCACTGCATCTCCCGCGCCCCGTGGCTGCTCGTCCCGGTTCGCCAGCCTCTTCCGAGGCGGTGCGGCGGCGGCAGCGGGCGGGCAGCGTGTCCCTTCCCTCCCGCTGTCCCTCCGCCGGGGTGGCCTGTCCGTGTCCCCGCCGCCCGCTCCGCTGAGCCCGCGGCGCTGACGGCGGTCACAGCCCGAGCCTGCCGTGGCCGGGGTTCTCTCGCATAAACAAACTTTCCTGCAGGGTTTGGGTTTCTTTCCCCTCAGGTGCCAGTGGCGCGCACGGCTTGGTTCTAGCGCGGTCTCTCTGCAGAGCGCGGATGTCGCGGCTTGGGCCGTTCCTTACAAAGTTGAGATGAGAGGGAAATAGAATCGGACTCTTAATGCTTTAGATCTTTCAGTAGAGTGTTACCAAACGGAAGATGAACCAGAAGTGAGTTGGTGTTCCTGTGTGCTTTCGGGGCTGTGACATGAGGACTAACGTACCGGGGCTGTGGTGGCTTTATTTGTGCATTGATGTGGTGAGGTTTATAAAGGCTTCCTCCAGATCTTCTCTTGAAAGTTTTAGGCTTTCTGCTAGGTCTTCAGAACTAATGTCACTTTTTATTTATTTATTTATTTATTTATTTTTTCGCTTACATCCAGCTTCAAAGTTGAATAGTTTTTGTTTGTAATTTCTCCTTTGGAGGACTGATGATGTTTTTGATGCAGCTGCCAGTGCCGGTGTGCATCCAGGTTCCTCTGTGCCCCGCTCTGCCCCCGTGATGAGCTGTGCAGGGCTCGCTGCTCTCTTGGTGCCCACACCCGAAGTCTTGAGGGTTTCTGCTGATTCTTTACTGCGATTTCTTCACTGACTGCTCTCTGCTCCTGACCTATAGTCACCCACAGCTCTCCTGGAGACTCCTTGCCGTGACTGTGCATCCAGCAGGATTGAGATGATAAGAGTTCAAGTAGCTGTTTTCATATGATCACATTGCAATACCTGATGTGACCTGTTCTAGCTCTACTAAGGAAGTTATAGGAGAGAATAGAGTGGGTAGGTGTGAGACTGGAGTCTTTTACTCCTCTTTCATCATATCTTTTGCCAAAGTTCTGATGGAAGATGGTGATAAAAATGAGTACAGTATACAGGAGAGATTAAATATTTTTACCTCTTGAAGCAGAGATGAGAGTCTCAAATAATGTAATTAATAGCTCTTACATTACCTGTGTGTTGTGTTTGTTTTTTTTCCTGTAATCACGCAGCAATATAATGGAAATGTTCTGATGATGCATTTAAAATGAATTAATTATATCTAGATTTGTAGTGAAGGCTTGTATATAGTAACAATCTGCTGGTAGCTAAGCTGTAGATATTCAAGCTTAGTGCTATGTGTAAGTTTTATTTGAAGTTGCAATTTGTTACCTTTGATAAAATGGCAACTAATTTCTGTGTGGCGTTGTCCAAATAACTAAAGATTTAGAAAGGGGCCTTTTGATTGAAGTCAGAGGCAAAAAAAATCGAGTGCTGGCTGCAAGCACTTGTATATAGCCTATGGCATTGTGAGAAAGCAGCTGATCAATATGTAGGGTTTCCCAAAAGTGGGATCCTCACACACCAGTTGGCAAATGGATGGGATGTGGAATTTTATTTTTTTTTTTGTTATTTTTCTTCCCCCTTTATTCATATTCTTAAATTTAAGGTCTTGGTTCTTTTCTTTCTGCTGATGTGTTTGCTATGTTCTAGAAGCATCCTTCTTTCAAATAAGAGTAGCTTCCAGAATAAATGTAATCTGAAAAACGGAAGACTTCTGAAAACTGAAGACCTGCTTAAATCAAAAGTGGTCTTCAATGTCTGCTGTCGTTGTCCTTAAGGTTTTTATGAGTCTTATGCTGCTTCCATAATGCATCTTGAAAAACTGCTGTTATTCTTCCTTCTGCATTATGTGTACTTCCCTGGAGATTTATGAATTTCAGTCATATTTGACATAACAGCTACTGGATGGAGCCTGACATCTGTAATAGGGATCAGCTTTATCCGTCTCAGTGTGAACTCCAAGCTGAAATATTTTCCGTCGGTTTCTGATTATGGAAATAAATTCTAAATTGCTTGAGTACGACAGTGTTATGTTTTAAATATAGGAAACTTTGTACTCTTCTGGGACTGGTACTGAGGTGTAATAAACCATTTTTCAGCTAAAATTATGCGGGATCTCAAAGATTTGTTTGACGTGTGGTATCTTCCTATGCCTTTGATTGGAGAAGAACTTTAGCTTTGTGTGTTAGGTGTGATTCTCTTTCCTCACACACCTTGGTATTGTCTGTTGCTTCAGTGGTTCATATTAAGTACTCGGTAATACTGCATTGAATTTCTATTTATTTATTTATTTAAAGAAAGTGATTATTTCAGGAGAATGTTTTTCTGCTGGCAATGTACTCAGTTGCAGTTTGAAAATGATACTGTTGTGCCACCACACTAGATAGAGTTTGAAATGTTAATTATTAGTTTCCTAAATTAGATTTACTTCTTCCATGAGCAGGTGGTTATATATCAGGAATATTCTGTACTGTGCATGTAAAATGAATTAATTCAACACGAATACAAGTTATGTTACTTAAAATGTTAACACAGAATTAACTGCAAATAAGTATGCACTGAAAAATATGGCATTTACTGTCTTAAAAAATGAGATCTGTACTCAGGCTTGCTAACATGTAGTTACAGCAGGGCTGCATGTTTGAAAGGTGTCATGGATTATATGGGGTAGGAGGGAGCAGAGGTGGGTGCTTTTCCAAATAATTTAGAGCTAGGTGGGAGAACATACAATGAAAAAGAACTGGAGATCAAAATTGTCTTAAAATAAAGACATTTTAAGACATGAAAAGGTCTTTAGAGAAAGACATTTCCCCTTTATTTGCAGCATTTTTATGCACCAGGTGTATTTTATACTGGAATGAATGTAATTTAGACACAAACGTGTACATAAGCAAAGTGGCAACTTATATCACTACATAGAGGAGCAAAGGTAGGAAACCAGGACTCTTTAAGTTCTTAAAGGTCAGGTACCATGTTGCCTTTTATTTTACAAATGGTAATGGAATTTAATAATCTAAGAAGTATAAATTTACTTTGTTCTTTCTCAGATCAGCCGAAAAAGTTAATCTAATTTTTCCATTTTAGCAGTGGTTCTTGTTGCTTAGTACCACTTTCATAACATGCCAACGTATCATGTTCAACATGTTTTTGGATTAGTGAAACTTTGGCTCCTGTTTTCTTCAATATACAGATAAAAAGCCATGCTGAATTTGTTTTTCCCAGACTAAATGTAAATTTGGCCTGGTACCAGGAGCTGTATCTGTGTGCAGTCTGTCAACAACCAGCAGGTAACCGAAATAGGAACAAATCTTAGCATTTTTAAAGAACTGATTCTGAAAACAGATTTAGACAATTTTTTGTAATCCCTAGTAGGTATTATGCAGAAACTGAAATACTGTATGTGATTGTAGTAAAAGTAGTGACATGCTAGAACACTAATTACAAGTCTGCTGTGCCATTTTGGGTCCTACACACTAACTTAAGTTTTTGTTCTAATTTGGAGTGATTTTTATGTTGTTGGGGTTTTTTCTCTTGTTTTATTGTCTCATACTTAAGAAAAAGGAAAAAGCTGGCCTGAATCTAAATAGTTGTCATCACCTTTTAAATTAAATTTACTTGGAGTAATACTGTAAAGAAATCTGGTAGGTCTTCTTTCTCATGGGAAGCTGTATGAAGCTTTTGCAGATTGAGTATTGTGGGTCACCACTGAACTGCTGTACCACTGCTACACCTAGAGAAAGGAGATAATGTCCAGTTATGTGGTTAGAGCAACAAAGACTTTGGATTTTACTGGGATTGGAAAGGCAGAGGAAGAAAAGTGGTTCTTGTAGCTCGAACTGCAGGATCACACCTGTACTGAGTGACATTTGCAGAGAAGGTTAAGGTGTTATGCTCTTGTGTGTATTTGATATGAAGATTTCTTGATGATTCAGAATCAAACTTGCTGGCTCGATCTTAGATGGTTCAGGACAGGAATCTCCCAAGAATCCCTGCTGATGGATATTATGTACTCAGTAAACCTGATAAACAGGAGGACTTCTGCAACACAATGTGTGTTATTTGCTGTAGAAGAAAAAGGTGTTCCTCTGCTCCTTATGCCTTTGGTAACTGCTGTTATTGCTGCAGCTGTAGGACCTGTAGGAGGGTTTTTCTACAGAATATGAAATTTGAAGACACTGAGACGTGACACATTTTTATGATCCGTTCTCCAACTTAGTTGAGCATGTTAGATGGAATTTACCAAGGGGTGATTTATAAGAAAAATTACTCCCATGTGCAATAACAGTGTCAAACAAGATCTAATCATTTTGGGTGGTGGGTGCTGCAGGTGGCCATTGCTCTGGGCAGCCAGCCTTTATCTGGAGAGGGTGAAGAGGTGTGAGTGATAGTACCTTAACAACTGAACTCTGTCCTTCTACTGCCTGATTATTTTTCATTTTGAACTGTGTTCTGTTCTAGCTGATTCATGGTATATAAATATGCACATATGTGTATTGTGGCTTGTGTGTGCTTTTGTGGTTGGGCTTTCTTCTTAAAGGAAGAAGTTTAATTTGGTTTAGTATTACTTCTTAAAGTTTAGGTAACCTGAGTTATATCCTAAGAGTACCCCATAGTTAGGAGAAATGTAAATGATGGGTTTGGGAATGGAGAACCAAAGGGAAAAAGAAAGATGTGTGGCAATTGATCTTATCTCTCTGTTTCTCAGAGTTTTCAAGTTGAGTGTGTTAAAGCTGTGGTGATGTGATGTCCCAAAACACCTTCTCTCACAGAGTAATGTGGTGAGCCTCACTGTGTGATCCATATATAGAGATCCCTTTCTAAAATATTTATGATAGAAACCCACATGTTGAGTTGATGTTTATGAACATGGTATCAAACTACTACAGAAAAACATCAGTCTGAAAGTATTAGTACAGCTCTTGAGCTCTTTGTAGGTGACAAAGCTTTCTAAATATGTACGTATAATACATTCTTTTTTCATCTAACAAATTATTAATCCATCAAAATTACTGCTGAGTTTTGAGACTACTGTAAATATTCTTTAAATACACAGTTTGAATAATGAAGGAAGATGTGTACAAGTCTCTTTAGTTTATTTTGTTTGCTTGTTTAGTAATTTTTAATTTTGCATTTTAGTCTGCTAGTGTTATTTCCATGCCTAAGTGCCTTTGCATATGAGGACTGGCCCATCTTTAGCCATATTTGAAAATACAGGAGTCAGAAGGATCTTGTCTGTAGAGACTGAGGTTTTGTGGAAGAAAAAGCAATCAAGGATAAGAGTCAACCTTTTCTGCCTCTTCTACAAGATTCTTCTCACTTTAAATTACAACTGCTTTTTGAGATTGTTGGCATATCATAATGTGGTGGGGTATGCAATCTAAGATTTTTTAATTTATTTTTTAACATGAGAGTTTTCTGGGAAATAAAGTTGAGTCAGGATTATTGTCAAAACATTTTCAGTGCAGTTTATAGTAATGAAAGCCTGTTTTATACATTTGAAGTGTTCAAAACAATTCTCTGGTGTCCTGCTCTTTCTCTTCAAAATGAAAGAAGAGGTGTCATGTTGTTTGTGGTAAGATAAAGTTCTTTGACTTAAACTTTAATATAAATCAAAATATTTATCTCCCATTTATCAGTTCATCACTAGTTCAACAGTTGCTAAAATTGCCTTTGGCATAACTTCTCATAACTTTGCTGGCCGTATACCCATCTTGAGTCTGAGTTTTTTTAAAATACTTTCTTTCAAATAATAGCAAATTTTAAAAGAATACTAATTTCTAAATATCCTCTGTAGTGTCTGAAATGAGTTTTTCAGTCTTATAAGTGAATATAAGGTTCTGAAAGCAAAAGTTAATGATTATGAATTACTATATACCACTGATACTGCCCTTCCCTAAGGAAGTGGAGAATGGAAACCCCACCAGCAGCTTTGGAGCTTTCCTGTGGCCTAGCAGGGCCCAGCTTCTAAGGGTTGTGTACCAAGCTTGGAAGGGCAGCAGAATTTCAAATGTAGGATGTGTAGGGCTGCTCTTGCACATTCAGGGTAGATACTGCACCACTTCAAAGGACAAAATGAAATCCTTATCTTCGGCTGCTGTTTGTGAACACTTAATGAAAATAAAGGATGTACAGAGTTGGTGTGTTCAACATAGAATCAAATGTGAATAACACTGGGGAAGCAGTTTTGATAAGAATGAGGGAGATTGTTTTTATTTGAAACAACTGTTTGAATTCAGTAAATTCTGAAACTGAACTGTTTAGAGAAGTCTGACGCTTTATCATTTGTATAGCTTTTAGATCATATGGCACTTTGATTCTGGGTAAGACTTTTTTCAGTTGAATGAGGAGGGAGTTCTGTGAAGCTGAGAAAGAGAATGTTAGATAAGGAGCAAGTGGGAGGAATTAAACCAAGAATTTGCTAAAAGCGTGTGAAATGGTGAAACCCAGTTGCCAGATTTATGTGTTTTACAGACTGTGTAGTTGTCCAAGATAGCATGAACTGATCGAGGACCCTTCTTTGGTTCCATCTGCCACGCACTAAATGCTTTTCTTGTTTTGTAGGAGGGGGAAAAAAAAAGGGGAAAAAAAGAGGATCTACACTTTCATTTCTTAGACAGTTAACTTTCTTTGAGGAAGCTTGACCTCTCATAAATTTTTTTGGGGGCTAGTAGGAAAATATGATAGTGTAATTGAAGATGTTTGTTTATTTTTTGAAAATAACTAACTTCAATTTGATATTTTGTTTTTTTCTTCCTGGCATACACCACATTCTCTCTGTTTCTTCGCTGGCAATAATGGGTCATCAGGAGTGGTAAGAGGGATTGTACAAACATGTCCCTAGCTGATGGGGCAAATCTGATAGTAGGCTCCTACAGATTTAACTTGCTTTGTAAGAACCTTGTTACAAAAACGAGGTTCAAGAATTAGGAATCATTTCCTGGCTTTAGGGGCCTGTGTTAAACCAGCACACTAGCCTTGGGAAGTCTATTCCATTTACCTCAGCTTTCCAAGATACTTTTTGATCCCTTGTTCCTTTATAAGGCCTTATAATTTCCATCCGAATATCAGGGTTCAGGTAAGAAGCTATGTCCCATCTCTTGAAATCCCATTAATAGGGTGCCTGGGAGAGGGAGGAAAAGAGGTATTCCTAAGCCTTCTTGCACATCATTTGATCCCCATCCCCAACCTACTTCTAGTGTTTTATTCCCAACAGCTTAACCAAGCTTCATGTACCAGTCTTTAAGTCTTTTTTACATTGGTGGAGTTTTTATTTCCTTTCATTTTAAATGGCATGGGGTTTTTTTTGGTTGCTTGGTTGGTTTGGTTTTGTTCTCTCTATGTGCTTCCTGTGATACAGTTAACAACTAGAGCAGCAGCAAGAATTTTAAAGCTTCATGCTACTTGGTCCTTATCTAGGATAATTTAAATTTTATTCGTAGGCTGTGTCTGCATTCATGCTTGTGGCAGAGAGGATCTGGGGGGTTTGTAAAGGGACTGATTCTGCAGTTTCAAAATGAATTAAATGTGTACTCCTGACAAAGAGTGTTCTGCAAGCAACTGCACTTTCCCAATGCCACCTTGTGCCAACATTCGAACTTACTTGGCCAGCTAATTGTGAGTTTTCTGCCAAGTTGGGTGTTCAGCTAGATGAGTTTCATGAGTTTACTGTGAGACCACACAAGTGCCAGAGCCTACGAAGGGGAGGAGGCGGACGCCTGTGCTCAGGTTTAAAGTGAGATGCAGCAATGGCCTGCACAAAGAGGCTGCTCTTAGAAAAAGGGTGGCAAATAATGCTGCTGAGGTAACTTTGTGGGGAAGCAAAGTTTGAATGGGAGCTATTTGTAATGTCAAATTGCATATCTTTTATAACATTTTAGCAGATATGTTGACATATCTAAACATCAGACATATAAACTCTCAGTGTTTTGATTCAGCTTAAAAGTTGACCGTGTTTTTAGTGCATGGTTGGAATGGATGAACTCCAGAAGTCCTCTCTTACCTGAATTATTCTATCGTTTTCCTTTTTGTTTTAAGCTGTCATTTAAATTAGCTTTCAATCTCCAGTTATGGCTTACAAATGGTAAGAAATCTTTTCTGCATAAAATACAAGTATTTGCTTACATATTAAGTGTACTAGCAAGAAAAAAAATTAAAAAGAGGCTGTCTTTAGAGAGTTGTTTTGTTGGAGGTAATAACACTTTTTAAATCTTTCAGATGCCTGTCAACTAAACAGATTGTATCAGAAGTTCTGTGCAGCAGACATTAAAACACACTATTTTTCAAATGGAACTCCTGTTATATAAATAACCTTTGTAAGACCAACGTTCCCATATAATGAGTCATTGCACAAAGTTTTGTCTACTACACCCTGATGTGACTACAAAATTCTCCTTAGGAGCTGAAAATCTGAAGCAGGGCTAACGGTTTTCAGCTGAGGCAGTCTGGATTTACGTCCCATGAAGTTGTTACTATACTAGAAACACGAAACTAGTTTTACTTGGCTGAAAATAACTGTCATATGACAGACAAGAATTGCATTGTCATTTGGCTGTCCTTATCGTATAGCAGCATGGGTCGAGTTTACATTAGTTCAGCTGCAGCACTTTTACCTGACAGATTTATATTTGCAATGTAAGTTGCATAACTTTTGGCATCTGTTTATGTGAAAACTTCAGTTGAGTCTGGTACAGACTACACTATTGTTTTCATAACCTTTGTTTGCATTCCTTTAGTTAGATACTGGCTCAGAGAATTATCCAAGCAGACTGAAATACTTTCCTCTGAGAAAATTTTGAAAGATGCAACACAGAATGTAAAATTAAATGTATTGACAGTCCGTTGTCTTGTATTGTGTCACTGTCAATCCTTCATGGGAAGGTGGGAAGAAGGTGAATGTCTAAGAATGCAGTGTCTTCCTGTTGCATTTTTAAAAGTAAACTAGAATATGCTGAAGCATGAAGGTAGCTGTAAAACCTTGATTGCTCCGATTTGAATTAATTATGCAGTGTTACAATCCACAATTCTGCTCTTACAGTTTGTGGGTGATGTTTTTAAAAATAGCTTACTAAAAACAAATTAATTGTGTGGAGGAAAACTTTGCAGGGAAAACTGAAATGGAACTTTGCAGCTCAGGGAACTCACGGTTTGCTTTATATTTTAGCAGCATTACTGCTTCTTTGTACTATGTGGTTCTTCATGCCTTATTTCAGGTCTGCATAGCTTGATAGAAAAAAACCCCTGTGTCTCTTTCTCAGATGCCCTTCTTCACATAGCATACTCTGTAGACTAGTGAATAAGTTTGCAGCTTCATATCCAAAAGCTCAACAAGGACTGTGGTTTGTTTTTTTCCTGCAGGGAAGAGTATTAGAAGACATGCTCTGAGCTGTGAGTTTTTGTGCAGACTTACAGGGCAAACTCTCTGGACTTTTTGGTATTTATCATGTTTGAGCTCTCTGCATGTTTCAAGCTGACTATTAATGCAATGAATGTAATGATACCTCAAATGAGGAAGTGGTTTCTCATCATTTGTTAGCATTTCCTAATGCTCTAAGCTTGCTGGTCCAGAATTTTGAAAAATTGTAGTTTGTTTTGAGGCAAGTCTTCCCTCCTCCCCCAGGCTGTTGATTCATCTTGCTAATTGTTGAACTAGAATGCTAAATTCTCTCTTGTGTGTGGCTAGGAAGTTGCCTTAGTCTAGTAATAAATTTTATGATGCCGACTAAATTTATATCTTAGAATGTGGTGTTCCTCACTCAAGGACTTTCTCCTAAAATACTTGAACTAGAATAAGAACACTTTTCCACCCACCTACCCTCTGCCAGTTAAATATCAAATGGCAGCCAGGAAATGATAAGAAAGTGTTTCCTGAGGAGGGGACAGAAAGCCAGTGTTTAGTCATCTGACTTGTATATGTTAGGAGAATATTCAATAGAGATTGATATATTAGATTAAATTGTAGTAATTTCTTGTTCTCTATTTGTTCATGCTAATCTTTATATATTGCTTTATATTTTGGGGAAGATATTTGGGTCTTTGAAAGTGTTTATGTTTCTTTTTTCTCTTAAGGGTATGCTAGATATGGGTACAGTGTTGATGTGAATGTGCCTACACTGTCCATGTTCATTTGATAAAATCACTTCTTTCTGTCATGTTCATGTAAGTGTTATTAAAGGGAATTAATTTTCTGCTACATTTGGCTATGTATAAAGCTTTTAAAAAAGTTGCATATAATATATGCTTGTGTTATTTTCAGGTCCTAACATAGATGTCTAATAACAGAAAATATTTGCCAACAATTGTTTTTCAAGTCCTTTGTGTTTTGCAAGTTTTGCAATTATAGTTGACATTTCTTTCCCTTGTGTCTTAACTTTTCTCTATTCAAGTGAACCAAAATGTTACCAAGCTGTTAATTTTGTTACTTTTGATTTATCAAAAGAAAAGCGCTAATGAAGTTTTTTCTTGTTAGTTCATTAAGATAATCCATTACACACAGAACCACAGTGACAGCCTGGCAGTAGATCTGATTTGGAGGTTGCTTAATTTACAAATAAAGTTTTCTTATAAGAATTTTGCTATTTAAGAGATGGGGAATTGCAAAAGTGTTCTTTTAAACAATATTGCAGTGTTCAGTGATTTGTTTCCAGTGCACACAAGTTGTTACTGCTTTGCCTTTGTGCTGAACTCTTTGGTTTTCTGGCACAGCCAGTGGGGAAGTCTGTTGTGCTAACACCATGACAGCAAATCTGACAAAGTGCTTGAGCCTCTGTTGGCTTTGGGATGCACAGTGGTGTTCTGGGTACGATGCAGGAGTGGCAGACAATTGTAGGTGGCAGTTCTTGTTTGGGAATGAGTGTAGACAGGACCATCGAGGCCTAGTGGGCAATTTTAGATGATGTTAAGACATTTACTTGAGGAAGTAGGATACTGGAGGATAGTCTGTATTTTCTTGGTGGGAGACACCTAAACTTTCATCTTCATTTACTTTGAGTGAGTTTGTGATATTCTGCATTTGGGATGTAGAATATTTAGCAGACAGTTTGTAAAAGGTTTTTTAGTGTAAGAAGTGGAGATATTTGTGTTTGAGGTGAACTCTGCTAAAGGGATGGAAGTGATTGCAGCTTTAAGGCATTTATCCTTGACTGATATAAGATTGATTCATATCTCTGTCCTCAGGGAGCAAGCTGATAAACTGTAGGTTCAGTTTATTGGAGAGCAGTAGAATGTATCCACTTGCCAGAGAGAGAAGATTAGTTCATCAGTGTTCCTAAAATTAATGGGTTTTAAGCTCTGACAAATCACTCTGGAATTTCCTTTGCTGTAAAGTTCTGATTCCCATGTAGCACATAAGATTCTAGTTTAGTTTTAACATCTAAGAACTTACAAGGTCATTTGCTTTCTTGCTGGAGACTTGCAGTGCTTGGGGAAATGGTTTTTCTTTTTATCAACCCCAGTTGTCTTGAGGGTTTTCATTTGTTCTAATTTCCTTTTCCAGCAAAGTTACAAACTCCAGCTCTGCTTTCTGCTACTGTGGTTGTTTGCATTGTCAGCCACATGGAAATAACATTCCATTGTGTAATGTTCCAGTGGAGAAGGCAGTGTATAAGTAAAGCTCTTTGTGATCTCCCACTGAGTAAGTAAAATAGAAAAAAGTCTTGACTTGAGGCAGTCCAGATTAGTCAATGATGAGGGATTTGAGATGTCATTATTTTAAAAGAAAGTAACTGTATGAGCTTGTGACAATTGAAATAAATACATTAAAAACCTTTTTCCCCCCCAATATAGTTTAGAAGTTAATTTCAATTGTTGTGGTTTGACCCTGGCTGGATGCCCAATGCCCACCAAAGTTGTTCTATCACACTCCTCTTCATCTGGATAGGGAGAAAAATGCAATGGAAAAGTTTGAGGGTTTAGATAAGGACAGGGAGAGACATCACTCATCAGTTACCAACATGGGCAAAACAGACTCAAATTGGAGAAATCAATTGAGATTTCTACCAATCAAATCAGAGTAGGGAAATGAAAAGTAAAACAAATATTAGAAACACTTTCCTCCTGCCCCTCCCTCCTTCCTGAGTTTGACTTTCTTCCTGATTGACTCCCTCCTCCTCCACAGACTGCAGGGGAATCTCAGCACTGGCACCTGGAGCACCTCTTCCCCTCCTTCTTCACTGACCTTGATGTCTGCAGAGTTGTTTCTCACATTCTAACTTTTCCCTGGACAGAATTATTTCTGTGCAATCCTTTTTTTTTTTTTTTCCTGCTGAAATAAGTTATCCCAGATGTGCTGCCACTGTTGCTGCTGAGCTTGGCCTTGTCTAGCAGCAGGTCCATCTTGGAGCTGGCTGGCATTGGCTCTGTTGGGAGGGAAATAGGGAAATAACTCTATAGGGAAAGCTTTTGGCAACTTCCCAGAGAAGCCACCCCTGTGGCCCTAACCCTCTGCCTGCTCTCAAAACCTTGCCACACACCCCCAGTACAATCTTAAACTGTTCAGTTAAAAGAGATGCCTTTAATGTACTTTAAAAAAAATGAAAAGTTTGGCAGTTTAGCATTCATATCCTAATGATTTCTCAAATATGTTGAGCAGTCAGGACTGTATCAGATAAAGCAAATCATGTATGGCAACAAGGGTGGTGGTCTTGACTTCAGCATCTCTTGAAGTTGAAGAGAAATAAAATACTTGGGTTTTGGTGGGGTTTTTTTGGTTTTTTTTTTTCTTCTCAGAGCCTAGCTGTACATGGAAAAGACTTTGTCAAATTCTTGAAAATCCTTTTTTGAGCTGGGAAGATACAGTTGCAAATTAGCTGCTATTTATGCAGATCTCTGAAAATAACTGTAGCATTATACTCAAGGGGGTTGATTTCATTTTAACTTGTCATCACTGCATTCTTCTAACTCAAGTGATGTCTTTTACAAGAAAGTTATTACATGTGATTAAAAGCTGAGTACAGATCTAAGACTGCTGAAAATATCTGGTAGCTGTACAGGGCTGGGATTCAGGCCTGGAACAGCACAATAAATAGTAAAACCTGGAAGAGAATCAGTTGCCAGTTAGCACCCACAGTCACATTTCCTGTAGCAAACTGAAGTTTCCATGCCACACTTGGGCACCTCATTCCAGAGAGGAAGGTCTCTCCCTGGCACCTGCCTTTGCTGAATGGGAAGGGGTGAACAGAGCTCTGCAGGAGATCCCTTTTTTCTGTATAATAAGAACCTACAGTAACGAGGTCATAACTCTGCTGCTACTTTTTACATGCTTAAGTTTATCAAGGAATAATTTGGGCCACAGCTGTTAGATTTTAATTAATACATGTAGTAAATAGTCTGTGGTAGAACTTCTAAAAAAATTACTAGCATCTGTTATAAAATCTGCTGAGAGTTTCAGAGCTGACAGTGACTTGGCTGCGTATATTATTCCCTGCATGAGCACAAAGATTAACCTCTCCAAGAGAAATTCAGCTCAAGGAAGGCTCTTCTTAGGAGCAGTCAAATAAATTGGCATTGCCATGGGCAAGATTTCTTGCAGCTAGATTTTGGACAACTGACTTTCTAGGTGGCGTATTGTATTTCAGGCAGTTGTCTTAGAACTGGCAGGTTTCTTTTCATTTACAGAATTATTACTAAGTTGGGTCTTAAGCACTACATGTTTTGTTTCCCCTTAGGGCTAGAATCTGCTAAATTTAAATTTAAACACACATGTGCAAATAAGTTGGAGTTTATGGTCAGTATACACATCTCCAGAGTATTGTATTTGATTATCAGAAAATTTTCAAAATGTCAGATGGATCTCTCCAGAGGTCTTTATTTCTCTTTTATTGATGATAAAGCAGGTGTAAAGTGACTTGTTTATTCTTGGACATATAAAAGACAGAATTTTGAGAATTAGGGAAAAGTAATTAATCAGTTGCAATTGCCTATTGATTAACTATATTTGAATCTTAAAAACTAGAAATCTTTGAAATTGCTGTGATACCATATATAGGTGAAAGGGATAAAGTTTTTTTTCATCTTTTCTTTGTCATAAACTACATTCAAGAGCTAGTGGGTGTGATCTGATTATCACAGTTTCAGCTATGGACTGTGCAAATACACGAAGGGGGACAGTAGGTGCAGATTAAAATGCAGAAATAGTGAGTTTAAGTATCAGTTATAAACTGCTCAGTCTTAAAAGACTCTTACATGGGTAATGTTATGATTAATTGTAGGCAGTATCTCTATAATGTCACACTGCCTACTGCTGCCATTAATTAAAATGGTATTGATTTATGATGGCTATTTTTGCTGCTAAATGGCAAAGTGAAAGAACATAGTGTGTTTGTATAGTTGAGCTAGGGGTAAAGAATATTCAAGAGATCCCCAAATGCTTGGGTTATCTTCAACATTGATGATAATCAGCAACAGGAGTTCTGTGTTGCATTTATAAGAGGGATAATGTATCCAACTCCTCTTTTTTCACTCTTGCTACCTCTCCATCCTGTCTGTCAAACACACAACAATTCTAATGCTGGAACATTCTTCCTCCTAGGCTAAGAAGATACTGAATCCTAATCACTCAGCTTCTTGCTGCCCATTGTTTGTTTGAAGTACAGAGCTGCCTTTACCTAGGGGCTGGTTTCAGCCCTTAAAAACGTCTCCATGCAATGGTGCTGAATGTAAGCAATGGCTGTGTGTAGAAGCAAGGTTATGTCATTCAGGTCAGCACTGCACACTTGACTGGCCATTCTAGAGGTGAACTGATGGTATTATTGAAAATCTTTGGTACAGACTCAAGATAGTAGTTTGCCCACAGTCTGTGCTTCCACTGAAGGGCTGATTTTGTAATTGCTTCTGTGAAAACTAGAGTATATTCTCTCAAAAAACACAGGAATGCCTCTCCAAACGTATGCAAATAAAATAAGTGAATTTACATTAGAAGCAGAGAAATTGAAATGGAGTATCATTTAAGGCATATACGGCCAAATGTCAAACTTCCCAAAACACAGGACAAAGTAGATTCTTTAGTTTCCAGTATTGTTTTAAAAAGAGCTTAATTTAGAATTAATTTACATTTTTTTAGAATTTGTGATCTCTTTGCTTGCTTTCTTAAGATGGAAAAACTTTTTAACAGACTCTGAAGAATGTTTAGATGCAGAGCATTGCAAGACAGCTATTTCAAAAAACAATCAGTCATGGTTTGCAGTCATAACATGAGAGAAAGTGTCTGTGTCTGCAGGAAGCTGGAATCTTGATTGTTTCCTGGAAGCAGGGCCTTGAGAAATTTTGGTAGGGTGAAGGGAACATTGCAAACTGACTGGACTTTTAATTTCTGTTTAGTGTTTCGTATTGTATTTACTACTGGTGTCTTAAAAGACGCCAGCATCTTGAAACCTCATCACTATTTTTCTTTTTTTTCCCCCCAAAAGATGAAATGATGGTTTTGAACTCCAGATTTCCTGCATATTAGCAGTATTTTGTTTCCTTTAGCTTTGTTGAGTTGTAAAAACTCGCATGGTGGGACAAGTGACTGAACTAATGTTGCTGTGTACACAAGTCAAAAGATCAACAGGACTGTCAAACATCCATGTGTCTTTTAACTAAAATATTAAAACAAAACATTTAATACTGTGTTGTTGATAAAAGGTACAGGCCAACCTTGGGTGCTCATTTACTCATTTGCTGCAATTCTACTTGAGGAGCTTTATCTTCCTTTTTTCTGTGTGGACTTCAATGTGTTGCAGACTGTGCTGGGTCTGCCAGGCAGTGTCCATCTGTCTGTGGATGACTGTAAATCTCAGAGTGCTGTGGATGGTGTATTTTGGTATTAAATTCACTTTCTGATGAAAATTATAGTGCATTTCCAGAGAGACACTGCAAGCCCAGGAGATTTGCAACTTGCTGGATGTTGCACTGTGCAGATGCTCTATGTGCCAACCCAGTAACATAAGCACGTGAATTTTCCTCAGAGGATGCAGTTTCAGAAGCAGCCTGTCCTTCTGCAGGTTTGATTTAAGTACACTTACTCTGCTTTTTCTAAAATAGCTGCTTGGATAAGAGGTGCTAAGCTCAGTCATGGGATAGATACTCCAGCTGGAAGATAGGCTGTCCAAACGTGATTTGTGGGAATACAAGAATTAAAAGCTGTGGGTGCAAATTTAAAAATCTTTTTATGTGTTTGCAAAATCTTTTCAATAAATAATGAAAATACTTTTTCTGTTTCAAAACAAAGGGATATTACTGGGTGGGGATTTTTGTGTATGTTGAACACTATCTTCTGTAATTTTTGAGGATTTCTTTTCCTCTAAAGTACCTTTTGTTAACATATGGAGTGAAAATAGTAATACTCATATTTAAGGATGAGGATAGTAGTTAATTTAGCTGGGGAGGCAGTCTGGGTTTTGATTCCACCTTGTAGCTCAAAAGTATGATGTAGCATTCCTAAGTTTAGAAACTTGATTTAGCAGGGAGTGCTTTTAGTGTCTTTCCTTAGCAACCCAGCATGCCAAAACACACCAGAGCTGCCCTTCCTGCTCTGTACTGAGGAACAGTAGCAAGCTCCATAGTTTTAAGGTGGAGTTTATAAACAAAAATAGGATAATGAGTCCTGCAATTGTAGGGGATTGGAATTCAGTGGTCAGAGAATTTTCCAATTACGTATTTTGTTGGTCTTGCATTTTCAGTATGATCCTAATGAGGTTAAGGGCTGCACTAAAACTCCAGAGCATCATTTTTATTTTAAGTAAACTTACCTGAAGAGTATTGAAGAAATGGAATTGCTCTTGGCTTTTTTTGCTTGTTTGCTGTGGTAGGGGCTGAGCATGCCTCAAGATGAAAGGGATGCTGGAGGATGCCAGCAGCTGCTAAGGGTTACAGCCATCCTTTGCAGGAGCTGAGAGGGCATTCAGGGAAGGATAATACCACAGTAGTTTTAGTTTTGATTTTTCCTTGGACATCACTTCTGATGGCTGTGTTAGCTGGACCTTTGCTCTTGCTTAGTGCAGAAGTTGCTGTGTTGTGTGTTGCCAGTAAAATGTATGACATACCTTGCATGTTTTTTCTGACAAATAACTCTGCTCTGTGTTCAGTTCTGAGACACAGCCCATTGAGGGGGACAGAATTGTTCTAGAGAGAAGAGAGAAAAAATCTTATAAACCTTAAAAATGTTAGTGTCTACCTAATTATTAGGAACACTGAGCTTTGTGTATGAACCTGGTATAAGAGTTTGGTTAAATGCTTGAATGAAAGGCCCAGAAGGAGTTACACATGTTAGCTTGGCATCCCACACCTGATGTGTCAGGTTAACTGGGGCTTTCCTCCCCACCATTTGTCACTGCATTAACTGAGACCTGATTGGAACATTGCAGATCTTTTTGCTTTCACTTTATTAGAATGCACTGCTTTCTGTTACTTTGTAGAAGAGTTAGATAGTTTCAGAGAGGGCTGATCACTGATTATGTACAGGTTCCTCCAAACTCCCAGATTGTTGATCTGTATTCTTTACTCTGGATTTTACATAGTGTGTTTCTAGTGTTTTGACTAGAAATGAAAGGAGGATTTTAAAATGCCTGTTATATCTTGCATCATTTCTGATTATATTTCAAAAATGTTTTAATATTAAGAATAAGCTCTGTCTGGATAGTACTGGATGCAGGGCAATATGTAGAAGTTAAACACCTTTGCTGGTGTTGGCTCAGAGTCAGTCAAAACCAGTATTAAGTTTTAACTACTGAGTGTGTTCTGCAGACTAGTTTGACTTCTTAGGATACAGGTTAATCTAGCTTGAATTTTTATGTCGTGATGATGCATTTTTTTGGATATCACTAAAAAAATAAAAATACATGTTCTCCATTTTGCTGTTTTGTATTTTCAAATATAAATTTGCAGCATGCTCATTCCCAACCAATACAAAGTGAATGATACTTGTTATAATTCGCATAGATTTGTTTCAAATGTATTTTGAATTATAGATTATGTTAAAAAAATAGAAAGTTGGGCTTCAGTACATGGAGACGTTTCAGGCTAAAGACAGGGAAGAAGATTTAATCTGTCTGAGAAAGAGGAGTCTTGCAGAAGATGATTGATCATTGCTTCTTAATGCTTGCCTTTTCTGAAAGCTGGTGCCCATTTTGGCCTCACAGAACACCTGCATGGTTCCCTGAGAGATGAGCTGTGTAACCCAGTGAGTGCTGAGGGAATGAGCTCTCCCTGCTGCAGGAACCTCAGTCTCTGTGGGTAGGGAAGCAGGTCAGTGGAGTAAAAGGCAAAGAAACCTTCAATGTTTTATTGCAGATACCAGCAACAAGAGTGGCTGACAATTTGGTGCAGAGCCCAGCAGTTCTTTTCACAGCTGTAGACAGTTCAAAGGATAGTGAGCTGTGCTGTGACTCTGGCTGTGTAAGCTGTTTTGAAAGCAAATGTTCAGCAGTCCAGAGAGGAAAATTTGTCTTCTGTTGACTGTCAAGAGAATAAGACACTCTGGCATGCAGTGGGGTGGGAACATGCCTGGATTCTCAAGGGAACTGAAAGGGAATTTGTTAGAGAGACTAGAAAGCACAAAACAGGTCATGTTTTTAAAATGTGACAAATTGAAAATATCGTTCTAATGCTTTTGAAATTTTATTTTAAAAAGCAAAAGCTGGAATTTCAAGACATTAAGACTTCATTTGTAGAAGGAGAAGAAGAAATTACTCCTGGGAATAAAAGGGTGAAGTCAATAATGTCAAAAAAAAGTACTGTGCAAGATTTTTTAAATGGTAAAATTTGGTGAGTCCTGAGAGCTATGTTTCATCCTATGCCTTTTAGCAGTTTAATAATTTAAAATCTGGGTCTTTGCTTTCAGTAATTGCAATGCTCGTGGGAATTTGGAGATGTGCTAATGCAGGCTGTCATTAAATGTTTCATTTTGTAAACCTTGGTTGCACTACTTCTCTGTAACATGAAGTGAGAGCAAGAGATTGGTCAGTATAAATCCAATTTTTGATAATTTGCTTGTATAGAGTCTTATGCTTTTATTTTTTTGTAACTGTGCTTGTCCTGGCCCTCAGTTGCACATCAGCATTTATGAAATACAATTGTTATTGCTGTAAATGCCTGTAGAATTGAGATTGGAAAAGGGCATCCTTTTGTCCTAAGAGTTCATGTTGAGTTCTGGTCTTCTGAATGAGGAAGTGGTGTAGACAAAAACACTGTTGTAAATGTGGACAGTAAACAGTCAAAATAGTAAATCTAAATTCTTGTGTTTCCATGCTTTAAGATGTGCTCAACAGGTGTGCTACATGTGAAAAATGTCTCTTCCTGTGTCAGGATATCAGTCTTCTGTTAGAGACTCTGGATGTCATTCCCTCAGAGGTGGAAACCCTTAAAAGGTTCCTTCAACTGAGTGCCCCCATATGCCTTCTACTTCTTTATTATTATTTTTCCTGTCTGTCTCACTCTAAACTAAGCACTGAAAACTTGCCTTTGTCCTTCTTGAGGTAGAAAATGAAAAAGAAATGTGAACATGGCAACCCAGGAAAAATTAAAAAGATATTAAACTGCAGTAAAAATTAAGCAGTTTGGCTACAGAGTTGATGTCATCTCTATATTTAAGCCTGAGTTATGATATATATTACTAATATACAAGTACTTGAAGATAATTCTGAAATTAGGCTGTGCTAGAAGATGAATCTGTGGTAGTGGACTAAAAGCTTCAAGCTTTCTGTTCAGAAAGAGGTAACAGCTGAGCCAGGCTAACCCTCGTGGTTCCCTCTGGCAGACATCCTGTGCTGTGTTTGGGGGTGATTCTGCATCCAGACACCAGAGAAAACCATGCCAATGTACTTCCACTTATTTCTTATTTCACTTATTTCATACTTCCACGTATTTGGAAGGAAATTCTAACCCTTACTGGTAGAGAAAGGGATTTTTGTTGCATGTTGTTAGTCAGGTGATTAAGCCTGGGTGCTTCTGGAGGTTAATGATGATTAGTTTTTAATTTCTGGGCTGAACCTCTTTCCTCCAGCTGGGGCTGCAGAGGCTGAGTGTCAGGCTTGAAGCAGGATTTCCCAGTTCCCTTCCTAGCAGACTACTGTTCTGTCATTCTTCCAGAGCAGCTGCCTTTAATGCTTATCCCTGAGGATTTTCTTAGAGCAGGCTGCTGCTAAGTAGGAGGTCTCTGGGTAACTTTCTATTGTGGCATGCTTGCTCCATCTCTACAGAAATAGCAGCACTTAGGCAAATTTCATCTAGTTTTGGTATTGGTGAGTTAAATTGCTGAAAAGTAATGCAGCTTTTGACAAGTCACACTGCCACAGTGAGTGAAGCATATTTAATAGATGTTGAAGTGAAGGATGTGCATGAAAAAATGAAACTGCTTGTGCTTTGAAATGGCTCAGCATCCTTCACTTTTGAATTGCAGGACTTAGTTCTGGGCTGCTTTCTCAGTCGTATGAGAGCTCTGGAGCCTCGTTTTAGGAAGAGTTTCTCTTTTGCAAATGCAGCATTATTTTGCATTGCCAAAAACATTGTTTGCCATAGAAACTGGGGAGAATATCCAGGTGAGAATATTCTGGTGGTGTTGCAGGGCTGCATAAGGGTGGATTCTGAATCCTCAGCTTCCAAAACTTTAGGATGATCGGGCTTTTGCTGGGCTGCTAGCAAAATTTGGAGGATTGTTAATTTTCTAAAGGCTGTTCCAATGAATTCTGCAATGAGAAGGAAAACAGAGGGACAGCTCTCTCAAATTACAGCCTATATATGTATTTAATATATATTTAAAAAAATAATCTTAGCAAACTAATGTTTGTATTATTTAAAAGAGAAATGTTATTGGTAAAATGTAAAAAAGGTATTTAATAGTTTGAATTAACAGTATGCTTTAATTTTAGCACAGCAGAAAAGTTAGATATGGGATCCCTGCATGGAATTTGGGCTCTAGTGGGGTTCAGAGGGTGTGTGTATGGGCAGTGGTGGCTCTTGGCAGCATTTTAGGAAGGTCTGGTTTATGCTGGTTTAGCCTGACTTTACAAGACACAGCCTATGTGCTGCTAGATGTTTTCCTTGTCTCCCAGATATGGTACTTATGAATATATATTAGGAAATAATGTCCTTCAGGCCATACCAGGATGCTGAAATGTCCTGTTTTAAGTGAAGTGCTGTTTATGCCAGGTTTGAGCTACTCAGTACGTTAGGCTTTTCTTTAGACCTTTAAGAAAGGAGGAGGAACACAGGTAACAGAAGGTTGCAAGGAAATTAAACTTTCTGTACCTTATAAAGAATGTCAGTTTTATTACTTGAGGTATATGAATTCTATTGTAGTAGCTTTCCTGTGTTAGCACTGAACCCTGGAGGTGTTGAAAAGCTGTTTGTTTTAATTTCTCCAAGCACCAGCTTGTTTTGTCTTTAATTGCTGTGCTGTTGAAGAAATTACTTTTTACCCTGATGCTCACAGTGACTGAAGCAGCTAGCTCAGGATAGTGGGGAATACAGAGATCACCCTGGAAAACTCGTGCTGAACAGCTGTCTGTAATTTGTTGTGGCACCTCAGAGGACTTGAACTGATAGGGGCAGCTCACGTGGGACCAGTGTTTTGGGAACATTTGGTGGGGTACCATGTATGTGTTTCAAAAGCCACTCTTGTCTTATAGGTGCAAATCTGACTCAAAGGGCATGGAATTGCTTCTTTCATAAAGGTTTATTTTGTTTTCCAATGTGTTGCCCAAGCACTTAAATGGCTTATGTTCCAGTTTATAAATAAATACAGTCCTTAACCCTGCTTGGTATTACAGCTGTTTCTTTCATTTAAGTATGTTTCCACTTTTTCCAATATTTCCATTTTACTTAGAAGTTTTATCATGATCATAGAGCCGTGGCAAAAATTTTAGGGCCCTGCTCCACTTCCTTTATCTTTGTATCTTACTCTGTGTGTGTGTACTCTCTGTGTGGAGGGGGATGGTTTTATTTTTTCCCCTACCCTCAATTCTCTGATGTTTGATTTTTTTTAAAACATTTTTTTTTGTTTATGGGCAGTTTGTCAAAACCTGTGCTGCTTATTTTGTAACACTTTTAGGTTAGTTGATACTGATTTTTATGGGTCTTTCTAACTGTTATTCTGTGAAGTACCCTATGGACATAAATAACGTGTTTGATGAAACTGATTTTCTATATTCAGTCTGCTTCTGGACCTTCCAGATGTTTCTGTTGAAAGATGTGGCACATGCAGCTCATCTGTAGTGATTCTCAGGGAAACTGTTTCAAGAGTCCTGGCTTAATTCCCATATGCAAACACACTGCACTTGTAGACCTGAGCATGAATTTTGCTGTGCAAAGGCTAATCATTTTAATATATTTAAAACTGCAAGCAAAATCCATCCCGGGGCATGCTAAACAGAAGCTGAATCAGTTTACCAGAAGTAATGGAAATAGCAGCTGATTGTTAGTTTAGTAACAAGGCCCTGCAGGATTTTTGAGGGGCCCTCACTATTAGCTTTAACCTTTTCTTTCAGAATCAATGAAACAGTAAATATTTTGTGGGAATTTTTTGTTATTCAGAAGGGGAAAGAGCCGGGGTATTTCTGGTGTTGATAGAATGGCTCGGTTAACCCTGGAGGTGAATTACTGAGGTGACAGAGGTGCTTTCCCTCAGAGCCCCCCTTGCTTAGCTCCTGGCAGAAAGGAGTGGTTGTCCCTTCAGTCTGCATTTGAGGGGAAGCCCCTTCGGGTTGTGTAAAGGAGCTGAGGACTCTGGGTGAGTTCCCCTGTGCAAGGGAGCAAACAGTTCACCTATTGCTGCTCCGGAGTGAGAGGGGATTGCTGGCTGCAGTACATGGGATTAAGCTCTTAGCCCTGCTCAGCTCTGTTCTACCTAAAATGTCCTTAGGCCAGCCTGCTTTACCAACTGGAAAACACTGGAGTGAAGAGCTGTTAAATTGAGCTTGAATATCACTGTATGACACGATTTATTCTGTCCATGCTGGGCTTCTTTTGGTAACTTTCGCTGCCCTTTTTGATTTGCAAGTGCAGGGAGTTTAGACGAACTGTCAGCTGTAATTTAAAGGATAATTTAATTTTAGTGTGTTTTGGTTTTTTGCCACAACACTGGCTTTAGGCTTAATGGTTAAATAACTGCTTATCCTGTACATTCAGAAGGTTTTAGAGCACCTAATTTGGGCTTCTGTCCTTAATTTCCTTCTGTGGTATGGTCCCCCTATCCACTAATGCATGAAGAGACTATGGAAACTGTGATATCCTTTTACATTTTCACATTTAAATTAGACAAATATACTTTTGATAGAGAGGAGGATTTTTATATGTCATTTTAGCTTTCCAAACTAAGCAGAAGGAATTGGTATCTAATAGAAGAGATATTTGTGAAATAGCTGGAAAACTGCTCAAGAATACTTTGCTGAATTGTAACTATTTCAAGAAACTTGATTATATTGTGTGACCTTAAAGTGACTGGCATAGTTTCTTTAGGATTTACATCTGGAACAACAAATAATCAGTGCAAATGGAAGGAATTAAGCATAAGTTAAGTAATGCTGACTCAGATAAGTATCTGTTAAACATAGCTATGATTATTTTATGATTATATGAATATTACATTATTTTTAATGTAGAATATTCTGCGTTGGAAGTGACTCATCAGGGTTGTCGAGTCCAACTCTTGGCCCTATGCAGGATACCCTAAGAGTCACATCATATGCCTGAGAGCATTGGAATGTAAATCTTTGAATGTAAAATGGAAAAAACACAAAATTTTGGAGGGTTTTGTTTGAGACTTTTTATTTCTTGTAGTTCTTTTTTTTTTTCTTTTAAATCTAATCTGCTTTTATTCCATTTCTTCCATTGCTGTAATACACAATTAATGAGAAAATTATTGGTTTGTAGCAAGTTAAGTTTTCAGTTTTTAGAATGCTCTGGTCAGTATCTGTAGTTCTGTACTTTCAGTGCAGATGATTGCTTTCTTGTTTATGTAGATAATACTTAGTGCTTATATGTTAATTATAATCATCAAATAAATGTTAAATTTAACAAGGGCTGTTTGATAAATAACTTTAAGGATGGAGAAAGCTTTCAAAGATAATTTCTAAAATAAAAATGTTTTACGGTGAAGGAACCAGTGAATAGTAACAGTTATTATGCAATTTATATTTTAAAGTGGATTATTAGTACCTGTGATTTGATTGAGAGCTATTCAACATTACTTACAGAAGGGTGTTGTCATGTCTTTCCTTCTGAATTTCTTGTCAATGCTTGCTTCTAGTGACATTTATGTAGAAAAGTAAAACTTTCATTATCTGAATGAAGAATTATATTTAAGGCATTTATGTTATTATTTGCTCTTTGAACCTCATTTCACGTTATTTGCTGACTGTTATTTGACTTCTCAGAATTTCCCACCAATCCTTAGTCCATGGCATTTGAGTGTAATAGTTATTATTTTGTGTCTAGCCTTGTTTCCTAGGAAAAATGCAGATGATAGTCTGGCCAGAAAACTGAGCCAATTTAGCCAATATGACGAGTGTATGTAGAGAGTTTGAAAAATAAAATAACTGTGGGGTAAGAAGCATTTCTACTGTTGTTACTGTTATTGTAAGTGGTTTTCTTTTGTCTCTTTTTTCTTTTATCCTCTTCCAGGACAGAACAAGGAACTGCATTCCTTTCTGGTATTTTATTGATCATTACAAAAAATACTGTATTCTGAATCGAGTTTTTGAAAGTGCAGGATCAGAAATGGAAAGTAAATGTGAAGGCTGTTTAGAGCTAAGCACAAGCAGTTGTGTGAGAAAGCCAAATAGTGTCTTTTTAATGTGCAGAAACGCATCTTTGAGCACTTCCAAGTATTTTGCAAGATAGTATTTAATAATAGACCTTTCCTGGAACATGCAATATTATGATGTTTTTGGAGTTGAACATGGTCATTTCTTGCAACAGTTCTCTCTTGTTATACTTTGCTTTGAATAATAAATTACTACACCAAGTGGTTGAAATGACACTACTTGCCAAACCTGCATGAGCAATTTGCTAGCAGAAGCCAAGCAGAAAATGCCTTTAGTCATTTACTGTCTTAGCTGAAATCTTAACTTCTGTCTCTTTCTGCTGTGCTTGTCAATAGATTTTTATACAAGAATTAACAGATTTTGCACATCAGTTAGTCTGATTCTTGCTTCTGGCCATATAAATGTTTGTGCAGTTGCTTCAATGTTCTTGTGTCAGTCCTGGCTGATCCAGCATACCAACTTCCATCCCTCAGGCTTTCTCCTGTTGTCTCTGCATAAGATTGTATTTGAAGTCAAAAGCTCTTCAAGCAAAACAGAATTTTGCCACTAGTATTACAGTCTCATATAGCAGGCTGGAAATACATGGGATTAGTAGATGGGTAAATATTTTATTCTTTGTGTTCAGACAACCTGTGTTTGGAGCATCGATTAAGCAAAGTGCAGCTTTTGATTCAAGGTTGGCTTGACTGAAAATTTCAGAGTCTTGAAAATGTAAGGTTCTCTGCTCTCTATTTTGAGTGTCAGAATAGGGACCAAACTGAACTATATTAAAATTGGACTGACCAAGCAGAAAAGCAAGAGTGGAAAAGGGATGATTAACAGGAATGGAAGATACTGTATGATTTGTTGCCTACTATCACATACAACTGCAGGAGTAATCTAGGTTTACATAATTGAGGAACTGGCTTAGTGCCAGCTCATGTAACTGTAGGAACATGATAGGTGAGGCACACTAAAGGACAAGTGATTATTAAATCTGTGGAAAAATTAGGAGTCTTGTCCTGTTAAGCAAGGTCTTAATAAAGACTGTACAGTAGATTAAATCAAAGAATAATAAATTAGCATGTATGGGTAGATTTAAGTATCTGTGGCCTCTTGATTGTTTCCCAACCTATCTCAAGTGTTTCTGCATAATTTGAGACTGAATGTGAGGAGTTCTTGATAGCTGCAAGAGAGATGCTTCCTCTTTTCCCCATTCCACGGAGGTGTGCTGGATGTCAGCTGTGTGCATGGTGCAGGGAATGTGGCCTGTTCCTTCAGAAGTTTATACTCTGAATCTGGATCACCCTTTGGAGGAAGGTGAATTTCATCTGGGCTGAGGTTATATTTAGAGCAGGAAGCCTCTCTCAAGTCTACTGTGTCTCTTCTGTTGAATGTCAACTGGATACTTGTACAGAAGACTAAATATGAATTGTGAACCTGACAGCAGTTATATCTTGCATTACTCACAGCAAACAGGTTTACTTTTGGTATTTCCATGAATTTTCATTTCCTCATCTGTGTGTTTAATTTGCTGTTTCTATTTATTCTATTTTGTTACTGTTCATTGCAATGGCTGTAGAATCATAGAACTTAGGAAAAGACCTCAGAGATCATCAAGTCCAAGTATTAATCTGACATTGCCAGATCCACCACTAGACTGTGTCCCTAAATGCCACAGCTGCAAGGGCTTTTTAATACATCCACCACTGGTGACCAATTCTTTAGGCAGCCTGTTCCAATGCTTAACAGCTCTTTCCCTGAAAACATTTTACTTATATCCATTTTGAGCCTCCCTGGTGCAATTTAAGGCTATTTCTTCTTATCCTCTCTTTCACAATCTGGTTACAACCTCCTTTCAGGTAATTGCAGGGAGCAATAAGGTTTCCTCTGAGTTTCCTTTTTTCCAGGATACACAACCCCAGCTCCATCAAGTGCTCCAGCTAAGACTTGTGCGAACCCTTTTCCAGCTCCCCTGCCCTTCTCTGAACAGGCTCCAACACCTCAATATCCTTCTTGTATTGAGGGGCACAAAACTGGCCTCAGGATTCCAGGTGCAGCCTCCCCAGTGTGGAGTAGGGAGGGACAATCACTGCCCTGGCCCATTTCTGATACAGGCCAGGATGCCTTTGGCTTTTTTGGCCTCCTGGGCACACCTGGCTCATGCTCAGCTGCTGTCAACCAACATCCCCAGGGCCACTTTCCAGCCACTCTGTCCCCAGCCTGTGGCACTGCCTGGGATTGCTGTGGTCCAAATGAAGGACCCAGAACTTAGCCTTGTTGAACCTCACACCACTGGCCTTGGTCCATCTGTCCAGCCTGTCCAGATCCCTCTGCAGACCCTTCCTGCCCTCCAGCACATCAACACTCCCACCCAGCTTGGTGTCACCTGCAAACTGAGTGAGGATGCCATTGATCTCTTCATGCAGATCATTGATAACAGTAGTAACAGGAGTATCCCCAACGCTGAGATCTGTGGAACACTCTTGTGACTGGCCAGAGGTACAACCATGGATGTAACTCCATTCCCCACCACTCTCTGAGCCTGGCCATCCAGCCAGTTTTTTACCCTGCTACACCATTCCAAACCATGAGTGGCCACTTTCTGCAGTGCTGTGGGAAATGGTGTCAAAGGCTTCCCTAAAGTCTGGGTCAACACATGGACAACCTTTCCCTTGTCCACTGAGTAGGTCACGCTGTCAGAACAGAGATCAGCTCCATGACCTGTGCTGGCACCAAGGTCAGAGTGACAGGCCTGTAGTTCCCCTGGCCCTTGTGGATGGGGTTACCTTTGCTGACCTCCAGTCACCTGGGACCTCCCCAGTTAGCCAGGACTGCTGGTAAATGCTGGGGAAGTGGCTCTGTGAGCACTCCTGCCAGTGCCATTGGGTAGATCCCTTCCAGCCACAAGAGCCTTGTGCTTTTCTAATGGTGTAGCAGGTTGCTGACCATTTCCTCTTGGATTATGTTGGTTCCCCTATGTGGAACAGCTCTGCAGCTCTCACTCTGTGAAACTGAACATCACTAATTGCTCTCCTAAGCAAATCAGAGTGAAACATGTTGATCCTATATCATGCACAAATCATTGCTGAGAATTGGCACTTCTTCTGTTTGCAGATTCAGAAGTCAAATATTTTAGAGGAAAGATCAAAATGTTATTTATTAGTGTTGGGGTTAACAGTGTTCATGCTTTCTGTTCCTTTAACTTTTTGACAACTTGAGAACCTTGCGAGACAAAAACTGAGTGTATGCTCTCTTCAGCTGTTTCATGTACATACTTGTAATTTCTTGTGTTGCAAAAGTAAAAAAGAAAATCAAGTATTTTTTGTTTTCAAAAAGCAGACACCGCTCCCAACCCTCTTAAGTACAGAGTTCTGACATTCTACCCACCATAATTTTCTAGGAAATTAATTCTAAATAAATAAAATAACATGGCTCCCAAGTAGTTCCATCTGTTATTAATAATTCTATTCTTTTAACTTATTTAGTAAAATAAACCATGTTGAATGTTTTTTCTCACAGTCGGGTCACTGGATGTTTTTGCACCACTTGTAATGCTTTTGAGAGATATGTGACATACTTGAAAAAGATACTGAGAGCCTTTATTGACAGTGGAAGACAGCAGCATTTTTAATTCTTCAAGGATCTGTAGAAACATGGGGCTTGCCTTTGTTACTGACCTGAGATTGTTGAAAAAGAAACACGCTGGAGAGATAACTATTGTTATATGTCACATATTGTTATATGTGACACTATTGATTATGCTGCTGGGGGGCAGCAGAGCAAAAACTACATAGCAAAAAATTTGGGGTTTTGATGAAATTAAGGACTGCTCTGAGGGTAGATTGAGTGTATGAAGAACATGTTAGTGCTGACTGTTAATGCAAGAAGTGAATAAAAACTGAAAAGAGTCATTAATGAGGCTTGCTTTCAAATTCATCTTGTTGAAAATACAGTGGCTGTTCACATCTGGGCTGTGCATAATGAAAATAGCTGCTGTTGAAGCCAGTGGTACAATCTGTTATGCCATGCAGAGATTAAGACTTGGCAATTCGGTTAAGTAGAGACATTGCTTCACGAAAGTCACTTTATGTAGGTCACAGTTTTTTAGTGTGTTCAAAGGCTCTTTGTGTTTGGGAAGTGTGATCTGCATCTTGTTCTACAGCCTGTGAGTTTCTAAAGAGATTCTTGTTAGCTCTGCTTCTTCAGGGCTTTATTTTTGTTTGGTGGTGATTTTTGGTTGGATTTTTTGTGTGTGTATGTTTGCAAAAGGTAAAGCTACTAACTGTGCTCTCCTATGTCTGGAAAACTGTGTCTGTTCTTGCAGTATTTAATTGATTTTTTTTCTGTGGCCGTGGGTTCTTTCTGCCCTGTGTATAAACTGTCACAATGTCTCTGACTGGTTTCTGCCGTTGTTTAAGAAAAGAAATTGCAAGAAATGTCTTTCAAAGGGCTTTTGGCCGATCTTAAATCCATATTCCTGAGCTTTAGCTTCACTGATTAAATATTTATGGCCATGTTTTATTGACATTGAGAAGGATTTGGTGTGAATGAGAGGAGCTGGAAGTTCAGCTGGGACTCTGGCGGTCGCCTGTGTCGTGTCAGTATTGGCTGACACAAGCTGTGTTGGCTTGTGCTTGTTTTTTAGTTTGTTCATGGTGTTACAGCAATACTTTATTATAGATGCTACTGTTAGAAACAAGTCTAAGCATCTATTTGTGTAGTTCAGAAATGAGTTTGTATTTTAATTTGCTAGTATTTTAATTCTCTTATCAAGAGTGTTTACTGCTCAGTATGTGGCCCACTGTCTAGGGAGTTCCCTAAGCTTTCTGATATTATAAATGACTGGACACAATTAACTAAAAAATGTTTTGTATTTGTATTAATTTTTTGTTTTGTGTTTGTTTTGTGTTTTTTAGGTGCATTTTCCAGACACAGAGAGAGCAGAATGGCTCAACAAGGTAAGGAGAAGCATTATTCCCAAATGGGAAGGGGCAGGAGGGAAAACAGAGATTAAAATAAAAGGTGAGGCAAGAATCTGAGAACAGAGTAGTTTTAATTTTATGCTTTATACTCTTGAAATCTCTAGTTGTTGATCCAGTTAGTCACAAGAAAGATTGAATTTAGTTTCATGGTCCTGAAATTGTCAGTCTTATGAATGATTTAAAGTGGCATTACAGTAATGACAGCTATAATTGTGTGAAAGTCATAGCAGCTGTAAACACAATCTTTAATTTTCTACTTGTCTGGGATACTTTCCAGTTACTGTAGGTTCCTGACCTACAATCTAAAAATAAATGAAATTTGCAGTTTTGATTTGCATGTGTGATAATCTAAGCTTTAAATCTATGTAGCTTACTTTTTAAAAATATCTTTCACTCAAAGAGCATAGAAGATCATGAGTTAATTGGAAAATACTAAGAAGAAAAGCAATATAGAATTTTCAGATAGAAAATTCAGATGTAATGAAATTCAGATTTTTTTACATTTATAACTTATTCATATATTTAAGAACTGTACTTCCATGTAGATTTTTTTTTTCTCCTTAGACTGTAGAACAGATGTGGCCTTTTATTTGTCAATTCATTGAGAAGCTCTTCAGAGAAACCATAGAACCAGCAGTAAGAGGAGCAAACAACCACCTCAGTACCTTCAGTTTTACAAAGATTGATATTGGTCATCAGGTCAGTGTCTGGTGAAGTTTTTTTAAGAGACCTTGTTTTTTATAACATTTTCATGTAGCCTGTTCAAATCTACACAGAAATATTTCTCTGTGACACTTGGTTGTAAGCCTGATTCTGATTTCTGTTGTAACATTAAATTAAAAATGTGTAGGTTTTTTAGCAGAGGATTTATTGCATTTCCTTGGATCTATACTTCAGAAACTTGACTGAGAATTTGGAGATGACTCAGTGTAGTAATGCTGGTCACATGAAGAGCTCACAGCAATGTGATTTTAATACTGTTCCTGCAGTGCTTTAATTCAGTGACCAGGGACCATTGTCCTTTTGCCAGATGATCCAAGTGGGTTTTCTTGTACCAGATGCACTTCTGATCATTTCTGTGTGGAGTCAATGACGAGGCTGCTGGCTTGGCTGTTCAAGGGCTGCACATAACACAGTATCAAGGGGCACACAGATATTTATCTCCTGTTCCATCCCATGAAAGAAGGGGTCTCTTGTCTGCAGGAGAGTCTCTTTGACCATTGCAAGCTGAGAATGATTCCCTCTGCTTGCAGCAAGTTCAGCACTACTTGATCTTCCCTAACCTGAACTTTACTGCTTTGAGATGCAATTTAACGGCTTTTGTTTGAAGTTGTCTTTCATGTTTCTATTGTTTGTCATAAATGGAATTTCAAGTAAGGATTTAAAAATCAACACCCCCACACACCCTCAAATGTTAGGAAACCTGAAAGTAATTTTCAGATGTGATAGAGGGGAATTGTTTTTCCTCTCTTTGTGACTCTGTTTCATTTATGTTACATTTCAATATGCTTTACTGCACCTTCTGTGTGTTGGGTTTCTTATTTTTTTAAAATAGTAAATCCCTTTACACAAGGCCTCTGTCCTGCCATAGACATATTTGTATTTCAGATTATAGCATTCCTTTTAAGCTATACTAGTTTTAAGTAGGTTTTAGATTAGCTCCCAGACCTCTGTATGGCTCTGCAGCTGGATTGAGTAACCTTGAACATGACAAACAGCTATTCCTACTTTATATTGCAGTCTTGATTGAGCCCCAACACAGCACTGAGATGTTGATTTTACACAAATTATCGAAAAAGTATAAATAGAAATATGAAATGTTTTCAAGAAAGGAAATAGTCAAAAGAGAGGTTGTTAGTCATCCTCTCCTGCCTAGTGTTTGATGAATGTTTGAGGCTTGAGTGGAATTAATATGTGTTAATTCTGTGTGAGGAAGGGAGAGAGGGGAGACTGAGCACAATGATTTAGAGAGACACCACAGAGTGGCTGACACAACTTTTTATGGGAATTACAGATTCTTTTCCATCTATTATCACTAAATTCCACTTAAGGCAACTGTCTTCTTGTGAACTAAGTTTAACTTGTTGTAGTTACACAGATGAGAATG
This sequence comes from Thryothorus ludovicianus, assembly GCA_013397245.1. Lineage (NCBI taxonomy): Eukaryota > Metazoa > Chordata > Aves > Passeriformes > Certhiidae > Thryothorus > Thryothorus ludovicianus. The sequence continues at coordinate 39,469 of VZTB01001451.1, forward strand.
CTGTGGGAGTGTTAGACATACACCTCTACAGAGAAATCAGATGTTTATACAGGGGAGAGGGGAAGCTCGATTATTAAATATTTTTTAAATCTTGAAGTTTAATGTTCTATACTCAGGGTAACTGCTAGAAGGATTATGGTTAATTGGATCCCAGCAAGGAAATGTTTACCCTTGAAATAAGAATTTTAACTAAATTGATAGCCTTACTTCACACCTTGTAATGTTTATAGTAGGTTCTTGACTTCAGGCATGAATATGCCTATATTCACCTTTATTTAAAAGCTAAGAGTTTAATATACTCTTGTAGAAGAATCCAACTTTTACTTGCTTCATTGTTCCAGCCTCTGAGGATAAATGGTGTAAAAGTGTACACTGAAAATGTGGACAAAAGGCAGATCATTTTGGATCTTCAAATCAGGTAAACTTTATTACTGTATTACAATGGGGTCTGTGCTTTATAATCTACATATTGTTTGATTTGACAGTTACATTGGCCTGAAAGGAGAATTGCTTCATTATGCAAATGTAGTTCTAATTGTGTATGGATGAAGGAAGAAACTGTATGCTGAGGGGAGGAATGGAATATCACCTCTGTGTGGTTTCATCATTAAAGTCATGTTTGTTAATAAAAAAATACTCTCCAAAGATAAAACACAATCTTTGACTTTTTTCCTTAATGTATTAATACTTTGTCATTAAATGTAGTCTGAAATCTAAGATGTAAGATTTTTGGGGTTTTTACTTTTTTCAGTTATTTAGTTTTTTAAATAAGCATAGTATTAGAAAAAATAATGATAGCTACAGAAGAATTTGTGTTTACTTTACCAGAGTAGATTTGCATATTATAAAATGCCAGAATTACTGTGCTCCATTGCTTCAGGTTTCTTTGCTATTTCATCATGACCCCTGTAATATAGGTTTCTCAGTAGGTGTACATGAAATTTACCCAAGTCATTCTCAGCACAATCTGCAGTTACAGGGTTTTTTGAAAGTTCAGTCAGTGAACCCAGCAATGTTTTTATAATTGACCATCATAGATCTGTATTACTGGGGCTATTTGTGCCTGTTTGTGGGTTATGGAAAGGCCAAATTTGTCAGTCATTGACAGTCCAGCAAGGAGCAGCCTTCTGTGTTCCTCACTGCTTCCCTGGCAGTGGCCAGGGGGCTCAGCAGGCATCTCAGCTTCAGAGGCACTTCCAAAATTTGAACGTGGTTATTCTTAACTTTGAATTATTTGTCTAAAGCTCAGCTGTGCTGAAGCCTTTGCTGCTTTGGCAGGGCTGGGCAGGCCCCAGAGTGATAAGAGCAAGGGCTGCTGTCTCCTTCCCTGAGCAGGTGGGAGCTACATCTGTGAGCAGAGCCTGCTCTTTATTGAATTGAATCACTTTATTTTTGTAGGAGGAAGACAGTTGTCCAAATCAGAGATTGATGTTGCTAAACAATATAAAGCAAGATTGGCTCTTGAGAGCTGATTTCACTGAATGAATGTGTTAGCCCTAATAGAGCAACTTCCTTCAGTTTTCTCTCTTTGTTGCCACTTTTGACAGCAGCTGGGAGAGCAGCCTCACCTCTGCAGAGATAAGCCCTCAGGAAAACAATCTTGTCTGACCAAACAGTCCATAGAAATTGTTTTTGAGAAACTGAATATTTATATTCCAAGACCACTTTTTCCCTTGAAGGCAGAACTGTTTACAGGAAGACAGAATAAAGCTAGTATTTTTATTTTTTTTAAATTTCTGTTCATCCTCATGAAGTAGATGAAGAAGCCAGTAAGTTTGTACAAAAATTTCAGGGGTAATGTCTTGTTACATAGACCTGAAAGAAATCTTTACACATATGTCTCGTGTTACCTTGCAACCTACTTAGAGAAGTGGTAGCTGCAATAGAATCCAATCTAAAAGGCTGAAATAAATTCCTTGAAGTGGTTTAAATAACAATTATAGTGCTGGGTCAGCTGGGTGCCTGTAGAGCCCAACAGCCTGTCCCCACTGCCAGTGACTTCCAGGAAGAAAATGGAAACGAGCTCGGGAGTGACTATCACAGCTTCTAGGAATTGAGGCTGAGATAAAACCATCATCAAAGGAAGTCCTGTTTCATATGTAAGAGTTCTCCTTGACACCTCATTCAGAAAGGGCTCTTTTTCAAAGGCTTTTAGTATGCAAGTTTAAGACAGAGAGCACCCCGGCCCCCTGTAGCAGTTGTTACTCTTTGATGTTGTTGTTTGCTTTTGAATAGTTTGATTTATATATCCTCTGAGATTCTTATCACTAGGATCGTCTCAGTTGTAACAGGAAGAAAAAAATTCTCTTGATACATTTAGATACAGAGTTAAATCCAGGTACCAACCCTAAATTATGTCTTATATTGCAGTTTTCCAAGATGATAAAGAACAGTCTCACTGCTGGAGAAAAGTCCATCCTTTGCAATATTTATCCCTGTAGATTTTAATCTCCAGTTAAATTAGTCTGTTATAATTTTAATTTATTTCTAAGTATGAAGTATGAAGATTTCTATAAACCCTTCATGCTCTAAATACAGTTGAGAAGGACCTCTCAAACAACCTCTCTAAACATTCATAAGAATAGTTGTAGGAAGCCAAGCCCTGTGGGGTGTGTGGTGAGGGAAGGAAGGAAAGATTTTATTTATATTTTTTTCAGTTTAAAGTACATTAATTCTTTTAAGAATCCCCTTTTATCCTGCAGTTTCATTATTGTGGCTTCTTTTAGCACTGTCTACTGTCAGTTTTTTGTGGGGGGTGTGTGCATTTGCTGTGGACCTTCCATATGCATTTAAATAGCTTCAATGTGTCTCCAAAACTCTAGAATATTTTTTTGCATTGTCCTTGAGGGTTTTTTGGTTTTTGTTGGTCTGCTTTTAATTTTAATTGCAAAAGGAGTGTGTTTTGTTTAGTTTCTATTGTTTCTGCAAGGATATTGAGTGCATTATGATCATTGCTTCAGAGTATTATTCAGAACTCTTTGGAACAGATTTTGTGCATCACTCAGGATCCAATGAAGAACTTCACTCTAAGTAGCTTGAATAGCTAATCCACAAAGCACCCACTGGAGAATGTATTTAAGGCTCAGTTTCAGGACCATATTTGTGAAGGAAATGCTTTGCCTTTCTCTTACTGTAGAGTTTATGTTAAAAACAATTATTAAAACTCATTACTGTTTAAAAGTCTAGTTCTTGATGACACTTACGGGCAAGGGAAGAATTTCAACCAGTTGAGCAAATGAAGATAAAATGTAAATAAATTATTAATAAAAAGAAATGGTTCATTTGCTAAAGTGCATGAATGTAGTAAATATTTGGGTAAAGGTTATGGATCAACAGAAAACAAGATAAACTCAGTCAATTTAAATCTGAACTGTTGCAAAGAAAGCAAAACAGATTGAGATACTGAAGAAATAGCTGTTAATAGCCTGAGTTTTTTCAGTGTCTCATGACACAAAAAAAAGATGCACTGAAAGAGTTTTAGGCTGCAGATTGAAACACATGGCAGATTTTTTCAAATGTGAAATACTTGAATGGGGAGACTCACTACATTACATTGGCAGAAGAATGATGTAAAAATAGGACCTAAAGACTTTCTAAAAACAAGTAAGATAGTCCAGTGCACAGAACCACATATCATTGGTTAGGGAATTTTTGCTATAACCCTTTATTTTTTTCTTCTTTTTCTTCTGGGTTTCTTCCATGGACTATAATGACCACATGCACTAAATCATGCTTCTCTTTTGATTCTGTACAGCTGCTGTTAATACTCTTCCAAGAGTGTCCTCATTAAACTGTAATCTATCTCAGTGTTCTGTACCTTAAAGAGATCATAAATATTTCTGGGATATTATGATCTGAATGTATAGAATTTGCCTACTAAATGAGCTTTTGAGTTGTATGGCATATTACAGTGGAATTGTGTAGGCATCGACTGTTAACAGACCCAGCCAAATGTCTTGGGGGATAAAACCATATTTAGCTTTATTATAAAGTTAAATGTTGTTGACTTAGTCCCCTCAAATGCAGTTTGTTACTATTTTTACTTCAGTTTGTCATCATGTTGTTATGGATTTTCAAACAACCATATTGCTTCCCGGTCTTCATAACACAAATAGTTCTGATGCTGCAGAGTGCTGAGATTGAGGTTTCAGTTGCAGGTTTTAATTGACCTTGCTTCTCTGTGTCATGTTGTTATGCAATTATATATATATATATATGGGAGTGCATTTATATATATTTCTACTATCTCTATATATAGTTAGATAGGTTAAAAATAGAAATTACATCATTTTAAATTGTGTATTAAAAGTTACATACCTATTTTTAAACTGTACAGTCACACTACATTCTTTCCAAGGAAAGCAACTGTCACCTTCCTTTGACATAGACCCCTTCATGTTGTTGTCTTCCAGTTCCCCAAACTGGCCATTGAACAAAAAAGATTCTGCAGAGTGCTATCTTTTGAATAGTCAAAAATAAATTCCAGTGATGGATGTTTACAGGAAAGTCTTGGTACTATTGTTTATTTCTGTTTAAGAGATTGATAAGATTTGCATTTGTTGAAATCCCGAAGACAGCACCATCACACACAGAGCAGAGGAAGATACAGATGATTTGGATAATGGATATATGGAATGCAGCAGCTCTCACCCTTTTTTTTTTCTTTTGGTAGTGCTTTGTGGCCATCAGGCTCAGGGGGAGGGAGCAGCAATCCTGCTGTTCTGCTCTTACTGCAAGAGTAATTTATTTTATATTAACTGAGCCTAGAATGGCCAGTGAAGAGAGCAATTCCATTTTGTTCATGATTCCCCGAACATTTTTGTAATGGGATTGCTTCATACTCCCAACCACAGCTAACAGTGTTTCACTGTGCAGGCCAGGTCTGGGGAGCTTTCTGCACAAAGCTGGGCTCTGCTGCACAATCTGGAACAGGATGCCCTGCAGAGGAAATATTTTTCCCCTCCTTTCAGCAGTGTCTGGCTTTAATCTGGCTCATCACCATCCCACTTGGTTCCTTCTTCCATTTTCTTTATCTGGGCAGTCTGTTTAGAAAGCTCCTCAGATTTCATTTGTCCTTCTGTTACTGCCTCTGTCTTCTTAGCCATGTCCCCACTCAGCTCATCTCTCCCTACCTGGAGCATGGTATTTATTCAGCCTGTTGGATTTTGCTTTTAGCTCTCATTCTGTAGAATCATTGACCAATTCCGTGCTAGATAAGAGTCTCAAGCTTTCTTCCTGAATTCCTTGTTGAGTCTCAACATTGGTTTGTTTTCAGAACCAATGTGTCTCACAGCAGTACCAGCTCTTGGAAGGAAAGGTTGCTCAGCTCTGCTGGACCTGCATGAAGCTTCAGGGAAAGCAGCTAAAAATCCAAGCCTGAGTTGTATGTGAATAATCTTGTAGCCTTGTACCATGGGCAAAATAGATGGGACTTCTTTTTAGTAACTTCAACAAATCTGAAATACAGGGCAGCAGCTGGAAAATTTCAATCAGGTGACCTCGCATCACCAAAAATGGGATGCAAGAACTGTTCAGGGAAAAATTTGCATAATTTTTAATATGTTCTCTAATTTGCTTCCTGCCTTCTCTCCTTTCAGAAAGGGCTCAACTGTTTTTGGCTTAAAACTTGCTTAGAGGATCATCCAGCTCAGCATGCCCTGCTTATTGAAATTCTAAATACTGGCTTTGCAAGTCTATGAATATTTCAGACAAGTTTCATTTTTAGCATAACCACCATCTCTGTCTAGTGCTCCTCATGATGATGTTAGATGAGAGTGGGTTACATCTACAATCAATGAGATCTGTGGAGAGCTTTCCTGAAATGGAGTATGAATTCTCTGGCCATTATTTCCCAAAAGTAGGGCCTCTTGCTTGTTTCCTATTATGCATCCTTCTGGTAGCAAACCTAGGTATTAATTTGAGTGATTTTGATGACAGTGATGATGTTTTGAAGGGGATATTTTAGTAAACTGACTTTTTTTATGTTCTAATATTTCAATATGCATTTTTTGTGCATACACAGAGACAAAATACATTGTTAAGACAGTGCAAAACAGAACTAACAGTATTGCAATTTAGTCCATGAACGTGAAATGTATACTTTCTTTTTTGGTTTAGTTTTGTTGGAAACTGTGAAATTGATTTGGAGATCAAGAGATACTTCTGCAGAGCTGGTGTGAAAAGTATACAGGTGAAATTCAGTTTTTTTCTTTTAAATTTTTGTACCACTAAATCACTATTTTCTGATGAAATAATCTGTAAGAAAATAACAGTAATTGTGTAGTCTTGTAGCTTACTATATTTTTCTCATTTGAATAGTATTGCTACTGCATTAGAATTTCAGTAACATGACTTAATAAAAGAAAAAAATTCCTTTTAGATATGGAACAAATATATAACATATTCAACAGGAAAAGCTGGAGATAATTTCACATCAAGCCCATGTGATGTGTTGTGTGTCCAAGTGATGTGTCAGTTTATAAAGGCACCACGGAGCTGAAAATTTTATTTCATCTAATATCTAAGCATCAGAATTACTAGTTTAGATGCAATTACTATTAACTATTACTATAACCTTGCCTTCTGATCTTGCTCCTGAGATTTCCTGAACTTTCTGATAACAGATCTCTGCCCAAGGAGCAGAATTAGCTCTTTTGCATGTGTGTCTTGCCTCACCTGTAAGCATTTACCTGCTTTTGCTCTGGTACCCGTGGATGCCACTGTGCTTCTTTTGTCACTTACATGGAGCTGTAATAATAAATAAATAATCTATTTCACACTTTTGAGAAATTGCCACTTATATAACACTGCATGATACAGATGAATGTAATGAATTTCAAGCACAACTCTTAAGTGCTTGTATGAATTTTTTGGGTTTGGATTACATATAAAGATATTTATATATGTATATAAAATTCTTCCATAAGCAAGAATTTAATGAGTTAAAAGTGTGAGCATTGCCAGAAAATACATTTTTATTTAAAACTTGACTAAAGTCAATTTCATTGTCTTTTTTTTCTTCCTTTTTCACAGATCCATGGCACCATGAGGGTTATCCTGGAACCACTAATTGGAGACATGCCCCTGATTGGAGCACTATCCCTGTTTTTCCTTAGGAAACCTGTAAGCACTTTTATTTTCCTTTCCACTTTTTTTTGGAGTGCTGATGATGGTAGTTAGAAAATGATGGAGCAAGAATTCAGGTGCAAAAGGAAAGAGTTTGGGAAATCACTGCTGTTTGGTTGAACTTTGACAGAGAAGTGCTGCAAAAATTTTATGAATGCTAGCAGGAACCAAGAAGGATAATAATTACCTTGGAATTTGGAAGTGTGTTTTGTCAAAGCTGTCAAACTTTTCTTACAAGCCTTCTGGGTAAGGAAAGATCAGTAGATACCATCTAGACTGGTTGTAACAAAACTTTTGTTGCTCTTTTCATGATGTTCTGTAGGTAAGCATGGTCTAACTTAAAATTTCACAAAACCTGTGCAAGATTGTTAGTGTTATGCCAGTGTTAGCACAAATTAAAATTAGAAAAAACTGTGAAGTTTTTGTCCTAGGTGGCAAGTGGGCAATTTCCATTGCATTTACCAGTGACCCAAGTCTGAGGGTGGATGAAGCACATGGTGAGATGGAATTGGAATTCAAAATGATCATGGGAGTAGCAAAGGTGGAAAGCAGAGAGAAGGTCACCAAATTCAGCTGGGAAATGTGCTGGGCCAAAGTGCATGTTTGGGCAGGAAAAATAGTGAAAGAAAGGTGAGCCAACAAGGTCTTGCTGCTGTGAGAATGACACAGCCAAACTGGCATGTGGAGACAAAAGGACAGCCCTCAAATGCTTTCAGTTTTAGGCACAGCACTTCAACAAATCTTTTTTTATAAAAGTAAAAAGGATAGCATGATACTCACTGCACTTGGCTGGTGGAAAATTCTTTGATGTTGTCTATGTGTGTGTGAGGCAATTTGAAGTTTAGTACTGCTTTTAGTAGGTATCCATAAGAGCTTAACAGAAAATGTGAACATGAAAATTCTTATGCTCCATAAACTTTGTTAAAGAAATTAATCGTTTCCATCTCTTGCTTGAAAGTATATGTTCCATTGGAAGTTATCCTTGAATGTGTTCTGATTAAACATTAAAACTTATTATGTCAAGATTTAACAGTTTCAGACTGGCAGGTCACAAATTACCAGTGTATGGGTTTAGACACTTTGAAGCATCTCAAATTGGCCATCTTGGTTTCATCAGCAGTCTGAAACTCTGAAAAGTTGATCTAGGCTTGGGGGGGTAAGAGTGAATTCTTCAACAGCTTTAGAGGAGGTATGTTGTTACTTTCTTTAAATAAATCACTTTCTTGTGATCCAGTTCTTTTGAACAAATGTCTCATGATAAATTTTTGCTACCATGTTGTAAAGATAGGTTTGGTTTTAGGTGTTTATTTATGGTCTAGAAAAAACTTGTCTTATCTATGTGGCTTGTTTCACCTGTCTAGAGAAACCATGTGTGCTTGGGTAGAAGGAATGGACACTTAAATCTTAGTAAAATATGCAAGAATTTGGAAATATCTTGTGCCCAGTTTAGTCAGTGTTTTTGTAGAAGTCAATTAGTTCATGCAAAGCTGATAAAACATTGTTGCTCTTATTTGGAAATACTTGAGGAAGAACATTGGAATGAACCAAATTTGGATTTCCACGGGTTTCTTTGAAGTGAGCCTAAACTCTAGGAGATGTCTACTTAAGTTTCACCTCATTTTTAATCTCTGGCTGAGCAGTGAGTGTAGGACAACTGTTAATCTTCATGTTTGTCCTAACAAAGTAGGCATGGCCCTGGCAAGGATTGAACGCTGTCTTATGCTGGTTTGCACTCTGTAATTCTTAGCACACTCTCTGATATAATTTTGCTATTTAATCCTCTACTAAACAATTTCCATACTCAGTACAGTCCCCAGCTCATTCCAGGGACCATCCAATAAACAAGTTAAATGCAAACATTCTGGTTTAGAGGAGCAGGGAGAAAAATGTAGCTGTGTGGCTAGAGGCATTGCCTTTTTTTTTCTCTGCAGGAATAATATTTCTCCATTGTCTAGATGAGGTTTGTGTTGTCTCTCTCAGTTCTGTTCTGTGCAGAAGCCATTCTGACACACTGTGTGCTGCAGCCATGACCTGACCCAGTGTGTCTGGATTGCCCTGGGGTGCCTCCTGCAGATGCTTCTGTTTGGTGCCTTCTGGGGGAAAGGCTGGAAAGCTGGCGGTGGTGGGGAGGGAGAGATCAGCAGCAGGAATCCTTAGAAGCAGTTCCTGGCACTGCTCTGCTTCCCAGCATCCTGCTCTGGTAGAAGGCATCCAAACCTTCCACCTCTGGTACTCCCAGAGCCTTCTCCAGTAGATTTTAGCTCTGGTACCTGTGCCCATTCTTTTCTAAGTGTGATGCATCTGCAAAGTGCTTAGCTAGGACAACTTGCACCTGAGAGAAGAAACTGAAAAGATACCAAGTGAAGCACCCCTCACTTGGGGTCAGTTTCCAAACTTTGGGACATACTTTGTCCATAGTAATTTTGTCTTTTGTCCTGACACTTTATTAGTGGGACAAAAAAAGTATGGGAAGTAGAGTGGACTATCAGCTTGGACTAACAAGTCAAGCCCTCCCCAAAAGTATTCAGTTACAAAAATGTTTAAAAGTGTTTTTCACCCTCCTTTCATTTAAAAACTAAGATAGGGGTCAAGGTCTGAGTAAACCTAAGGGTGAATGTTTCAAAAAATAATCTAAGATAGCCCATAACTTTGACAATTTTCCATGGCTGCTCAGCTTTTTCCAAGCAGACTTCTCTCCCCACCACAGTGTGTTTTCTCAGTGTTTATTTCTCTAACTTCTGTAGAAAAATGTAAAATAATGCTTATTATAGCAAGAATCAAATTCTGTTTTCTTACTAGAGAGCATGTGGCTGCCGCCAAAGAAAGTTTTTCTTAAATATTTTTGTTAGAAGAGAAGAGGAATTAGCTGGCAGCTAGCATTAGATTTTGTTCTCATATTTTCCAGTCTAAAGTAACTGGCAATAATTCCTCTTGCTCTGTATCATCTGTTTGCTGGACTTAGTGACTATATAAGGCAACATGGCCTATGAGTTTGCCAGTCTCATATTTCTGAGTAATACATGAAGTTCTTGATCTTTCTAGAGTTCTTATGTCTTATGAAACTTTCTATATACTGCATTTTGTGTAAAGGTGATAAAAGTTTCATCAGCTTATAAAATAAGTTCAAATATGTAGGACATTTCAAGGGAGGGAAATATGTACATTCTAATGTTTAAAATAGTCATTTAAATCTCTGTCAGAGCTAGAGAGAAGGTAGCACTGGATTTACAGTGAGGATTTGTGAGGTTCTTTGCATATTTCTCACTAGAATAACCTTATGTATATTTAGTCGGTTCCCAAAGTTTTAGTTACCCTTTTACTTTTAGCACAAATCAGTGTGTAATTATTTTGATTTGTAGTTCAGTTATAGAAGTTTATATGGCTTATAGCTGTACTGTAAATGGGTAAATTTTCAAAAGCTTGCTCAGTGGCACACTCAGAATTGAGGGTGTGTCCTAACTCAACTGTTTTCTCTTAATAAAAGCCAAAACCCTCCCAGTAAGACAAGCACATAAAAATACTATTGTTCTTAAAAGAACAATGGCTGGAAAACAGGATGTCTTCCAGGAAAAATGGGCAGCTCTTCCAAAGCTCTCATTTTCAGATTCACAGTTTTGCCTTCCACTTGCTGACTTGAGTAATACGCTCCTTCTACTCACTTTACAGATTGGTTCTGTCCTGTAGTTTTGATAAATTTTTATTTAGGTTAAATTTCATTTAATATTAATTAATTTTATTAGGTTTAATTTCATTTAATATTAATACTGCCTTTGAAAAACTGGCTGAATGGGACTTTCAAAATTCTAAGTCCTGATGAAAATTAGACTCAAAGAGGAGTGATTGCAGCTATAGTGAGTCCCAGTGAAATGGCTGGAAATAGAGTGGTTATGTAGAACTTATAGAATGCTTCTAGAACACATGGGACTGTCAGATTTGTGGAACACCTGGGTAAATGCTGATGGACAGCCACTGTTAGAATAATATTTGTTATGAATTAGTCTTGTTGCTTATGAAGTGAATGATCTGCACTGCTACTCAGCATACTTAAAATTTGCTATAACTTACATTTTTTTCTCAGTGATTTTAGATTTTGGTAGCTTATGGGATGTTTTGAGGGCCATCACAGTTGATGTTTCCACAATCCCTTATTCTTTTCTCCCTGTGCCCTCCCATTCAATGTTGTTGTCTCTCTTAAATCAGTGTTGAAACTTCTGCTGCTGGGGGAAGCTGGTTAAGGGACATGAGCTGGCAGGATATTAAACACTGTAAGAAGTTCCCAGTTTCCTGTCCTTCAGATATATTTTAATTGCCTGACTGAAGTCAAGAGAGTTTAGCCACTTTTCAACCAAGCCAAAGTCAGGAGAGTGTCAAGACTGATGTGAACCAGAATGCAGACTGGTGGGAGGAGTAGGGAAGGTGGAGAGAATTGCCTTGAATGAAGCTGTGAGTAGCTGACACTATGGAGAGCAGCAGGTGCACTGGATTTGTGCAAAGTCAACTGTGATCCCTCTTCTGGTCACTTCAACTCACTTGCCTGCTGTGTCTTCTACCCCCTCAAGTATAGATCTTACCTGTCTAGCAGTTGCCTCATTTAAATCTCCAGAGTTACACCTGAAAAGCTTTTAAACACCATTTTTGTGCAGAGACATGCTGTGTTTCCTGTAGCAATCAGTGGGAGTACTACAGCACCTACTCTCTGCAGTATTGTTTGAGAGGTTGAGTTTATTATTTCCTGGGAGATACACTGGAAAATGTTACATATGAAATTATTACAACAGAGTCAGCACTTCAGTGTTGGAGGTGGTGATGGGCTTTGCTCTGCTAACAAACAAACAAACTGCACCATGTCTCTGTATGGCCATTCATGAGTAACATGTGTCTCCCCTCCTTGTAATCCATTCCTGAGAAGAGTCACACCTTATCCCATGGAATTGTATCCTTGTGGCCTGTAGTAGAGGCCTGTAAGTTTTCCTACAAAAATCTTAACACTTCCATAACTCATTTAGCAGGAAGTTATTAATCAGCATTTTAAAAGACTCTGTGGCTTCTTTTCTGAGAATTAGTATTGCTTATGGCAGTCAAATCAAGCCACAAGGTTGGCAGTGTTTAGAGGCTGCTTTTTGTACTTCTGTGAACTTTATTTATGGCCCTGTGTATTCTACATTCCAGTACGTATTTTTCCCTTTGTAAAGGTTTCTGGGGTCTAGGCCCAGTGTGTATAGAGATGCTCATTAGTTTTTATCCTGTCTTATCTTACTGTCTGAAGGGGTTTATTTTTTAATTTTCTTTTTTAACCTCTTCCAATGTATGTGTTGCATTAGTTCTCAGTACAGAGCTTTGGTAAGACATGAATTTCTTGATTTTCAGGGAGATAACAAAATTCGTTTTCATGTCTCTGAGCAGAGAAAGAATTGTAAGAGCCACACAGATTACTTCATTGGAAAGTGCAGCTGGTTTCTGGAATCCTGCCTTTGTCCAGTGAGCTGGTTGGTGGAGTCTGCAAGGCACATCACCTCTCTCTGTTGCAGTGTGTTGTGGAAAGACACCATCGTTCCTGGCTTCTGGCAGAATTTCATTTAGTGACAAATCCTGCATGCAGTTTTTCCAGTGCCCTGTTAGTTCTGCTGCAGAGAACCAGCTGGCATTCTCTGAATTTAGCTAAACTAAGAGAATTATGCATTGCTTAAAGTGGCGACAGAGGAGGAAATTATATTGTTAAGCTATTTTTTAAATATGGAAAGTTTTTAGATTTGGTGCTTCATACAAGATTCATCAGCTGGCAGTCCTTTGCTCGCTCCCTTTTTCTTCATAGGACTCTTCAGTTAGTTATGATGGCAACATTGCTGTAACTTCTGTCAGAACCACACTTCAAGGGGTCCTGTTCTTTTCCAGCAAGTCATGGCATGGCAGTGCCCAAAATACAGAATGAAAACCCCTTGTTATTTTGTTGGACTGTGGTTCAGAGGCTCTCTCCTGCCTATGAAGAAATTCTTTGCCTCCTTTCTTGTCACTCTGCTGTGTCTGCTGTCAGTGTTATTTCTATGCTTTTGCACGTATAATGATTTTCTTTTTCTGAGTTGCCTTTTGGATGACTCTTCTTAAGTTGCAAACAGTGTATCTATTGCTGGTCTGATGGTGTTTGGAAACCGAGTGCAGACTTGAAACAATTTTATTGAAAGGAACATTGTGGTGATGGCAGAGGGAGATAGAACGCTAAAAAAAAGTAAGAGTTTCAAAAAAAGCATTTCTCCTTAATAGCTGTGGACTGTGATTAAAGTGTGTGTCACTGCTGGGGGCTTCTGGTAGAAATGGAAAGGAAGCTCATTTGCTCATTTGGGCAAACTTTATCAGCAAGGAGAACTTACCTTCAAAGCCCAAACAGTGAAAGCTTGATTATGCCAGGAGTTTGAAGGCTCATATTCCTTCCAAAACATTTAATGGCTTAAGATTTATTTGCAAAGCTTTTCTAATAATCCTGTAAAGTGCTTAGCTATAATGTTTTTTAATTTCTGAGCTCCAGCTTCAAATGGAAGAGGATTTCTCCACTGAATGTCTTCACCATTTCTGAAATTGGTCTTTATCTTTATTCCTGTATATTAAGTGGATGAAGAGAATTTCTGATATGTACGAATTGTTTCTTGTGTAAATGACCACTTTTAGTAGCACAAATCTCAGGTTTTTTGTGTAATTGTTTTTCCATGCTTCATGCTGTGAGGACTGATGATGGAACAAATGGGTAGGCTTGTTTTTTAGCAGAGGTGTGTAATAATCAAAATATTGACAGTGAGGTTGTAGGCCTGGTTTGTGTTTCATATGCTGTGTTGCAACCTTTTGAAATGCTTTTAGTCACATCAGTGGAAAGTGTCACTTCTCAGTGGCATCTCTTAGGTTGTTCTTGGTTTCCTTTTGGGCTGTGGCAGTTAATACAGAAACCACTG
>VZTB01001451.1:53840-74376 GCA_013397245.1 Thryothorus ludovicianus
CCTGTCTTATCTTACTGTCTGAAGGGGTTTATTTTTTAATTTTCTTTTTTAACCTCTTCCAATGTATGTGTTGCATTAGTTCTCAGTACAGAGCTTTGGTAAGACATGAATTTCTTGATTTTCAGGGAGATAACAAAATTCGTTTTCATGTCTCTGAGCAGAGAAAGAATTGTAAGAGCCACACAGATTACTTCATTGGAAAGTGCAGCTGGTTTCTGGAATCCTGCCTTTGTCCAGTGAGCTGGTTGGTGGAGTCTGCAAGGCACATCACCTCTCTCTGTTGCAGTGTGTTGTGGAAAGACACCATCGTTTCTGGCTTCTGGCAGAGTTTCATTTAGTGACAAATCCTGCGTGCAGTTTTTCCAGTGCCCTGTTAGTTCTGCTGCAGAGAACCAGCTGGCATTCTCTGAATTTAGCTAAACTAAGAGAATTATGCATTGCTTAAAGTGGCGACAGAGGAGGAAATTATATTGTTAAGCTATTTTTTAAATATGGAAAGTTTTTAGATTTGGTGCTTCATACAAGATTCATCAGCTGGCAGTCCTTTGCTCGCTCCCTTTTTCTTCATAGGACTCTTCAGTTAGTTATGATGGCAACATTGCTGTAACTTCTGTCAGAACCACACTTCAAGGGGTCCTGTTCTTTTCCAGCAAGTCATGGCATGGCAGTGCCCAAAATACAGAATGAAAACCCCTTGTTATTTTGTTGGACTGTGGTTCAGAGGCTCTCTCCTGCCTATGAAGAAATTCTTTGCCTCCTTTCTTGTCACTCTGCTGTGTCTGCTGTCAGTGTTATTTCTATGCTTTTGCACGTATAATGATTTTCTTTTTCTGAGTTGCCTTTTGGATGACTCTTCCGAAGTTGCAAACAGTGTATCTATTGCTGGTCTGATGGTGTTTGGAAACCGAGTGCAGACTTGAAACAATTTTATTGAAAGGAACATTGTGGTGATGGCAGAGGGAGATAGAACGCTAAAAAAAAGTAAGAGTTTCAAAAAAAGCATTTCTCCTTAATAGCTGTGGACTGTGATTAAAGTGTGTGTCACTGCTGGGGGCTTCTGGTAGAAATGGAAAGGAAGCTCATTTGCTCATTTGGGCAAACTTTATCAGCAAGGAGAACTTACCTTCAAAGCCCAAACAGTGAAAGCTTGATTATGCCAGGAGTTTGAAGGCTCATATTCCTTCCAAAACATTTAATGGCTTAAGATTTATTTGCAAAGCTTTTCTAATAATCCTGTAAAGTGCTTAGCTATAATAATGTTTTTTAATTTCTGAGCTCCAGCTTCAAATGGAAGAGGATTTCTCCACTGAATGTCTTCACCATTTCTGAAATTGGTCTTTATCTTTATTCCTGTATATTAAGTGGATGAAGAGAATTTCTGATATGTACGAATTGTTTCTTGTGTAAATGACCACTTTTAGTAGCACAAATCTCAGGTTTTTTGTGTAATTGTTTTTCCATGCTTCATGCTGTGAGGACTGATGATGGAACAAATGGGTAGGCTTGTTTTTTAGCAGAGGTGTGTAATAATCAAAATATTGACAGTGAGGTTGTAGGCCTGGTTTGTGTTTCATATGCTGTGTTGCAACCTTTTGAAATGCTTTTAGTCACATCAGTGGAAAGTGTCACTTCTCAGTGGCATCTCTTAGGTTGTTCTTGGTTTCCTTTTGGGCTGTGGCAGTTAATACAGAAACCACTGTGATAAATGTTTCAGTCCAGTGCAGGAGATGTTTCTCAATGTTGAATTTCAACATGCTTTGTGTTGCTTCATGCATTTATTCAATGAACTCTGTTTAGGGGACAGCACTGGACTTGATTTGTTAATTGCTGTAAAATAATAAAACACTGAACAAAATGAAATGTGAATATTTTCTCATTTGCTCTTTAATCTGAAAACATCATTATGTAAAACTGTTTAATACAGAATGCAGATATGAACACCTCAGGATAGTGACCACTTTTGGAAGGTATTTATGGTGTCCATTTGCTTCTATTTTGCCTTATGAATAAAGAAAAAAATAAATTGTATTATAAACTGGATTCTTTGGCTTAAAACAGTATAAAATTACTTCTAGAAGTTTGGTGGACTGCATAGATTTTTAAAGTATCTCATAGTGTACAGTCAAAACTTGTGATTAGAACAAAATAATTAGTCTGAATACTCAAATTGTGGTTAGTCTTATCAGCTACTCCAGGCTACTTGTTTGCTATATTACTTAAACATCTGTGGGTTTGCACAATTGAGGAAGCAGTATAAAACTGAAATTATTCACACTAAGTTGGACCTTTCATTCTGGTTCAATTATTTATATCTTAACTTTTTTTTTTCAGATTTAAATGCAAAATGTACTGAAATTATTTTAGTTTTCCTAAATATAAATGTTCTGTGTTCTAGCTCATAGTTTGTTTTTGTAGAACTGCACAACTAAAGCTTACATACCAATGTAAAAGAACCCATTTTACAACAAATTATTTTCAACAAAGGGTTTTTTGCATTTGGAAATTAAAAACCTCGTAACTTTAAATTGATAATTGTGTAGAAAAAACAATTACAGCACTTCAAAAATAAAAAAAGGACTGTTCAGTATACAGTATGAGTTGTAGTTAAGAATTTATTCTTTTCTGAAAGATATTACTACCATTTAGCCTTAGTAATCCATAAACAGATAAACATTAACCTTTTCTCACTAAAATAATCCTGCTAGTACTCTAATAGAAAGTGGGCAAAGCTAGTTGTAAATGAGGTACTTTGGAAAAGACATTGGATACAAAGTGGTCCTGCAGCCAGGGATAGCTGCTTGCTTCCACCTAAAGGAGGAATCAGTCAAGAAAGCAATCCCTGTAGAACTGCTGAAGAATCGTTCACTCTGAATTCTTATAGTCTGGTTTCTTGCATAACAAATGTATATGATCAGGTAGATGGTTTAGTCTGAATTTAGTTTCCCCCACACAGTGTGACTTTGTAGAGAGGGGATGTCTGAAACAGTTTCTGACCCAGAAACTACTGGGTGGAAGGATTCCATGATGGGGAAAGATGGAAATTTTCTGCCGCAAGGGAGATGATTCCTACCCATCTGCAGCTTTGCACTGTGGAGCAGATTTGAGGCAGTGTAGTAGAGAAGGGCCTGGGAGCATCCAAGCCAGCAGAGCCTGAACTGCACTGAAGCACCAGGAGAGGGGGGGAAGTGGTCACTACTGAGGGACTGCTGATCCCATGTGCCATCCTGGCCTGTTCCCTCATGAGGTTTGTGCTTGCCTGACCTCCAGTTCAGGATGTTGGCAACTGTTAAAGCTTGTCTGGCCCTCAGACTATTGCCCACTGCTGCTCTCCCCTGTGGGGATCAACACCAATTCCAGGGGAGATGTGGAAAGCAAGAAATGTGACTCCAGCCTGGCTCTGGAGGCAGTTCCAGGGCACAGGGGTTCAAGTGGTGATTTCAGTCCTGCTGGTGAGGTGGGAGAGACAAGAAAGTGATTGGGAGTATTCAGGAGGGAGTCATGAACAGGAAATCATGGTTAACCAAGCCAATAACCCTCTGTGATCAGAGACTGGCTCAGAGATGAGGGAAGAACTGTGGATACAGCTTATCTTGAATTCAGTAAAGCTTTTGGCACTGTCTTCTGCAACATCCTCATAGGTAAACTGCTCAGTACAGAGTAATAAGATAGATTAAGATTAAATAAATATTTACAGATAAATGGACAGCTCGGTTGCAAAGTGGCTGAGCTCTTCAGGCTCAGTGAGTTCTGGTCAGCAACATGAAATTTAGCTGGAGGACCATCAGGTAAAAGCTGGGGCCAGCACAAATTCATGGATGTCCTGGATGGTGGGACAGAGTGTTTTCTCAGCAAGTTTGCTTGCTTAAAACTGGAATGAGTGTCTGAGACACCTGATAGGTGTACTGCTGTTTAGAGGGACCTTGACAAGCTGGAGAAATGTGCCAACAGGAAGCTCATGAAATTCAACAAATGGAAATGTAGCATTGTACCTAGAAAGGAATAACCCTATCTCCCAGGACAGGCTGGGGGTTGACTGGCTGGAAAGAGCTTTGCTGAAAAAGATTCAGACTGTTCAGTTGGGCAGAAAGGGGAAGAGAGGTCAGAAATGTGCACTTATGGCAAAGGCCAACCTAATGCATCCTGGGCTGCATTAGGAGAAGTGTTGCCAGTGGTTAAGGGAGATTTTTCCTTTCTCCACAGCACTGGTGAGGCACATGTGAGTGCAGTGTGGGGTTCCCCAGTGCAACAGAGAGAGGGACATGCTGGAATAAGCCCAGTGAAGGCCACAAAAATAATGAAGGTACTGGGCATCACTCATGACATCATGCTCCAGTCCCTTAATCATCCTCATGATGCCCAGGACAGCCTGAGCCCTGTGTGTGGCAAGGGCACAGTGCTGGCTCATGGAGGTTCTTGCAGTATGTCCCATGATATGTCCTGCCTTTTGTTCTGGAATATCTGGTTATTGCATCTTACTTTTTCCATTAAAAGTATAATGATTTTCTTTTTTCCTGCTTAATTGTTTGTTACAAGTAAGACTGGTGATATTTTTATAGGTAACGTTGAAATATTTGCCACCATTACAAAAGTACATTAAGTAACAATGCTTCTTATGAGTAAATCTATTATGTGTTATCTTTACTGGAAGTATTCACAAAGGAAATCACTAATTAAACTATTAATAGATCCTTTGTACAAGAATGGCATGTGCTATTTTTAAAAAACAAGAAGGTAGGGTGATGATTCTCATCTGTTTCTGAAAATATACAAGAACATTTGTTCTTGCAGAGATTTACTGCTTTGTTTTAGCATTTAGCTGAACCACCACAATTAGTTTTTTAGCTAAGGAATATCAAAATCAGTTCTCATGCAGTTATGCTTAGATTGGCTAAGTTGGATTTGGAAACATGGTGTTAACTGGGTGGGTTTGAGTTTGTTGCTTAAATATTCTGTTAACCTATGTGAAGTCAATAGGAATCATTCAATGAAGAGAGAACTAAGGGAACTCAGGTCTCTTGGTTTTGTTATCTAGAATTAGAATATTATAGGATCANCCATCTGCAGCTTTGCACTGTGGAGCAGATTTGAGGCAGTGTAGTAGAGGAGGGCCTGGGAGCATCCAAGCCAGCAGAGCCTGAACTGCACTGAAGCACCAGGAGAGGGGGGGAAGTGGTCACTACTGAGGGACTGCTGATCCCATGTGCCATCCTGGCCTGTTCCCTCATGAGGTTTGTGCTTGCCTGACCTCCAGTTCAGGATGTTGGCAACTGTTAAAGCTTGTCTGGCCCTCAGACTATTGCCCACTGCTGCTCTCCCCTGTGGGGATCAACACCAATTCCAGGGGAGATGTGGAAAGCAAGAAATGTGACTCCAGCCTGGCTCTGGAGGCAGTTCCAGGGCACAGGGGTTCAAGTGGTGATTTCAGTCCTGCTGGTGAGGTGGGAGAGACAAGAAAGTGATTGGGAGTATTCAGGAGGGAGTCATGAACAGGAAATCATGGTTAACCAAGCCAATAACCCTCTGTGATCAGAGACTGGCTCAGAGATGAGGGAAGAACTGTGGATACAGCTTATCTTGAATTCAGTAAAGCTTTTGGCACTGTCTTCTGCAACATCCTCATAGGTAAACTGCTCAGTACAGAGTAATAAGATAAATTAAGATTAAATAAATATTTACAGATAAATTGACAGCTCGGTTGCAAAGTGGCTGAGCTCTTCAGGCTCAGTGAGTTCTGGTCAGCAACATGAAATTTAGCTGGAGGACCATCAGGTAAAAACTGGGGCCAGCACAAATTCATGGATGTCCTGGATGGTGGGACAGAGTGTTTTCTCAGCAAGTTTGCTTGCTTAAAACTGGAATGAGTGTCTGAGACACCTGATAGGTGTACTGCTGTTTAGAGGGACCTTGACAAGCTGGAGAAATGTGCCAACAGGGAGCTCATGAAATTCAACAAATGGAAATGTAGCATTGTACCTAGAAAGGAATAACCCTATCTCCCAGGACAGGCTGGGGGTTGACTGGCTGGAAAGAGCTTTGCTGAAAAAGATTCAGACTGTTCAGTTGGGCAGAAAGGGGAAGAGAGGTCAGAAATGTGCACTTATGGCAAAGGCCAACCTAATGCATCCTGGGCTGCATTAGGAGAAGTGTTGCCAGTGGTTAAGGGAGATTTTTCCTTTCTCCACAGCACTGGTGAGGCACATGTGAGTGCAGTGTGGGGTTCCCCAGTGCAACAGAGAGAGGGACATGCTGGAATAAGCCCAGTGAAGGCCACAAAAATAATGAAGGTACTGGGCATCACTCATGACATCATGCTCCAGTCCCTTAATCATCCTCATGATGCCCAGGACAGCCTGAGCCCTGTGTGTGGCAAGGGCACAGTGCTGGCTCATGGAGGTTCTTGCAGTATGTCCCATGATATGTCCTGCCTTTTGTTCTGGAATATCTGGTTATTGCATCTTACTTTTTCCATTAAAAGTATAATGATTTTCTTTTTTCCTGCTTAATTGTTTGTTACAAGTAAGACTGGTGATATTTTTATAGGTAACGTTGAAATATTTGCCACCATTACAAAAGTACATTAAGTAACAATGCTTCTTATGAGTAAATCTATTATGTGTTATCTTTACTGGAAGTATTCACAAAGGAAATCACTAATTAAACTATTAATAGATCCTTTGTACAAGAATGGCATGTGCTATTTTTAAAAAACAAGAAGGTAGGGTGATGATTCTCATCTGTTTCTGAAAATATACAAGAACATTTGTTCTTGCAGAGATTTACTGCTTTGTTTTAGCATTTAGCTGAACCACCACAATTAGTTTTTTAGCTAAGGAATATAAAAATCAGTTCTCATGCAGTTATGCTTAGATTGGCTAAGTTGGATTTGGAAACATGGTGTTAACTGGGTGGGTTTGAGTTTGTTGCTTAAATATTCTGTTAACCTATGTGAAGTCAATAGGAATCATTCAATGAAGAGAGAACTAAGGGAACTCAGGTCTCTTGGTTTTGTTATCTAGAATTAGAATATTATAGGATCAAAAAGGAGGTCTTAAATTAGTTTTCAATGCCAACAATCCTGAAACAGAATAGGTGCCTTTATACAGCATAATATTCTGCAAAGATTTTCAGAAGAAAATGCTAGATCATGCAAACGTTCTTCAGTGAAGAAAGCATGCATGATCTTGCAATGAGTTATCCCTTAAAATGATTTCTGAGAATTTTTCTCACTTTAGTACTCAATTCTGCTGATACCTTTCTTCTTTATCAGTCATAGAATGAACTTGTGCCTTAAAAACAGCCTCTTACGTTTGCAAGCTGCTATCACATCTTCCTGCCACCTTCTTAATCCCAATTCTTCATTCTTTCCTTTGGTGATGTCTTCTGGATTTCTTATTTTCCTGGTCTCACGTGGGATTCTTTGTCAGTTTATTAGAATTTGGAAATTCATGTTAATGACTTTTCATCTATAACAGGTCTATGGTGATTCCATAATTTTTGGTGACTCCAAATATTTCTTCAGAAAAGAGGACCACAATTCATTATTCTATATGGGTTGTACAGAGTAGATCCTGTGTATTTGTGCATATTGGGGGTGTGTATTTATATGAATAGTGGAAGTGTGGATAAGAGAATGGTGAAACTTTTTTATAACTTTTAAAAAATGTGTCTAAAAATTCTTAATGGAAGAGGGTTGTTTTGTTTGTTTAAGAAAATCCTGGAAACTGGTTAATTCTCCACTGATCAGAATCTGTAACAACTGGGTTTATTTCTTCAGTGTTATAAATTCTAAGTTGCTGTTCTTTTTTTGTCCTTTCTTTTTTTCCCCCCTCTCCCTCTTTTCTCTGTAATTCACAGCTTTTGGAAATTAACTGGACTGGACTGACCAATCTTCTGGATGTTCCAGGACTGAAGTGAGTATACCTAAGGCAGTGCTTGAAATATCTGCACCCTAATAAAGCCCAGAAAATCTAAAGACCATCAGTTGAATCATTTTTAGGTTAGATGAGTCTGAGCAGTTCTCTCTTAATGTAGAATTCTATGAAATTGCTCAATTTGCTGAAGGTAGTGATTTCACTACTAGTCAAAGTATGCCAAAAGTGTACCTAGTAGGTCTTGTTTAAAATACTTCCAAAATATAATTTTTAATCTACTTTCTTTGGTGTTCTCAGCCTTTCCAGATTTCCAGAATCTTGTGAATTTCCTATCTGCCATCTGCTGTGACAGCAGAAAGACACAGAGCCTTCCTTTCATGCCAGCGGGTTCATGACATCTTGGTTCTTACTTTTATATGCCCACCCATCTCTCCTTAGAAATACCTTAAGAATATTCAAGAAATGAAGTTTCTAATATCTTCATGTTCTCACTTTTAAAGCTTTCAGTTCATTATGTGAGTTCATCAAGTGGAGTAGCAAAAATATTGACTATATAGCCATAAAATAGCTTAGCTTATTCTGAGCTTTTCCGAATACCACATGATAAAATCCCAAATTAAAAAGCATCAATAGAGTGCAAATCAGGCTGCTTTGAATTGTTACAAACCTGATAATGTTAAATCCATGACTATATTCATATTTATCAGGTTTTACCAGGGGCTTTTTAATGTGGAGACAATAGCAAAGGAGATAATGGCAGATCTGATACACTCTTGGATTTTGTGACTACGCCTTTTGTTAGATCCCCTACTCTCAAGAGTTGACTGACTCCAGAATTATTTTTATTGTTTGAAAATAGGAGTTTGAATTTAGGTATTAAATTAATCCCTTAGAAATGAATTGCATGACTGAAGTGGGTTTTGCTTTCCTTAGACACGTGAAGCCACTGCATGGAATCCCAGCTGAACAGTTTGAAATTAGAACTTGCATTAAGTAGGTTAATGGCTGCAAGAATTGCTCATGTTTCAAGCCTGCTTAGGACTGGCTCAGAGGAAAGAGGTTTTCTTGATGAGTGAGAGAAAATGGCTTCCAAAATACAGCTCCTGAGTAATAATTCTCTCTTTTGACATAGCATGACTAAGTCTACATTTAGTACTTAACTTCACTAGGCTCCTGAGATTCACATCCTCCTGCATACTTGCCTGACTGCAAATACAAAATCTCAGATGTAAACAAAGTCTCGCTGGCTGAATATCTCAAGTTTATGGTTTCCAGAGCAACCAAGCTTGGCCACATTTGCACAAACCCGTGCCACCTAGACATGGTATAGTTTCTATAGTAACTGTAGCTGAGGTGACTCATGCTCTGCCTTGCCAGGAGGTTTCTTTAGTGCTGTATTTATTTTTCTTATCTGTATAGATAAGTTGTGTATTTTGGTCTGACAGCTTGACCTATTGTAGTTGTTATAAACAATGATGAACAAGAGATTGCTGCCACCACAGGTACCTTTTTAGTCCTGTGGCTGTTGGCTGCACACTAAACTGCTAATTTGTGCTGTTTGCAAATGTCTTCTGCTAATTGAATTTCAGCATTAACTGCTGGAAGCTTCCCTGTCAGCTGTTAACAAAATTTTCATTGCTTTTCTTATATGACTCCACAAGGAGAAGGACACACAAGTAATTCATATTCCATCATTAGTATAGCTTGTGGAGAAGTGGAATTAAAATCACTGTGTGAGGAGGAGCCGGGCTGTGAGAATGCTCAAGTGCCTTCAGGAGGGAATGTGGATGATGGGAAGATGTTGGGGTTGCTTGAGATACACTGAAAACCCTCTGTGCACTCAGACATGTGCTGTTTCTGCAGCATGAATAAAGACAGTGCAGGAAAATACACAGCTGGTAAAAATAGGTAAAAATTAAGTAGACAACAATACAAAAGAGTAGACAACTAACAATTATTTTTCTGCAATGAAATTGAGCTTTTGAAGACAGTGTAAGAAACTATATGAAACATTACACACTTCTTTCATATTTTTGAACTGAAAAAATAATTGTGCATGTAACCATTGACTAAAGTTTTATGATCTTAGGAAGCTATTTTTTAATGATGCATCAACATAAGGATTTATATTAAGGCATCTTTCTTTATTGCTTGCAGTGTTTTGCCTCTGTTTTCCATAGATCAGACCACTTACATTAGATAACAAAAAATGCAAAAGATTGTCATTTTTGCCTTGTATTCATGAAGAATACTTTGCATCTGAGAGCACCCCAGCTGGCAAATACTAGATGAGATTTAAACAGCTTGAAAGCATTGTGTTGTTTTAGAATTCATTTAATTCATTACTTAGTTGCATATAATCTTCAGTGTTCTTTTTCAGCTCCCTCTATTTAAAGTTAGGGTATGTGCTACCTTCTAGGAATATAGTTTCTCTGTGTAAAACTTTCATTAATGCTGCCTCATTTTTCTCAGGTGTTTTAGTGAAATTCAAGTAGTAATGTTGGGATAAAATTGTGAGACTGACCTTTGGAATCAGAGTTGGGGTTTGTGAGTCCTCCCAGTGCTTGGGCTGTGTTTCTGTCTCTTGTTAAGGAGCTTTGCTGTAGCTCTGTTTGAGCATTAGTCAGTCTCTGTGCCTTATGCTAGTCTAGAGTAGGTTTGTTTATGCCTGTGATCACATAAAGTCTGTGATCTCAAGGAGATACTGGAGAAGAGCAGGGCAGCCTTCCTTTCCAGGCAGCTCTGCTTCCATTGCTTTCCTTGCACTGCTCCTTTGCTTTCTGAGACCTAGCTCAGTTGGTTTTCTCCATTTCTCCTGCTTCTCCAAGCAGGAGCAAAAAAGCTTACCTGATATCTATACTAGAGTTTTATCATTAGACTTGTACTTTGAAAAGTGTGATTGTTGCTTTTGTAGTTACCATCACCTCAGCTTGGGTTTGATTTTTCTTTTCCTTTTAATGTTAAGACTAGTTGAGATGTCTATCTTCAATTTTTTTGTCAGTTCTAACAAAATAATGAATTCTATTTTCTTGGCTCATTTCAGAGAGTTTAGCTTACATAAATTGAAAGCTAGACGTTTGGCAAAGTGAAACTTGAAAGTCTGAAAAAGCAATATGTTAAAATGTTGGCTAAGTGAAGCTACTATTCAAATAACATGATTATCTTGTAGTATTTGTCTTAAGAATTACTGAAACTGAATTTCTAGGGTTCACATAGAATGACAGCCTCTGTACATGTGATTGAATAAGCTCTGCAGGAAGGGGAGAAGAAAGACTCTAGGGCAGATGTGAATTAACTCACAGAAGCAGAGAGGAAACTTCTTTCCTCTGAGCAATATCTTAACATTATTCACTGTTTCCTCTTTCTAACCAGAGGCCTGCACAGACCTGTCCCTTGATTTTGATGCAGCCTTGAGCTCCTTCTGTTCCATTAAAAAGTTAGCCATGTTCCATCATGTACTGTAGTTATCTGGAGTTGCACTGGAAGTGGGCAGCCAAGGGGATGCAGGCTGTTCAGGCTGCAGAACTCTGGCATGAAAGTCAGTGTGCATTTCTAGTGGGCCAGATTGTATTTAATGGGTTTGTTCTGTTGCCCATCTCAAGACTAATGATAATTTCTCACCACTACATTTTCTTTCCAAATGAAACTATAACACGTATCACATTCACTGCAGCTTTTGTGTTTTTATATGCTAGCTCCTGAGTCAGAGCTATTCCCAGCTTCAGATTCAGTCTTAGAAAAACTTCACAAGGTGCACACACAAGTGCTTCATCCATAAAATGTTCAAAGTAATCAAATATTATCTGCACCTGGATTTCACAAAGCCTGTAAAAAGGGACTCATGGAGTGTATTTAGGAGGAGAAATCACAGCTCCACCAGCTTTAGTGAGAATGTACCTTTGCAGTTCAGGGTATCTCATGTGTTATTGTAATTACCTCCCTGAACCCTTGTACACCTTCCTGAGACATCCTGGGGACTTGTGCTCAGGTTCTGCCTTTTGTCTGTGTAGGCAGTGTGTGTAACCAGTGCTGTTGGTCTGAGGGTGATTTGTTGTCAATTCAGACTAGGCTGGGTGACCTTGCAGCTTAGGAAATGGCTCTCTGTGTTTGTGGAGGGGTGTGGGGTTGGGTTTTATGTGATTCATTACCAGAGTGGTTGCACTGCCACTCCCTTTTCACTGAACAAAACCTGTTTTACTTCCCTAGGCTACATTTTACTCAGCCATGAGCTTGTGTTCTGTGTCTGTGGTTTAAGTGATGGTCCTCCCAACTCAGGAGAACAACTGGTTTCATAACAATACAGGAATGGGAAGCCAAACTTCCAGGGGCAGATAAATCATTATTGAAATACAAAAGTAAATAAACAGTTACCATCTGCTTGGTTATATGCATTAGAGGCAAGAGAACTTATGCAACAGCCTTTTACCCAGGCTGGTTTTAAAAGGCAGGGGTGAGGGAGAAGTTTGGCTGTGGCAGGGAAATGGGAACTTTATATTCATCCCTGCAGTTTCTGCCGTTCAGTGTCAGCTGCTTCCACCTGGTGGCCGTTCGGGCAGGAATCCTTTATTTGAGATTTACAAACCAGCTGTGTCTTCTGCTCCCCCAGAAAGGGAAATGTTTTCTCCATTTAGGTTGCTAAGCAGCAAAAGGAATATTTTTTTGAAGTAACTGAGGATTCTTTTCTCCAACAGTGGCCTGTCAGATACAATAATATTGGATATAATATCCAACTACTTGGTCCTTCCAAACAGAATCACAGTGCCCCTTGTCAGTGAGGTGCAGATCGCTCAGCTGCGGTTTCCTATTCCAAAGGTGAGCAGGTTTCTCTCAGCAGCAGTCATCGGGCATTAATAATAACTGGGATTTAGTTTCTTCTGTGATAACTGTTCAAGGCAATCTGTGTGAATTTTGAAATACAGTCACTGCACTGGTACAAGTTGCTGTGAATTCAATCACTGATAATAACTGATTTAATTTGTAAACAATCTCTGTTAATGTTTGAAAACAGCACCAAGAAAGATTTTATTTATTTATTTATTCTCTTTTGTTGGAATCTTAAACATATTACTTTTAAAATTACTAGTTTGCTACAATCTAGTTCAACTGTATTGATTGAAAATAAAGTAGCATGTGTTTTATATTATGGAAAACTACTATTAGTGTGCTTCATTGAACAGTTGTTGCTATTTTTTGCTACTCACTTCAGAAACCTGGTATTTCTTGATGTAACTGGCATGTTTCTGGTGGTGGATGACAGCTTTTCTTTTCAGGAGTCTCTTGAGTGCTAGGTTTGTGAATTTGTGGATTATCACTGATATCTTCTATTTACAGTATGTCCAAAATAAGTTTCATGTTAAGGAAATGGCAATAGAAATGATAAAATATCTGTTGTGTAAATTGTGATGACATGGAATCTTTGAGATTACTGTACAAACTCATCTTTTCCATTTTCAGGGTGTTCTAAGGATACACTTTATTGAAGCTCAGGACCTGGAGGGGAAAGATACTTACCTGAAAGGGATTGTCAAAGGAAAGTCAGATCCTTATGGAATCATCCGTGTGGGCAACCAAATTTTCCAAAGCAAGGTCATCAAAGAAAATCTCAATCCAAAATGGAATGAAGTTTATGAGGTATAACCAATAAAAATACCTTTTGGTATTTACAGAAGAAACAAAAGAAAAAATATCCTCTTTCTTTTATTAAAGAGGTTATTTTGGGGGTGTCCTTAAGGAGCTTCTGGATGTCTCCCTCTGGAAGCTCAAAGTTCTGTAACAAAACAGAAATTCTCCTTGATTTATATACTTATATTTTTTGGGTTTTTTTTTTTGCTAGACTGAGCATCAGCAATTCTGAAAAAGTAATTTGGACTTTTAGAGCCAACATTTACAAATTTTATCTGAAAAACTCTTAAAATTGCTCCACTCATTAAATAACATTTTTTTAAAGCATTTGCTTACTGATTTATTTTATTACACCAAGGTACTGCAGCTCAGTGTTTTACTGTTATTATCTCATTTAACCAAGCTGGTCAGTTTTAGTGATAATTCCCTCTCACTGAATTTTCAGGCCTTAGTGTATGAACATCCAGGACAGGAGCTAGAGATTGAGCTCTTTGATGAAGATCCAGATAAAGATGACTTCCTGGGAAGGTAAATATTAAAGAGAATATGTTTGTAAAGAAAGAAATGAAGTAGTGTAATTTTTTTTCAATTATTATTTTTATTTAATTGCAGTTGTTCTGCTATCTAATTGTATTTATAAATCAATTATCTTGGTAGTAGGTAATTCCCTAACTACTTCATGTATGTAAATATATTTATATTTAGATGTGCTTGGGTGTGTATGTACACATCTTGATGTTTACATCTTTCTTGAAAAAAAAACAGGTGAGCATTGTGGGTACCTTGAACTGTGCCCCAGCTTCTTTAATGCTTGTGAGCACTAAGTCTTAATTCTTTCTTCAGGCAAAGTTAATATAGTTTTATAACTCTGTATCTTCCTCATCTTCATACCTTCTAAATGACTGTCTGGAGTTTGTTTTTCTTGTAAGAGCTGATCTTAACTATTTGATTAAAGAAAAGATTTTTCTATAATGCTTCTGCAAACATGACTCACTCATAGGCATTTACCCATAAACATTTCAGGATTTTAGGCAGCTTCTTTCTCCAGTAATTTGTCACCTTTATTTCTTGCAGAGTTTGGGAACTTCCCATTGTTGCTTTCCACACAGAGCAGAGCTCCCTTGCCTTTCCAGCTCCTTCTCTCTTAACAGGAGCAACAATACCCACTTCTCATTAAAGTGAAGATGTAGGAAGTACAAAGGCTCCTTTTTCCTTGCACTTCCCTAATCTTACACTGAAGTGATGGTGGGAGGAAGTGACATAATGTGTACATCAGTACTGATAAAATAAAAAACCAGACAAATGTTCATGCACTGGCATGCAGTTGTCTGCTCTGTTTAATTTTTAGCAGATTCATTCCCTGCTGCATTTTTAGCTTGTGTGAACTAGAAATCTCCCAGACACTGCCAGAGCCTGAATTTGGTCACAGCATTTGTCCAGGTGCTATTTCCAGTGGATAGTTTGGATGTGCTCTCTGTTTTGAGAGTTGGGTCATAGATATGTGAGTTACATTGTGCCAGTTGCCCTCACAGCTACAAAATGGGCTCCAGTGTGGGCATTTTTCTGTTATCCTGCACTCACCTTTGCTCAGCCATTTCATTCCCTTCTTCTTCTTTTCTTAGGTGCTAAAAGAATAGTATTCTGCTCTTTTGATCTCAGTGGATACTCAGCAAGCACAGGGTGGTGCTTGAGTTCTGTGCTAGATCTTTGTTTCTTGGCTAAAATACTAGTTTTTTTCCTCCCTTTTTCTAGTTTGATGATTGATTTAATTGAAGTTGAAAAGGAGCGTCTCCTAGATGAGGTAAGCAAGTTCTGTAAGTTTTGGTTTAAAAAGCCCCATACATGTAGTTGTTCTTGCTTTATTTTTTCCTGGGCATAGTTCCTGTATGTGCAAGAATAACCCTAATGCTGTAGAAATAGATGCCCTCATGATCAGTACTGTGGTTTAAGAGATACCTTAACTGGTGAAATCTGAAAAATAAACACATTCTTTGTCAGGCTTGGGGTTTTAAGGTCATGTCTATGCAAATGAAGAAAATAGTAACTTAGATATTTGGTGAGAAGGTTTTTTTGAAAGAGAATAGTTAATTGCTGGGCAGACTAATTTTTGTCCTATACGTAAGAGAGATTTTATAGGAACATTGTGCAGGGTTTGTTTTCCCAGAACATCTTTACAGAACTTTAAGATTTTTTTTTTTATTTTCTTTTTTTAAAGATGCTTTTATCATATAATGTCAAGGTTTCTCTGGGTGGTTTTATCAATCTGTGTCGTAATACCTTATGCAAAATAAGACATGTTAATGGATCAGATCTTTTCAGATTGTGGGGACTTCAGCTCTGAGAGATTCTTAGCAGACTTTAATGCTTCCTGAATGTCCTGAAGAACCAACTGCAATCATGTATTTGTTTGCCAGATTATTTCACATTACTTTGCTTAATTTTCAGTGGTTTACTTTGGATGAAGTGTCCAAAGGAAAGTTGCATTTGAAACTGGAATGGCTCACATTGATGCCAACTGCTGACAATCTAGATAAGGTATCAAAGAAACACATTATTTTCATTCTGATCTTAATTGTTTTTGGGGTGATTTTGTTGTGATTTTTTTGTTTATTTGTTAAGTATGTAACCAGTTCTCTAGCTACTGTGAATTTGGAGAAAACTGTACCTTTATTCCAAGCTGTCTTATCTTTAGAAGTCTCAAACCAATTATAAGTGTTAGTGGTTTAAATTAGATTTTCAAATGCTTTTGTGGTTCTCTTCTTTTCTCTTAATGTTACTGTTTGAGAATATCTCCTAACGTTTCATTAGTATGGGAGATAAAGCTGGATATGATACTGCAATCTGTCCAATCTGAAAAAAAATAAGTGGGAAATGGGTTGCAAATTTCCCTGTAAATGGCTTTGAAATGTTTGTGTGAGTCTTGAAAACTTACTTTTTTATGCTTTATGCTGTGAATTTGTGAATGTTTGCTTTTTGGGGGATTTGTTTTGTTTTGTTTTTTTGTTTTGTTTTTTGTTTGTTTTTTTTTTTCCAGAAATGGGACAGTAATAGTAATACTTGCTTTCCAGAAAGGCTCAGAGTGTGTTTTTGTTTTAGGTGCTAACAAGCATCAGAGCTGATAAAGACCAAGCTAATGATGGGCTTTCATCTGCATTGCTTATTCTGTATTTGGACTCAGCCAGAAATCTGCCTGTAAGTTATGTTCTCATGGATGCCCTTTTGTCACAGAGTCTCTTGGGTACTCCCAGCATGTCTTGCCTGGTAGTGTGACACACTGCTTTACTAACACACATTGTCCATCTTCTCCAGAATTCCTCTCCTTTCAAGATGTGTAATGTAAGGTCCACTTTTTTAGTAGCATAGTATTATAGCTATATATTTAATAAAACATTACTCTTTAATCAGTGTGGTTTTTCTTTAAAGAATGCTCCTTTCCTGGACTTGAAAGGCTGCATGTTTTTATTACACCATGTTTTCCATAAATGGTATGGGATTAGCATGAGGAATTCTAAGGAACTAACTGGGAAAAAACCCACTTCCACGAGTTCAGGTGAACCTGCTTGCTTTGGCTCAGGGTGTTGCTGGAGCTTTGAAGGTGCTGAAGTCCTCATCATGAAATCAGCACTGTGCAGTTGATGTTACAGTGCCAGAATACTTGCACGAGATTTCTGTCAGATTGGTTTTTGCAGGGTGGTTTATTTGCTTGTGCAAAACATAGAAATAAATCATGTTCTCTCACTCTATGCATTTATCCTATGGGACTGTGAAATAACTTGTTTTGGAGTTTATTTCAGGTTAGTTCATGGTTGTAATTGATTGCAGGAATAAAGTTAACCCTACCATAAAGAGATACGTGGAACTTAACTGAGTTTTGCTCTTTGCCATTAGATGAGAGGTTCTGGAAGTGATGACTAAAATATTAATCAGAGAATGCAGTTTTCAAGCTTTGGATTTTTTTTTGCATGCATTTTGCAGATTTGTCTGCTGAAATTTAAGTTAAATCAGAGTGGTAACAAATGAAACCTTAGTAGCCCAGACAATTTACATGACTGACTAGGGAGTTCAGGTCTGTTCCAGGGTGTATGGAGCACAGTTTGGAAGCAGTATTTCTAGGCTATTTTAAAAGCTAAAAAGACTCATTTGGAATAGATCCTCATGTTACCTTTTTAACCTCACTGTATATTGAATTGAGGCAGAATCTGTAACTTAGCAGAAAACAAATAGGATTACTACAGTACAGAGTAAGCAGCAACAGAATAGAATAGAATTGTGGTGTGCTTAGCATCAGTTTCAGAGTACTGCAACAGTAGAAAGAGTCTGTCTGCCATCTGTTTTGCACACTAGATTCAATTGAACCAATTTATGTATCTTCTTGTTCAACTACTGATTTTTACTGAAACAGCTACAAATTTGATATGTTTAGTAAAATACACGAAAGCCTCTCATTTGAAATAAATGGTGTAAAGTTCTCTCATACACCAGTTCCAGTGTTTCCCATATAGCTCTGATTATTTTCTGTGTTACATTCTCTAGAAAATACTCTGAGGCTTTGTCATAAATTAAATTTTTTGTTTTAAACATTGTCTAACATTGTCTCCCTCTTTTGGAAAGATTAGGTTGCAAGTCTTGAATTCTACCTATTTTTGCAGACAGTATTTTAATTTCAGTGCATTTAATTAGTAGATCTCCAAACTCTAGGGCACAGAAAGAGGGAGTTCCTTGCACAAAGCTGACCAGTTAGGAAATTTGGGAACAGCATCCTGAATTTCCTATTGCTGCATCTGATATTCTGTCTACAGTACAAGAATTGCCTGGGTGGGTTGAGAATGATGGTCATGGTGTGAGACCTGTTTAATCCTCTTTTTTTCTTCCTCTACCAGCCCAGAAAAGCAGTTGCAACAAATGACTCAATATTTAACTTCAAGTCATGTTCTTTCCAGTGTTGTAAAGAATATAATAGAAAGTAACATGGAACAATTGCAAATGCCAAGATAACTACAACAGAATATTATGATACTGTGTTAAATTAAATTTTCCAAAACCAGAGACCAAAATGCTTCACAGTTATGTCACCTGGGGGGGAAATAGCATGGGAAGGATTTTTTAAGCAGAACTGAAAAGGTTCCTGTACATTCTGCAAAGACAATGTCATGGAGCTTCTACATGAGCTGCAGTTAATTGTAGTAAATAGAGCTTTTTTATGGCCATAGGATTCTAATATGGAGCAACATTTACAAGACTAAACATGAAATTTGCTGGTTTTTCATATTTTGCTCAAGTTCAGTGGTAGGGGTTGTGTAGAGCAATAGCAAATTAATCTCTTGGATTGCTTGTATTTATGGAGGAAAATTCAAAGAGAATGAAGGGTTAAAATTATACTGACCCTTATTAATAGTTGGAAGACTTTTGTGCACAACTTTAACATTACAGTGAAATGTTTTGTATGTGAATAATTACTTTTTATTACCTTGAAAATTGTCTTAAGTGAATGCTTATCACTGGTATATTTTAGATCATGCCTTCAGCTTTGTTTTGAGTTACAGTGTTGAGTTACCCCCACACAAGCCTTTCTTTTGCACAGGTGCATCATAGTTGTGAGTTTCTGGCACACTGGGATGATTTATCTAGAAAAGAAATAGAAATGGTGTAGAAGGGTAGTCTCTAAGTTAGTAAATATTAGTTGGATCTGCCATATAAATCTGAACTACCAAGGGTGAGCCTGGAAAGTGGGTTAATATATTTGAATAACTAATACAAAAATAAAATTCAAAAAGCATTCCACCTTGCTGTGCTACAGAAAGTCTATTAATGAATGAAACTATTTGTAATGACAAATATTTACTTTTTGTTACCTGCTGTTTTCTCTGGAATCCTTTGACTATTTTCCTTAACTTTTCTGTGTAGTAAAGCTGCTTATGCATTCATTCTGCCACAATCCCATCACTCTGCTTTCTCCTTCCATTTCCATCTTCCTAAGAGTATCTACGAGGGAAACTTTGGGTGTGGATACTTAAAAGAGAGGAGAGCATCGGGACTAGTCTTTTGTGAAAACACTACCTCACTCTATAGAGCACTATTTGTGAGTTCTCTGGTATTGTTTGTATTGTACCTTTTCTCTGCCAGAGTGTGGATTAGTGCTACTAAAGCCACTCACTCTAGTGGAATGAGAGCATGCAATTTGTTTTTCCTGCATGGTTTCAACAAGTGTGCATTGTTTCTGTGCTATTTTTATTGCATTTTAAAGGCTACTTAAATTTCATTGATCAGCATATCATTGGGTAAGTAATTAACCTTTTCTGATAAAAACCCAAGATAAGTTTGTTGTAAAAGCTCTTTACATTTAAATTACATTGCTGATTCATTGAGAAATAAAATGCATACTGTGCTAGCACACTGTGTGCTGGTTAATTGTTGGCTTTTATTGCAAAGAAATTAATAACTATTGCAACCAGCATCCCCATAGTTTCTTCAAAAGGTGACAGACTCAATGTTTGTAAGAACTTGCAACCTCTCCACACTGGTTCATGTTGCTTTAAAAATGGGTGCAGTTCTTTGTGCTTCCCAAACTATAAATTCCCTTGTAAATTCTATCTCACTCCATGATGCTCCTTGTTTTGCAAATTCCCAAGCTCCTTTTCTTTTTTTCAAATTAGTCTGTAGTTGGGAGAATCCAGGCTAGGGTGAACTAGCAAGTAATATTTTTTGCTTGAATTTAACATTACAAAATTATTGAAACCTGATGAGCCTCTTACACTTAAATCTGGAAGTGCAACCTTGGTCAAAAAGACTGAGAATCTGTTTAGAATAAGTATCTTTTTGCCACAGAGAGGTGAGTTTCTCTTTGGAGATTGTGCAGAGAAATTTGTTACTGGCTGGCTACATCATAATCCTTGATATTAAAACACCTTTCCCAAAACCCAGCAAAACTCTTTCTGTTAGTTTCTCTTAGAGGTTAATTTTAAAGTATCTAAAAAGTTGTAACCATTCTATAATCTTGTTAAAACTTCATGAATGAGAAAGACAATTTATTTTTATATATTTAT
>VZTB01001451.1:74443-156994 GCA_013397245.1 Thryothorus ludovicianus
AAGATAATTTTTATTATTCCATAATCTTAGTGTTAAAACTGTTAAGGAGTTTCTGTTTCTTTTAGTTACACAAATACCAGATACATCTTTAAAGTAATTTTTATTAAAAAAAAAAAAATGCTGGATTAAGGACGTAGCCCTGATGGTTTTTGTGGATCTTAGGATCTTTGCATTAAGACAGGTTGTCTATATAGAGCATTTATTTAGAAATCAGACAGAACTTTCCAAATTGATTTATGATTCAGCCATTCAGAGATAGCTGGGTCTGGATTCCCTTCTGCAGCACTGGGAACTGCCTGGCTTTCCATATCCTGAGTGCTGATCTTGCTGCAAGGGGAGGAGGCTTGTGGCTGAAGGCCAGGGGAGAGGAGAGGGATAAAAACAGCTTCAGCAGCCCCAGAGCTGCACTGGGTCCCAGGGCATCCTCAAACAAGGGCTGCCACACAAACATTCACACCTGCAAGCTCAGACTCTGACTGACCTGCAACATGAGTTACTGGGGAAGTGTTAAAAAGGGAGCTCTCTTCCTATGGGGAGAGGAAAATCCTGAGTGCTCTTCATTCCCTTGAAGATTGTTTATTGACTGCTGCAAATCTGGGTTTGTGACACCAAGACATTTTCCCATTACCCAGCTAAATCTGATTTAGCTAAAGTGTAAGAATTGTGTTGGTTTAATTTCCAAAAGTAACACTAGTTTTATGATAATCAATTGATCATAACAATGTTGGTGTCTCTATAAGATATAAATTATCCCTATTTAAAATTAGCTCTTCCAGGTAGTGGCTGCCTTCTGGTTATCTGGTAAGGATGCTCTCAGAGATACCCAAGCAACACTTAGTGAGTCCAAAGAAGTCATGAGTCGTACACCAAAGCATATTGAATCAGGAGCTGGCTGAATAACAAACCAGTTTTACTTGTTTAATTTATGGGTTTGTTATTAGGATTTACTGCAAATGTCACTGGCTGTTAGAGAATTCCACAGTGTCATTATCAGTATATTTCTTGGATAACTCATCCTCTCTTCCTGTAACTGCAGAGACACTCAGAACCATAGCAGGACTATTTTGTCACTCAAAGCAAGACTTTCTCTTTTAATATTGGACACTCCCTTTTCTCCTCTGAGTCTCCTTCTTCCCAGCCTTTCAGCCACCATCTTCATGGACGTGCAGCTTCCCTTGAAACCTGAAGCCTGGCTTAAACATATTTGCCCCAGCTGATGTCCCCCTTGGCCTATCCTTGCTATGATTCCAGAGGAATTGAGATATGATCAATATCCAGGAGTCAGTGATTGCCTGCCCTTACGTATGATCACATAGGTTTGGTTTTGACTTCTAAATTTCTTTGAAATAATAATATAGGGGGGAAAGATTTGTATTGAATATACAGGTGCAAATGGGAAGGAAAAAAAGTCCAGTAAGTTGAGTGGCATTTTAAGATTCAGAATTATCTTAGTGAGTTGTAGATGCCACCTGACAAAGCCAGATACTCCTCTATAGAGGACAGTCATTGCATCCTTAAAAATGTGGGATGGAAATAGAAAGAAAGAGATTTGAAAAGAGATCTTTCTACAGAAAAAGATTTGTAGTCATGCTGTCATGTTGTTATGAAAGAAAACACTTTACTCTGTGTAGAAAAGTGGAATGCAATAAGTGAGATGTATGGCCTGATCCTTCTGTCCTGTTTAGCCCTTACCAAGGCCCTGATCTCAGCTGTGGCAATTTGAAGTCTGGAGCACAGCACTGATGATGAGAGAGACAGTGACCATGGCTAGCAGAGCCAGGGGAAATAAACCATGGAACCACAGAAGGGTTTGGGATGGAAGGGACCTTCCAGATCATCTCCTTCCAGCCCCTGTGCCCTGGGCAGGGGCACCTTGCACAATGTCAGCTCCCAAAAGCCCCATTCAGCCTGGCCCTGAACAGCTCCAGGGATGGGGAATCCACAGCTGTTGCCATCAAAGTGACACTTTTATCTGTCAGAAAACAGGGAGCTGTGCTCAAACTCCAACAAAGAACATACCTGTTGAACATTTAAAAATCTCCTAATGAAAACCAGTTTAGCATTAATTTCAATAAGGGATAGTTTAAATTCATTTCAACTAGGGCTGGTGTGCAGTCTCCATCTTTGAAATTCTGAAAGTACAATACTAAGTTCCTAAGGTAGCAGATAAATAACTTTGGACAATTCCTTGGTTTTATTTTAAGAAAGATAGTGTTCAAGCAAAATACTCCACAGAAGTAGTCAAACCTTATTTCTGGTTCTCTCAGGCTTAAGGGTTGGACTTAATGTTCCTTGTAGGTTGTTTGCAACTCAAAATATTCTGTGATTTTGTGCTGGATATTGTATGCTCATTCTGAAATACAAATTTTCAAGCAGGGTGCCAGGAACCCTTGGAATATTTTGGCCAACTGGAGTATATGACATCCTAAAAGAAACTGCAAAATAGTATTTCTGAATAAAGATTAAATCTCTTCAAATTTTAGTCACTTAGATTTTAATTTCGGAAAGGCTTTTCTTTTGGAAAAGCATTAATATAATTTCTTGTTCATAAAACAGAATATTTTAAAAGTCCACTATGCAATTTTTTATTGCCACAATCTACAGCTTCTGAGACAGAATTCTCCCTTGAAACAAAAATGTGTCCCTAAAGAAAAAGCCAGTCTAACTTGAAGTCTGTTTTATTTACAAATCTTATTTCCTGAAATTATTTCTTATTAATTGAATGCAAATTTTCATATACATTATCATATCACTTAAAGAACAATATATTAATCTTAAAATAAAATTCTAAAATTTCCATATTTAATGGAAAGCAGCCAGAGGTTTTGTCCTGCTAAGCCAGTTTAAATTCCTATTTTTAGTGTATTTGTATGTATTCATTGAACTGATTAAGGCAGCAGACCTTCATTCTAGTTAGCATGCAGTGTTTGCATTATTTTCTGAAGAGGCTTAAAGAACTTTGACTTTTATAATGATACAAGTCCCTATCAATTAGATGTTGTAATTTCTCCCATAAAAGGACTGCTTTGCATAATTACTTGACTTATAATCAAAGAAGCTTCTGGGTTGTGAAAATATACTCAACCAAATTTTTAAAAAGGTTGATTCAGAAGTCAATTCATAGGCCATCAGGCATTAAATAAAAGTATTTTTTGAATTATCTGTATTAGGATTAAAAAAAATCAGAGAAATACAAGCATACTGAAGTTGGGTATATTAGTTTTAAAGCAGAATAAAAATATCTAGAGAAGAAGAGAAAAAAAAATGTTTTACTTTTTTGTTGTTGTGGTGGTCCTTCATTGTTTTGTTTGAAAGATGTTGGGTTTTTTTTTTTAGGTTGATTTTTTTCCCCTGCTTTGTCCTATGTTGTCGTGTCATGATTTATTAACCTAGTGAAATTGCTTCATTGCATGTCTTATTAACCCTTCCTATGTTCATTCTCTCCTGACTTAAAAGAATAATCCATTAGAATTTAACCCTGATGGCTTGAAGAAGGCTGCTGTTCAGAAAGCCCTGAAGGTAACATTAATATAGTTGTCCATTTAAGGTCACAAAAGTAATTGGAAATGCACGAATGCCTGCAGCACCCCACTTCCAACACTGGATGGGATTTCTATTGCCAGATACATATTCAGTGTAATTCTGCTTTACTTGGATTTGATTTCAAGAAGCCAAATGTTAAAATATTGTTGTCTGTGGTAATCTGAACTCTAGATCAGATGAGTGGGGTACAGGCTGCTCGAGAAGACTGGGGAAAAGTGCTGGGAACTGATTTGTAGCAGTAACTAAAGGATGAAGCTGACATGAAAGCTAAGACATCTTTTCCATACTGAGTGATTCCTTATCACTCAACTCACAATGATTGGTTTGCAGTAATCTTGTTCCTGCTAGATGTTTTTAGGAGGTTTCACATCTTTTACATGAGTGCTAAAGAAATTTAGGCCAGCTTTTTGGTAGGCAAACTTGGAAAGGGCTAAGCCACATGTTCAGCTGGAGGAACTGGAACAGGGACAGACTCCAACAGGCTGTGAGCAATGAGTCTGTCAGTACCTGGTGCTAGAGGTGCATTATATCAGTGTGCACATTGCTACCTGCTTCATTTGAATTAAAATTATTCCTATTTGCATATCAGCATAAGAGGCAGGGTCCTTTTGTCAACTCCTGTAGTTTCATCATTTTATGAAGAAAGTTTCAGGCTCCATTTTGTGGACAAATGAAAAATGAAGATAATGTCACCTACCAATTTTAAATACCATCAGTTACAGTGTAATATGGCTTTCTGTTTTATAAACCTGTGTATTTGAGAGCTATTTTATTTGAGAGCTAAATATTTTTTTATTGGAAACCATAAAAAAGAAGGGCAGCATTCATCCAAGAAAGGAGTGCTTTCTTAATAGCTTTATTTCTAAAGGAAAATATGGTTCTAAGCAGTATATCACATTAAAGTTGAGAAATATTAGTGGAAGTACGATGTCCAAAATATAAGTTCAGATCAAAAAAATGATGCACTTGCTTAATTAATTTAAAAATATAAAATATTTGAATCACTTGGTTGTAATTGTGACCTTACATGCATTAAGAAGATTTTAACTAACTTTCTGTTGATATACCTGATTTTCCTACAGGGTAAAACTCTAAGTAACCATGTATCCTGTATTTCCTAGGCTTTTTAAACTGTATTAACACCCACTTGAGATGATTAACTTTCATGTCTAAATTTTCCTTCTGAATTGAATTTTTGTTAGATTAAATGGAAATTCATGAAAGAAACATATAGTTGGAATGTTCCTTTGCATATATAATTTGTTTCTAAACTGATGTTTGTTTTCACAGTTTGATGTAATGCTATACAGCTGGTGAGCAAGGCTCAGATATGGCAGATGGTTGATTCTCTAATAAAGAGTATTTGGTAAACTGTAGAAATATCCCTCCCATACATTATAGTGCATATTCTTTCTCCCCAAACTGAAAAGTAGGGAACATCAGTGTTGGATACCACATCCAATTTAATAGTTCTACAGCACTGTATATAAAGTTCCTGAGTTTGTGCTTTCTTCATATCTCCCATCTGCATGCAGTATTCATTTTGCAGTTTTAACTATGCTTCATTAGCTTTGGGGATTGTAATGCTCATTAAAAAGTAAGAATTTGCATCTTACCAGTTTCATTTAAAGAAAATGGAAATGAGTCTAAATCTCCTGCTTATTAGTAGCATTTTGCTTCAGCATCTTCAGGTAGTTGGATGCCTTGTGTTGATGTGTTCACCAGCTACTCGCCAGTCTGCCATTCCAGCTGGCTGAATAAATACTGAGAATAATAGAGAAGCATGTAGTAGAATGCATATGATTGGTATTTTTAAGATGCAAACATTAAGTTTCAGAGGGGAGAGGTTTTGCTCTATTCTGAAGGCAAAGTTTTTGCTTTTTCTTTCCCAGTCAGGAAAGAAAATAAACAGCAATCCCAACCCACTTGTTTTGCTGTCAGTTGGACACAAGGCGCAGGAAAGCAAGGTAAGTTCCTTCTCTTGACACTTGGCTCTGTCTTCACAACTTTGGTGGGTCTGTGAGCTTGGCATTTGGCTACCAAACCAAACAACACTAAGCTGCCACCAGAACTGAAACTGGCAACAAGCAGCCAAGGATTACAAGCCATGACCTAAAACCACCTTATCAGCTAAACCATGGCACTGAGTGCCACATCCAGTCTTTTCTTAAACACCTCCAGGGACAGTGATCCCACCACCTCCCTGGGCAGCCCATTCCAGTGCACAGTCACCATTTCTGTAAAGAATTTTTTTCTAATGGCCTAAACTTGCCCTGGCACAGTTTAAGGCTGTGTCCTCTTGTCCTGTCTCTTGTTGCCTGGGAGAAGAGGCTGAGCCCCACCTGGCTGCAGCCTCCTTTCAGGCAGGTTCCTGTCAGGGAGGTGTAGAGAGCAAAAGGTTCCCCCTGAGCCTCCTCAGGACTAAACAACCCCAGCTCCCTCAGCTGTTCCTCATCAGACTTGTTTTGTAGACCCTTGCTGAGCCTTGCTGTCCTTCTCTGCACACACCAAATAAAACTCCAAAATGAAAAATGTGCTCATCTCTTGACATCACCTCTATTAGACAAATTGTTTTATAATTCTTGTACTTCCTTTTTTCTTAACTTCAGATTAGATACAAGACCAATGAACCAGTATGGGAGGAAAACTTCACTTTCTTTGTACACAATCCTAAAAGACAAGATCTTGAAGTTGAGGTATGTGTCTCACTCTCTCTAGATACCTTTCTTTTCTAAGATGTTGCAGTAGTATCATTGTTATGAAATGCGACTGAATATAATGTGAACACCATTAAAATTATACTTTTCTTTTTTTAAACCAGGCAATTAAATGTTTTTTTCCATTTACTTCTTAAAGGAAGAAAGACTATAACCAGGCTCTCATATGAATAACATAGTTAACAGTTGTCTTTTCTAATTTAAAAAAAAAATCCAAAAGTAAATTTGGTATACCAGTTTGGAACTAGGAATTTTTCCTCTCTCATACCAAGGAAGGATTCACTTTCTCCAAATACTGTATTCCTTTACACTACTGGCATGTCTTAGAACATTTACATAGTTCTAAGAGGCTGAAGTGTAAATGAGGACTGACTTTCTAATAGGTGTGGGAATTCATTTTCACAGGGACAGTTTGGAAACCATGTAGTTATTTTGATCAAGGGTCTGGTAGATGTAGATGTGGTGGTTACTCTTCTGTCTTACTTTGCTGTAGAAGGTGAGGTAGAAGAAACGAGTCTATTTGTTTGTCTATTGAGTCTGTTTGTCTATTGAGTATATTTGTTTTTACCTCCTTCAATGTAAAGTGAATTTAAAATTCGGGAAACTTGGTTTAAAAACAAACTAATTTCAATATAGTTTGTATTTTTTTTTTTTTATAAAAATGTAATTTTCTTCTTTGAATTCTTACAAAGCAGATGATACAAAGTGGCTTAATTTCTGTGTTCCTTCAGGTGAGGGATGAACAACACCAGTGTTCTTTAGGGAACTTCAAGCTGCCTCTGAGCCAGTTGCTAGAGAGTGAAGATTTAACGATGCATCAGCGGTTCCACCTGAGCAACTCTGGTCCCAACAGCACCATAAACATGAAGATTGCACTCAGGGTACTCTAAAACCTTTCCCATTGTGAAAATTCCTGAAAGCATATTTAGGGCTGTGGAGACTCCTGGCTCTTTTGTGCAGTGCATTTCCTTTGATGTCACCTGCCAAGTGTCCTTGGTTGTGCAGAGCTATCAGCAGAGCCTGTAATTTAAATACATTCCATTTGAAAACTGTACAATGCTCCAAATGAAACAGTAGTCACCTGCATTAATTAAAACTGAGGTTCCCTCTGGTTTTAGATTTGGAAATCATGTTTGGAATTTGAATTCCTTCAAATTTCTCTTAAACCCCGTGGGCTACAGATCAGTGAAGTAGCCTTTATCTAGAAATGAAACTGAGATTCTGATGGTTTAAAAAAATAAAGTGTATAAGAAAAGGAAATACCTGCATAGTACTTCAAAAAATTCAAACCAGCTTTCAAGTGTATTGGGGTTTGAAAATACAACTTGGATACCTGAAAATTGGTTTGGTTTTTTTTCCCCCATCTAAATTATTTGATTTAATGAGGAGAATTATTTCTTTCTAAATGCTGTCAAAGTTCTGTTATTTTTCTTTCACTTTGTTGCTTGCATGTCATTAATAAATTAAAGTAACATAAAAAAAGAGAGGACAATTAATTAGAAAAAATTGTGACATAAAATTAAATTTTGGAAGAGTAGAAGAAAAAATTAAAGAATATCTTTCCAGATGGCTAGAGCTGCAAAGTAAATAGCACTTTCACCAGAAGTGCTTAGAATATGGGAATAATGAGGAGAATAATTCATAATGAATGGAGAGTTTCACATTGTTATATAGTTACTGCAGTTGCCCTGAAGAATGTGGAGATGTGTTTTATCATGCAAAGCATTTCATATTGTAGAGTTAGTAAGTGTGTGTTCTGGTTTGAAAGCAAAANAAGGTGCAGCCTCTGCTGAAGGTGCAGTGGTGATGGATGGGGCTGTTCTTCCTCTGGGAGCCCAGTGGAAAAGGCTGCCTTGGTATCCCAAATCTC
The DNA here is from genome assembly GCA_013397245.1 of Thryothorus ludovicianus. Taxonomy (NCBI): domain Eukaryota; kingdom Metazoa; phylum Chordata; class Aves; order Passeriformes; family Certhiidae; genus Thryothorus; species Thryothorus ludovicianus. The sequence goes on from VZTB01001451.1 coordinate 82,574, forward strand.
AGGTTTTTATCCAGGTAGAGGGGCTCGGTTCCCCCCTGGCTGGAGCATTTCCCAATGGGATGATGGAAGTTTATCAGTGACTCAATGGCTCATGAGCAGAAGATCTGTGCCTGGAGGGAGGATGGATTGTGGAAGAGATAAAGAAACTGCTCTTGATGGTTCCTTATCAGCTGGCTTATCAACAGAAGATCACATCATCCCCCACCCCAGTTCCAACAGATGGTGATAGACTAACACACCTTTGGTTACATTTTGCACTGCGACCCATGACAGTGTGAATGGTTTAGGTGTCTTAAATTTACAACTTGTGACTAATCAGTATTCTTGTAGAAACAAATTTGTTCCTGTTTCTTATACTGCAAAATGGTAACATTGTGTATTTTCCTGTGTCTAGGTCCTTTCTCTTGAAAAGCCGGCAAGATCTCCAGATCATCAACACTCAGCCCAAGTGAAAAGGCCGTCTCTTTCCAAAGATGCAAGAAAATCATCTTTTAAGCCTCAGGTTCCTGCCTCACCAACATCTGACCCAAACAAGCCTGTTCCAGGCTCCCCAGTGACTGACAGTGATAAAAAGACTGATGCAGCTGACAAAAGTCAGCCTGCCAATGCCAGCCCGCAGTGGCCAACAGATCTGAGCCGCAGCTCCTCCAGCCTCCAGGCCTCCAGCTTCTCGTGCTCCCCCAGCCACCTGTCTGTGAAGGAGCCCACGCCCAGCATCGCCTCCGACATCTCCCTGCCCATCGCCACGCAGGAGCTGCGCCAGCGCCTGCGGCAGCTCGAGAAGTACGGCCCGCGCTGTTTGCCTTGCCTGGCTCACAGTGTCACCGGAGCAGGAGGGCTTAGTTCTCATTTCAGAGAAGTTTTCTTACTGTTGCTGCTTCTTCCTGGTGTCACAGACAGGAGCTGCAATTAGAAGTTCCTTCCCGTTGTGATTGTCTGCAAGATAAAGTCACACTTCTTCTCATAGCTGCACTTTGTAGTTTCACGGCAGTAGTTGCCTGTTTCACCACTGAATCCTGTTAGCATTAATTAAGGCAATTAAGCTGGAAATAGTTGGTCTTTTTAAATAACTCAGAGGGATATTTGACTGTAAAGAATGTTAAATGGGTAGTCAGTTACTATGCAGTCACTGAAGATTGCTGCAGCCATACTTTCTTATATTCTTGAATTTTTTTTTTTTATTTGCCTCAGTGAGCAGCTATACTTACCAAGACAGACAGCTGAGCAGCCATCTTGCTCTGAGTAGGAGACTGGAAACTATTCATTCCCTATTCTTGGAGCTTCTGTATGAATCTAAATAGGAAGATTTTATTTTTTTTATTTGCAAGGGATTGAACCAATTCATCTTTTTCTCTGTCAGAGTTCATAGAATCAGCCGAGTCACAGAGGTTGGACAGAATCTCTGGTTGGTCATCCCTCTGCTCAAAGCAAATCCCTCTTCAAAGTTAGATCAGGTTTCTTGGGCCTTGTTGAAACAATTTTTGGTTATCTCCAAGGACAGAGATGCCATAAACCTGTTCATCAACTCCAGTGCTTAACCACTCCACTGTTAAAATGTTCTTCCTTGTTTCTATTGAAATTTGTCTTCCTGCAGCTTGACTATGGCCTCTTGTTGTTTTACTGTGTACAGCTGTGAGGAGTCTGACTTGGTCGTCTCTAAAATCTCTGTTTTAAGTAGTGGAAGGGCTGCAATTGAGTCTGCTGTTGTCTCTCTCTTCAATTTGTACAAATACACCACCTGCTTATGTGCTCCAGGCCCCCATTTATCTTCATAGTCACATGCTAACTTGACTTTGTCACTCTCCTGGTCCAAAACTGAGTTAGAGTTTGTTAATCATGATAAAGATTCAAATACTACTTCTCATGTAATGCACAAATGTCATACTTTGTCAATTGGTAAGAATGGTGAATATTAATACTATGTATTTTGACAAAAAATTAAAATCTTCATTCTATTTTTTTTAAATAACTTGGGAATTTTAATGGAGCAATCCCTTTGCAGTAGGTGTTCACAAAACAGGCACTGCTCTTCTCCCTTGAAGATAAAATATCCTTCAGATGGCTGAGAAATGGCAAATATGGCACATACTGTCCTGTGTGATATGGAAAATACTGATAGTTCACACAAACTAAAATGAGCATTTCATGAAGATGAGGGAACTGCACTCATTGGCCATTCTGTAAAACACTAATTCTTAAGCATGATGCTTGCTTTCTATTTAAGCATAACCTGTAAGTGTAAATTTATTCTAATCTTATTTTCATGGCGATATAAGCTATAGAAAAGTAAAATGGTTGTGTTTATACTGTGGTCTGAGCTTTTACAACAGCAAGTGGTTTTAAATTATCACTATTCTATATTTATATTATCTATATTTCTATGATAAGAGAATTTAGAAAAGAATGAGCTGGTCTTCTAATTGGCTTCTGGCCAGTTAGGTGGGAGTGGCCCATGGCTGAGGTTTTCATTGCAGTTAGCACTATTATTTTTTCCAGTTTCCTAGATGTTGCTTTGATGTTTATTTTAGGGCAAGCAATTTCTTTACTCATAATGGTTTTCTAAGTACTCAGGAGCAGCTGACCTCTAAACTGACAAGAATATACCAGACCTATTTTGGAGAGCAGAGTTGCTGCCAAGGAACTGAAGTACAAGAATCTGATGAGGATATGCTTACACATGTTCTCTTCTTTGACAATGGCCTAGAGAAAATTAATAGATAATGCATGCTTTCTGGAAAAACTGCTTGGTTATGTTTTTCTTCCAATGTGCATTTTAAAAACTAAGCATAATGTTCTGCTTTTTTCCTGCAGTGGAACAACTCTGGGGCAGTCTCCATTAGGACAGATTCAGCTTACAATTCGTCATAGTTCACAAAGAAACAAACTGATTGTGGTGGTGCATTCCTGCAGGTGAGCATACAATGCACAATTTCCTATCTGGGCATATTTATTTATAAGTTTGTCATATCCTGACTTACTCTTAAGTGGATTGGTTAATCTTTGTTATTTTTAAAACAACATATGGATAAATACAAAAATATACAGAACTGTACTTAGAATCAGTAAAAACTTTGTGGCAGATTTTGCTGTGATTTTGTATTTGTCTATTATGCCTCTGTCAGATTTTAAATGAAAATGACATTTAGATTTTTATCAGCAGTATCTGAAAGCTGTTTCTAAGGGACTGAATTTTTTACAGAATGATCAAAACACATGATTTCTAAAAAGCCATAGCTAAACTTCAAATTGGAATTTAGGAAACATTGCATTCCCACCTCTGCTCTCTGCTCGCTGGTCATCTGGTCTTGTACAAGTCACTCCACATCATATTTTGTGCAGGGGAACTGCTTCATGTACTACATTAAGTGATGGTAGTGTAGACACTTACATTCAGCAGTGTCTGGTTGATTTTCTAAGTCCTTTCCCTGTTTCACTTTCACAGAAATCTCATAGCGTTTTCCGAAGAAGGATCCGATCCCTACGTGCGAATGTATTTATTGCCTGACAAGAGACGATCGGGAAGACGAAAAACACATGTATCAAAGAAGACATTAAACCCAGTGTTTGATCAAATGTAGGTTCTGAACTATGAGCAGTAGTTTTGTATCATGTAATTACAAAGCTGTCAGATCAAGATTTCTGTGCTTACTGAAGGGTGAGCTGCTGAAGTTCCTGGTTGTTACCATTAGACTTGATCATACCTTTCTCTTCTGCTGTAACAGCTCTTCCATCCTTCTGTTCCCTGTTATCACTACAGCCCTTTTTGCTGTTAGCAGCCACTTCTGTCTTTCCTGCCTTCCTACACCAGTTCCGTGCTGCCCTTGTGCTGGTGGCTCAGCTGCAGGATCCGCTCTCCTGGCAGGTGGTGCTGGCCAGTGCTGCTGATCTCCCTTCCTGCCAGAAAGCTTGGCTGGCTGAGTGCCTGGCTGATGCTGCCAGTGCCTGTGCGTGGTCACATTGCTCAGTCACTCAGTGGTTCAGCCCAGCATTCAGGGAGTCAGGAAATTTCCTTGGAGATTACATCCTGGCCCATATGTTGGAAGTTGTACCGGCTTTTGCAGTATTGCATAAAAATCCTTATGCTTGCACTCATCTTTTTGATAGTAGTTTCCCTCACATGTCTGCCCCTTATTCTCCCACCCATCACTTTCCAATAAAAACCTTTCTCTACAGACAGCAAATGAACTCAGGGAAAACACCACTTCAGTCCCTTCTGTTCAAGGCAAGTCTGTAAATCATTAGTTAGGGGCTCCAGCAGATTTTCCTGGTAGTGCAGCTCTCACCTGTTCATTCCAGGTAATAGATTTATTTCACTGTGCCTTTTTCAGGAAAATGTATTGCAAAGCAATAAAGCTGTTTAAGAACTGTAGTCACAAAGAGATGAAGGTTGTGGTATAACCTTGTCCTGGCTTTGTCTAAGTTTCAGCCTTAGCAAAGGGCTATCTTTGATAGTTTTCTTTAGCCAGGCAGGAAAGAAAAGGAGCTCTGGTTATCAAGTACCAAGGTTTAGTAAGACTGACCAATCTTTCCCTTTTGGAAAATACTAATACTGAGCTGCCCATACAGTAGGATTCCACATTCTCTTTTCTTTAGAGTCAGTACTTGACCTTTACCTCATTTTGTCTTGTTCATGTGTTTGTTTTGTTTTGCCAGTGGCCTCTAGAGGCCAAAGGTAACAGAAGCCTCAGACATTTGATGTTGATATTGAACACAGTTTTCAAGAAAAAATTTAAGCAAAACATTGGGTTTTTTTTCTTCATTTGTCTCAGACCTTATTTTTTAATTTGGGGAGGGAGATGGTTTGGTTTTGATTTGAGTGGCTGTTTAGCTGTAGGAACTGAACTTGCACCTCTGGTACAGAATTCCCTCTAAAGCATCTCTTTGCCTGTCAGGTTTGATTTCAGTGTTTCCCTGCCTGAAGTACAGAGAAGAACTCTAGATGTAGCAGTGAAGAACAGTGGTGGATTCTTGTCCAAAGATAAAGGGCTGCTTGGCAAAGTAAGTTGACAATAAGCAAGTTCTGTTAATACAGCTTGTTACTATATAAAACAAAAATGCTCTTAGTGTTGGTTGAAGCAGCTGATTCAGGTATGAAGCTTTCAAAAATTATAAGTGCCTTAGATGTCAGGCTTCACTAAGGGAAGGAACAAACTACAGAGCCAGACTTAGAAAGATGAGGCAGTAATCTCTCCAAGAGAGAGGTAAGGTCACAGTAACAAAAGAAATGTGCTTGTCAGACTTACTAATCATGCTGTCAGAGAAAGGAAAGAACTCGTGGAAACCAGGCAATATTTCAGAAAATGTTCAGACAAAACTGGAAAGACAAACGAGTACTTAGGGAAACACACAAGTAATTAAATTCCCAGTTTATAAAATCCATGAGAAAGAGCTGCTACTGGAGGCATTCCCAATGCCAACACCAGCTGTTGTGTTTGGAATTTCACTGTTCTATAGGCACACATTAAATCTCCCGATTTGCTGCACGCGTGATTTGGAGCATGAAAAAGGAACAGTAAATTCCTACACCCTTTCAAATTGCCATATTTGAGCTCTGTGAAGAGGATGAGAGATACAGAGTCATGGTCAGTTCATGGTGAACAGTGTCCTCAATTTTCCTGTTCATCCGGAAGGCTCTTAGGGACACATCTGCTGGTTGCCACTGCCATGCTGCAGCGGGCTCTGGGACTGTACCACTGAAGGGTGTGGATTTTAAGGTCAAAACCAGCAACTCGAAACTTTAGGCAGATGTGATGACAAGGATGTAAAATACATAATTTACCAATGGCACTGCTTATACTGTAGTTTCTAGAATTGTCAGATTTGATCTTTAATAGAAATAGAACAAAAGGCACACACAGTGGTAATTTTGACTGTTAATTTAACTTTCCACAGTTATTAATACCTCTGGCATCTGAAGAACTTGCTAAAGGCTGGACCCAGTGGTAAGTATAACATTTCCTTTATTAATAATAATAATACATACTAACAACTACTGTTAATAATAGTTTTAATAATATATGCTAAATATAAAAAAGCAATCCTTTGGTTTTGTTTTTTTTTTTCAGGTATGATTTGACAGAAGATGGTACAAGGCCACATGGTGCAAGTTAGGCCCATGGACACCAGGAATTCCTCATGCATAATTTTGCCAACCTTTATATATTTTTAATGCATTGTTTTCAGAGATGTACCAATATTATTTTTATAGCTTTACTGATTTAGTTCTTAGACACATCCCAAATAATTTTATAACACTTTGTTATTTTATGTAGACATAGCCTTCCTCATTGTTAAACTTTGTATTTTATTTTGCTAAACAGTTCTATATGTTACTGTAATGTGCAATAGTACAGTAAAGTAACCTTTTGTGTTTAAGTTGATCTTCATGATGGCTGTACCTATTAGAAAGTGAGAAGAACATATTCTGCTGTTTTCCTGCCTTGTTTTATATCTCACCAAGGTATATTGTACCATGTAAATATATACTATTTTTTTATAATTCTTTCATGCTGGTTTGAATTCAGAAGAAAATTAGATAAAGGGCACAGATATTTTCTTCTAAATGCATGTTAATTTCTTCAGATGAATCTCTTTTGTCTTTGCAGCACAATGGTCTTAATCATTTTGTGATACTCTGCAAAAAAAACAAAACTGCAGAAAAACATTTTTACTTTATTGTGTTTCTGGCCCAGTGGGGCTAGACTAAAATGTATAAAAACATTAACATTTTAATATTTATATATAAATGTATTATTGGGATATCATGCTATAGAATATTATAAATAAAAATGAGAATTCTATAAATATTGTATAAATAGAGGATGAGGTCCACAAATCACAGTTTCTAAATCTGAGTTTTCATTTAACGGAGTAAACACAACAAACAGTACAGTTTTATTATACAGGTTCAGTTGGATTTTGTTATTTATTCCTGTACTCTGGAGTACTAGACATGTGATCTGTTGAAGGTATGAGGACATGAATTTTTCTGTATTATAAAGAACATCTCTAACCACTTTAAACTGTCCTTACCACCACATTTCATTGATTTATAAGTAGCCAAATCAGCTTGCAAGTTAAGTTCATATAGTAGGCATATGTACAAGACATATGTTATTTTTATGATAGAGAACTGTGCTAAGATAGTATGCTATGTGCTACCTTCTGCAATCCTCAAACGAGCAGCAGTAGGTAAGAAGGTGGGGACCTGAGATGAAGCTGCCTTTGGCAGCTGCTTCACTGCTGGCGTTGTTTGTGGAGCGGTCCCCGCGGGTTTCTGGGCAGTGCCTCTCCTGAGGCATTGCCTGGCTGGCCAGGGGACAGCAGGGACACCATCAGCACAAACTGATCCAGGAGGAGGGTCTGGAGGGACAGTGTCAGCCCCAACAGCTGAGCTCCTAACTCTCATTTTATGAATTATGGGATTATTTTTTTGTATTCAGAACTGATTTTTCTTTTTCTGGTAAGTTTTTTCCGACTGTTAGAAAAATGTGCATTAAGAATCCAAGAGAACAGCTTGGCTTTTGCAGAGCCAGTGTCCTCATCCTTGGAGAAGTATGCAATTAGACAAAGTATATTATTTAGCTAAGATTTGAGAATGATGTCTCAGCCAAGAAAGAATTTTAAAGCAGAATGATAAACTGAAATTAGCTTTATTGTAAGACTACTGACAGAACCTTAACTCTAGATGTAGAATTTGCCTACATTACTAGATGTACCAAAGTGCCTACCATAGATGTAGCTTTTTGTCTTTTTCAAGTCTAAAAATTTAAGTTTGTCTAAATTCAATTTAACATGAACATTTGTTATGGATATGTGTGACCTGCACCGTACACCTCTATCCAGTGATGGCCTTCTCATTGCCACGTTTTATACAAAACAATTTTATCAAACAATCTTACATTGTAAATCGTACTGTAACTGCTGTTACTGGGTTGGGCAATATAGAGTCTTTGAAAGAAAACATTTCCATTTGAAGGCTTCACTGCATATTGGAATGTATGAGCTATATCTATGAAATAAATATTTCATTTGCTAGTTCTCCATTACGATGTCAAGAATGGAAAGACAGAGAATGGTTCTTGATGCAATGCATTAAGAAAAAATTAAGAAAATGCAGAAACCAAATGCTAATCTGAATAAATGAAGGCTAAGAGTAGCAGTTCAATGTAATTGTCCTTTGCCTTGGTTCAGGCTGAGGTGGAAGGATTTTTGCTCTACATCTTGGCCAGTGACTGCCCAGAGTTTGATCTGCAGCCAAGAAATACAGTGTTAAAATGATTCAATGTTTCAAGTCTTAAGTGAAGTCTGGGGACAGAAAACTGCAGTTGAACAAAAAAATATTCTGTCTTTTAAAGTTTCAAGGTGGAAAATAATGCTGAGTTCAGGGAAACGTGAAAGGATAGCACAAAGTGAGTAGTTCAATAAAGAATATAAGGCAGGTTTTCAAAATAACTCACTACCTAAAATTAGAGATTGGTTCTTAGAGATCCCATTTTCCATTTAGAAATCTGAAATGAGGAGATTGAATTGTCACTGCACTTCAGCAACTAGAATTCCCATAGTCTATAATCAGTTCTGGATGCCAGATCTTCAGAAACTCTCCTGAATGAATTTGAATCAGACTGTGAGTGCCTAGATGAGATCAATTCTTTGGATAGTGGATGCAACTTTTGTATTACCAAATTCCAGTTGTTCCATTTATATGGAAATAGGAAGAACAAGTTTGCCTCTGGGCAAAAATTGCACCTCATTATCAAGTCATTTATTCAATATCAGCTGATAGCTTTTCATGTAGTTCTTGTTTATCCTGTGCCTTAAAATATGAACATATGAAGATGTTTAAGAAACGGTTAAAAATAAGCTTTGTTACCTGTATGTACCAACACATGTTCTGTACTATTGAAACTGTTTTTAGAATTACTCTGCTTCACTGACAAGAAAACCAGCTTTCTTAACTATAGCAGTGGTATAACTCAAACTCAAATCAGCATGCATATCACTTGGAGGTGGACTAAGAGTTTTAAATTTCTGTCTTGAATCCTTTATCAGAGCTGCAACAAATGGTGAGAGTTAAAATGAGAACAAAGGGTAATCAATTTTGTACAGATTGCCTTTTTTGCTCATGTAATTCTACATTATGATGCATGTATTTATTCAATAAATGGTTCGTATGGAAGTTGGTGTGTTGCTTCCCTCTACACACAGCCCTTCTCCTCTCTTGCATGTCCCTGTTCTAACTGGTAATACAATGAAGTGAATTTTTAAAATAGTCCTGTAACCTAGGGAGCCTTCCTGTAGGGTCTCTAGGCAGATTTTTGGGTCTTACATGAGGGAAAGTGAAGTGAGAAGTGCAGGATACTTCATGGGGACTTCTGTGCTTGTTGTTCTGGAACAGATTCACACATTAGTAGGTCCTTTGTTCAACTTCATTTTCTTTTTCTCTTAAACTGATCAATTGAACAAATTGTCATAATTCTAGCACTTACTAATTAATTGTTGTTAATTATGCTTTCAAACTTTAGAACTGTAATTAATTACCTTAGATTTAGAATCAGCAGATTTCTACCTGTGGCATTCTTTCCTATTCTTTCATTTTGTTGGTAAGGCAAATATTGATGGAAAATATGATGTACTGTATAAATAAGGAGTGTTGTATCCATTCCAGAAAAACTGCCATAGAAATTATGCTCTTTACTTTAAACATTTTTTTATTATTAGTTATAATTCTGTAATTATACCGTAATCTTCCCTTAAAAATCTACAGCTTGTTTGCATTCATAATATTCAGTCAGTTTTCATCAGCCATAAATAAAAGCTGAAAAACTTCATCAACCAGTCACTACTGCATTTAGAACGGGCCCCACTGGATAATCTTTAATATTACTAACTACAAAATTATGTTCTATTTTGGTTTGGGGTTTTTTTTTTCCTTAGAAGGGATACGTCCCTTTTTTAGCAGAATAAAAAGTGTCTGCTAATCAATGGGAAGGCAGCTGAAGGAAGGGAAAGCATGGCTGTCTCATTTCCCTCATGGCAAGCTGGTTCTGGGTTGCTCCCTGGCAGTGCCAGTACTGATCAGGAGTCGGCATTTTCTGACTCAGGTCAAGATCAAACCTTGCATCCAGTCCTGCAGGACAGGTGGTACCTGGATCAGCACTGCCTGTGTATTCACAGATCTTGTTAGAGAGCAGAATAACTGTGCAAAACACTCCTGCAGATGGCTTTGGTGTAAATTTGACAGGCTCACCCCAGCCTGGGGTTCTTCTCAGTATCTGCTGTACTGTTTAAACTGGTTTGGGCTTTTAGTTCATCCAGTCTCCACCCAGGAGCAGTGTTTGCCAATAAAGTTACCAATGTGGCTATTTTCAGTATTTTCTCAGCTAAGAGATGAATACAAAATTTGTTTCCTATGAAGTACCTCTTTTAACCAATTTAATTGTTTATATTCTCCTCCAAACAAACTCTGAATGTTGGATGGTACCTTTGGTAGAAAGAACCAAAACTGCAGATTTTCCTGGACCCGTTTGTGGTTGTAGCTGGCTGCTGAAGCAGTCAGGTTATGTAATCCCAAATGGTGGTTTTGTATATTCTAAAGTGTCCAACTGTTGTCTGCTTTCCTGCAGATTTCTAAGGCAGTCAGGCTCTCAACAATATTCTCAGGCACCTTCTGAAATATGTTTAATGAGAAATGCAGAAATTGTATTTCTTTCAATGTTATGCAGTAAATTTAGCTGCCAGAGTAGATGGCAGCTCTGGGAGGAGTTATCTAATCTGTATTCATGTGATGGAGGTGATACTCTCTGTTCTCACTGTCTGCAGGGAATATTGCTTGCCAGTCATCTGCAGTGGAATCCAATTTGAGCAGGCTCCTGCAGCTCTGTTTCCTCAGACACCACCAAAGTGAAGCCAGCCTGTCTTTCATGTTAATCTCTGAGTCCTCAGTAGCTGTAAGTTTTATAGCAAGGGGAATCAAGGCCTAATAATGATCATTCTTCCCTTTAAGATCCATCTAGGAACGTGTCCAAGGACAGCTCAAAGCCAGGTAAGATTCCAGCCTTTCACAGGAAGGCAGTGGAAGGGCTGGTTCCAGCCCGGGGTGGTTTGGGGCCATTCCTGCAGAAGTTGGTAACCCAGCCCCCAGAGCTGGGCACTGAGCACCTCTGTGCAAGAAACAACAGAAATTGTGATGTCCCTGCACCCAGCTGAGTCCCATGAATTCACTCACCAGCTGTGGTAAGGATCTAATTGATGATCAATTTTATTTGTTAATTATTCAAGCAAAATAGTTCCTTTCTGCAGGATGTTGTAGTAGATGACCTGGTGAGGTCCCTTCCAACATCAGTTCTGTGGCTCTCAGGTATCTTTTTCAAACATTAAGGTAAGCTCAGTAAACGTGCTGGAGCTCTGTGCACTCCTGGCCCGTGCTGTAGGTCTCCTGGGCATTTGATAGGAATTAAAAATACATTAATCTGTGCACAGAACTTGAGTTGTAACGTAGATAATGCTAGCAAAAGGTAATTGTAAGTACTGACTGAAGGTCAGTAATTTTACTTGATAACTGGGACAAGATCCCTAAACCCAAAAAGGGTGCATACATTTAACAGAGGTTGTTTCCAGCATGAAATTTCAAGTTTTTTTGTTCTTTCATTCTAGTTAAATTTGCAAGCTAATGTGTTATTCTACAAACTCTGAGAGCTTGACAACTAGAGCTTACTAAGCATGTCACAGTGATTAATAATTTAATACAGAATATTTTGCAAGACAGTTTCATGCAGACTTCCCATGGGAGAAATACTTCAACTGATAGGCTGAAATCCCTGACGTGTTTTGCATGATTGTTGTTGCTATCTCTTGGGTTAAGTTGAAGTTAACTGTGTTGCAATGTTTCCCACCTACAATTTATAGGAAAGTTTATCTAGTTTTGCATGAATCATGAATTTCTCTGAGCTCAAGTAACTATGATAGCCACAGAATGGGTGCTGTGTTGTAACTTTCAGCTCAGAGTCCCACTGGATACATCTGATGAACAACAGCATCCAAAGGATTTGGATTGTCTCTAGACCTGTCATTTATCCAGGTGATGACAATGAAATTAAGGGTAAGAATGGGTTAATGGAAATGGATATTCATGACTCATGAATGGAATTCGTAGCAATGCTGGTTCTTTGTTTTATTTGGTAAATCCTTAATTAACGTGCATGCAAAATAAGTTGGAATCAAAAGTTTAAAATACTAAGATTAGCTTTCTGACAAGTTTCAATCTTAGTTTTAGGCAACTTTGTTATATGCCATATTTTTTTATTCAATATGCTTCTTGAAGTTCAGATTATCTGAGACATAAAAAATGCTTAATTTCTATTTTTTTATAAAAACATTTTAGTTTTGCTTATCTTGTTTTTCACATTGAGACATTAAAGTTTTTCCATGTGCAGTCACTAGTGCCCAGTGTTTATTTCTGAAGGTACTGTTATATTCCACTAGATGGTAGTGCAGACTCTATTCTCAGAATCCTTTTTGCTGCCTGTGCACTTTGTTTCTTGTACTGTAAGATGTGATCTGGGTGAGAGGCATCTTTGAGAGTGCAGCCTCAAGTTACCCTGGCATAAAAGCAGTGAAAACAGGTATGGTCCTCACTGTGCTGTGCTCTCCTCCTTTCCTCTGAGGCACCAGAGATCCAAAAAGAACTGAGCTGCAAATTGGAGGATTCCATTTGCCAAAATGCTTTTGTAGAGGTATTTAGTCATGAGGCACAGGGAAATTTTAAAAATGGTCCAAGATGTGAGGAAACATGAAACTTCTGGACTATTAAGGTTCTCAGTTCACCAGAAATTCTGCATGCTTCTGTCAGCAATTCACCATGGGTGTTTCATGCCTTAGGTACCAAATCAGTTTTCATTCTAGAACCCCCCTGAGTTGCTGACACAACTTTAATAAGATTAAGTGCGAAAAGCTGAAATTATTCAGAAGCAGACAGAAGTGAAATTACAGTTTAGGACATAGAAAATCAGCACATTTGAAACATTTCCATGCTTTAAGTACTTATTGTTGATTTAAGCATGTGGCTAGAGACTCAGGATAGCTAACAATGAAATCCATCATGGAGCACTACAATTAACACAGGGGTAAAGGGAAGATGCATGAAATTCTACTCAAAAAAATAAGCTAAGAATCAATTTTCCTGTGTTTAAGGACATGATCAGGAAGTTTGCTAAAACACAGGCCTTGTGATGATAAACTGTTTGATGCCCAGAACAGGAATAAATGACATGTCTAAACTTAGTGGATATGGAAGCCCTCACAGGTGCCTGGCCCCACATCTCCCCTCAGGCTCACACTACACCACTGCCAGTTTTGCAGGAAGGCAGCAGGACATGCAGCCTGTAAAAACCCCAATGGGCCTTGGCCATGTTCCTCCTGGACATGGGGAACACCCCTGCTGGCAAAACAACACAGATGTGAGACAAGTGAATGCTGATATAATATCCAAGCAATGCAAAGCAGTCTGTTATGTGTTTATATATGTATAAACTGATATGGGTGAGCAAATCATGTCCATTCTGATATTTGTACAGTATTTTCATGTCTTGTACCAGACAGATGGAACAGAGATGGTGTCATATCTAAATGATGCATGTCTATCACAATGAAACCTCTAAGAGCACTTGTAAAATTAATAATAACAGCAATTTTGTACCTTAGAAGCAATTTTTCCTCTTAAAGACTAAGAATGAAAGCTGCATAGAGACAGGACACTTATAAGAGCAGTAAATCTCTATCAAAATGTAATTTAATAGGGTTAAAGTAATACAGACATGGCATTTGTAATTGGAGTGTTTTATATCTGAAACAAATTAACTGACAAACCAGTATTATAAATTTACTCAATGATACATAATACTCTGAAAGATAACAATGACTTTATACTAGAAAATGTGTGCTGTAGTTTTAATGAAAAATTACACATTTTTTTTTTTACTGTGGGATGGATTCATCTATGTAAATACTGTTATTGTAATTTCTTTTTGTGAGCATCTCATAGCATTTGAGAAATCTTTCCATTTTCATGGTACTGATAGTGAGCAGAGAAAAATTACAGTGACTTGTAACACTGCTTATAAGGAAGGAGTGATAACAGTAAGGGCATAATAATACAGCAAATAATAATTATAGGACCACAGAATGGTTTGGGCTGGAGGAGACTCTAAACATCATCTATTGCCAAACCCCTGCCACGGGCAGGGACACCTTCCACTATCTCAGGATGTCCAAAGCCCCATCCAACCTGGCCTTGAACACTGCCAGGGATGGGGCAGCCCCAGCTTCTCTGGGCAACCTCTGCCAGTGCCTCACCACCCTCACAAGAAAGAATTTCTTCTCAGTATTTAATCTAAACCTGCCCTCTGTCAGTTTAAAGCCATTCCCCCTTGTCCTGTCTCTCATGCTCTTACAAAAATTCCCTCTCCTCACCCTTTAGGCACTGAAAGGAGCTCTGAAGTTTCTGCAGAGCCTTCAGTTCTGTGGGCTGAATGCCCCGAGCTCTCTCAGCCTGTCTCCATGGGACAGGTGCTTCAGCCCTCTCCACGATATAATAACTAAGTTATTTGGCCATAAAGCACCGTAACAAAGCAAAGCACATGAAGTTGCTGTGTTTTCCCAGCGTGAACTGAGCTGTTCGGATCCCTGCAGAGCCCGGCAGTAGCAGGGAGCTCCCGCGGGGCGGCAGTTCAGGACTTTGCTACCGTGACAGGGAGTGGCTCTCCCGAACAGCTTTTGCATTCCCTCTGAGCATTTTATTTCCTTATTTTTGTGTGAGTTAACAAGGATAAATTTTTTTTCTTCTGCAGTGATTTTTTTTTTCCACTTAATCTCTTAAACTCTAAAATTGATTCATGTTAATATTAATAATTTAAGGGAAATAAGCCTTTTCACGGTCTAATCACACCAGCATTGAGAAGTGACAGTTGCCTCTGAATAAAGGATGGCATGATTGGCAGGATTACCTTCAGGCTAGGGGAGATCTGGAGAAGTGGAATAGTGTGAAACTTCATCTCTCTCCCATGCTGTTCGGATTATTTATCAAAGTATGTGAAGATCAAAAAAAAAAAATCAAGGGAAATGCATGCATGTAAATTATTAACAGCCTGCCTCAGAGGATGAGCAGATTTTGTTCATACTGTATTAACTATAACAAATTTTATTACACATTCAAAGGAAAAGAAATAAGAGTTACAACTCCAACATGGTAGTGGATAACGTGTGAAATAATCTCATAAAAAACTATTATCTACAAAATAAATTGTAAATATAAGAAAATACTGTCAAGAAAGCATTTGACGTTCAGGGAACTACTTGTTTATTTTTTATTTATATTGTTGATTCTTGGAGGTTGAAATGGAATGCTTGCTCTGGCCCAAACAACAATATTCTGGTGTGAGCCATCTGTAACCAAGATCTCTAATGCAGGCCACCAACAAGAATAAAGACTGGTTCATGAAGCAGCAGCACAAAAGCAAATCTTTATTTGCTGTTGCTCAGCAACCATGTGCGAAAGACCCATTTTTCATTTTTGCCTTAACTTGACAGGAAAATGATAATAAATATGAGATTATTATCACAGGGTATAGATTATTTTGAACAGATGAACAGATATGTCAAAGAGAGGCATGTAATTTGGTACTCTTGAAAGGGAGAATATTAGAGAAACTGAAAATAGAGTTGTAGGTTTATTACTGGCTTGCAGTTCATGCACAGTTCTTGAAAAAAAACCTAGAAAACATTATTCTGCCTCTCTGGTTTCTCTGTGTGGTCCTTTAAAATGAATCACTTGGTGTTATTCAGCCTGTTGTTATCTGTGTCAACTTCTAGTTTCAATACTATGAAAAAAATCATTCTGTGGTTGCTATGCAACAGAAATTAAAAGCTAAAATATGTTTTAGTTTGTTTGCTAAATGGATACATGCCCAACTAAATAAACAGTAACCAGGTGACTAGTGCAGCATCTAATTAAAAGACTAATCAAGGTATTAATGAAATACTCAGTCTATGTGAAGCATGATAAATCCATCAGTTTGAATCTAAAATGGAAAAGATTTTTAATATATACAGAAAAATTTTCATATAGGTAGATATCAGCACAATGTATAAATATCAGATGTTATACTTTGTTTTTACAATTCTACAGGTATGCTGTTTACTCATGCAACTTACTCCAAGCAAACTGTTTCACAGGCTCCTTGCTTAGCTGAACACCTAACTTGGGAAATAAAATCAGGTCCACAGGATCTTAAACAAGCTTAAACAAATAAATGTGGCAGAAAATGTGAAAAATCTTAAATTTTAATATAAACTAAAACTGTGAAAGGCAGGATCATTAAGGAAGAATCTATGTTAAAAATTAAAATAGCAGATGATGTAAATGCTACTTTTAAAGGAGTGAATTTTTACATTTAATACGAAATAAAATCTGAATTACATCATAATTTTTAAAATTACAATCCTGAAAAGTCCAGTCAGACGTGAGAACTTCTAGAGAAATTACAGTTGGTTTTCTGTTTGCAGAGTAAAGCAGCACATGCTGTACTGCTTCTACAGACTGAAAGTAAATTACTTCAGTTATTTACCTCTCACTTCTACACAGCCAAAACTGAGAAATGCTACTGAAAATGCCAAATGGAAAGATATAAATTAAGCCCTTAACAAAACACTTTGGATTCCAGAAGGGTTTGGTTTCCAGAAGAGCTCAAACAAATGGAATGGGGAATATTATAGAATTCA
This sequence comes from Thryothorus ludovicianus, assembly GCA_013397245.1. Classification (NCBI taxonomy): domain Eukaryota; kingdom Metazoa; phylum Chordata; class Aves; order Passeriformes; family Certhiidae; genus Thryothorus; species Thryothorus ludovicianus. The sequence continues at coordinate 99,350 of VZTB01001451.1, forward strand.
AGATCTGACTATTTCCAAACACTGCAAAGATGAAACAGAAGACATAATTCCTGATATATTAAAAAAATCCTTAGTTATCAAACTCTAAATACCTGGCTTACATAGTCTCCTATGCATTCTGGCATATAGGCTGTTTAATTCTTGATTGCTTTGGATGAAGAGTGTGAAGTACTCACTGTTCACCAGGCCTGTGAGTAAAAGGACATCTGTTAGCAACAGCAACAATAACATCATTGGAGAAAAAAGCCACCAGTGTAATGAAATATGTGATGTTTTTGTAAAAGCAGTTATGTCCACGTTACCAGAGATCCGTGGAAGAAGGTGTACTGTTTCTTGAGCAAGAACATGAATTTAACTGAGCACGTCTTACCCGTTTGGAAGCACTGACACTTCGCAGGTGGGTACAGAAAAGGAACAGCGAGTGGGGCGGTGGCTTTGAACCATGGCAGCCGCCTCTGGGTGATTGATGGGATGTTCCCCCGGGACCCGCCGTGTCTCCAGCCAGCCTGTGTGAGGAAGCAGCGGGGGAAGGAGCCCGGGGGCTGCGGGGAGCGGCCGGGCCGGGCCGGGCAAGGGGCTGGGGCCCAAACCCTGCAAGCAGCGGCTGCGGAGCTCAGCCTGGAGAAGAGCAGGCTCATAAATATCTTATACACCTCCCTGAGAGTGCAGCCGGGTGGGGGTCGGGCTCTTCTCCGACAGGACAACAGCACACAGCCTCAAGCTGCGCCAGTGTTCAGGTGGAACCTTCAGGGGGATTTCTTCACAGAAAGGGTGACTGGAGTGGGCTGCCCAAAGAGGTGGTGGAGGCACCCTTCCTAAAGGTGTTTAGGAAAAACTGGACATGGCACTCAGTCCAGCTGACCTGGCGATGCTCGGTCATAGGTTGGACTCGATGACCTCAGAAGCCTTTTCCAGCCTAGCTGACAGCGGCTCTCTGAGCTCCGAACACGGGGCCCTGGCCCGGACGGGTTCCCAGGGCCGCCTTCGCCCCAGCCCGCCCTCAGCGGCGCGGGAAACGGCGGGACTGCGGCCGAGCTCTCGCGAGACGGGACGGGAGTTCCGCGGCGCGCGCTGCGCGGGAGGATTCGAAAAGCGGCGGGCGAGGGAGGGAGGGAAGGAGCGGGTGGGGGAGGGACTACGGGTATCCCGGGCTGTCCACGGGTATCCCGGGCTGTCCCGGGCTGTCCACGGGTATCACGGGCTGGCCCGCGGCTGTCCCGGGCTGTCCCGCGGCTGTCCCGCGGCTGTCCCGCGCCTGTCCCGCGGCTGTCCCGGGCTGTCCCGGGCTGTCCCGCGCCTGTCCCGGTGCGCCGCGGGCTCTTCTACGCGCGTCTCCGCCGGCTTCGTTCCGTTCCGCTCCGCTGAGGCGGCGCCGCGGCGTTGGAAGCGCTTCCCGCGGATCCGTGAGGGTTCGGCCGCGCTGAGGGAGCCCGAGGTAAGCGGCGCGTGCGGCTTCGCTCTGCCGGGGCCTGGCGGGTGCCCCCGGGGGACTCGGGACGGGGCCCAGGAGCGCCCCCGGCCCGTTCTGTGCTGTGGCTTCACACACACTAAATTATCTGTAAGTCACTTTCCCAAGCGGAAAAGCATCCTAGGAGACACCGAGGATGGAGGGAATGTTTATGTGAGCAGGTAAGGCTCTCGGTGGCCTTGCCCATTTCCCATGGTTTTCACTTGACAGTCGAGAAAAGAGACCACTTTTCTACCCCTCAGTGCTTCTGATAAAATAAATACTGTTGGGAGTAATGCCCAGCTTTAATAGTGGGTATGTGCTGGAGAATGCATTGTGCTTTTTAAAAATCAAAGTATCCATTAGAAATTTGTTCTGCTTTAAGTCTCATTTATTAAAAGAAAAAAAAAACAAAGTAAAAAGAAGGCAAGCCCTGCACCCAGTGATGTGAATCTAATAGAATTATAGAATAATATAGAATCATATAGAATTATGTGAATAATAGAATTATCTGATTCAGATAACTACAATGTGTTGGAGGGGAAAACTAACTATGTAGTACATGTATAATTACTGTAATATATAGCACATATATATAAATGCTATGTATATATGTATGTACGACTACAACTGAGACCAAAATGGTCTTGTTTTGATATACAGTTCCTTCTCCAATGCTATGTTTTGTTTATAAAGTAGGGAAGACCAATTCCAGGATGAAACGGGAAGCATTTTTGCAGATTGTGTCTAAAGAGTCGATTGAAGACTTCCTGCGTTACACCCAGAATCCTGTAAGTGAGCCAGTGTGTGCCTGTATCACTTCTGGAGTCATAGCTCTGGTACAGGTGCAGAAATCATGTGACAAAGGGACAGAAACTATTTGTCTGGTACCTGCAGATGTACGAGAATAATTGCTGTAGAAAATAAGTTCTAATGGCACCTGAAGGAACAAAGGCTGAAAAAGTTGTGGAATCTGAAATATGAATATTTATAAATCAGTATTTTTTTTGATATTTTGTTGTTCCACATGCCATTTTTTAAAAATAAATTATTAGTACTGTGGTAATTAGAAGAAAATATTAATTTGATGTTGCTGAAGTATTAGATTTTTAAATTTCAACCTATGAGTTTATTGGTGTATAATGAATATTAGTTAATGTACAAATATAGCAGAAATGTGTTTCACTAGTATTTGTTCCTTCATTTGATAGTTTGGGCTGTTCACTTTGATCCATGTTTAATTTTATTTGAATTGTTCTATCACTGAATGCTTTAGAGAAGGTGTAAATTGCTCTCTGTAAATGAAACGTGGAGAGAACAGGGAGGAGCAACAAAACAAATCCTCTGAAATCCACTATTAAAAGCATGTTCTCACATTGTGTATATGTTGCATAATAAGGAGAAATAATAATTTGCATTGAGGTGTTTTCCACTCAGCTTCAATCTATCTGATGTTAAGATATACCTGAGTTCTTCTAAACATCTTTTGCTTGCTGCAATAAATGGAACTGTCAAGCTAGTTTCTTAAGCTTTCTAATGGGTATTTTCCCAGTAGCACCTGTGTCAGGATAAAGGGGATCAGTTGAGCTCTCTGTGCACAGAGGCATGAACTGATTCACTGTAGCAACTGTACTAAACCCACAAGCATGTTCTCTATAATAAGCTTGCAGAGTTTGTCTCCCAAACATCCTTGAATATTTCCCCAAGAAATTTGCTGTTTCTTTCATTTGTGTGCCTCTATGTAGTTATAGATGACAACTTTATTACCAGATTGCCTCTGCTTAAAACCTTCTTCCTGTTCTTTCCTAAATCTAAACAATACCAAAAAACTGTTTTTTAAACAAAAAGCTATCCTCTTTAGTTTTCACTTGCAGTGTTTCCTTTTCAATTTATTTGGTTGTGCTGATTCTGCCATCAGCATTCAGTAATTTATTTTAATGTGCCATGGGCTATTTGGATTAAAAATGGTTGGGTTTCTTTCATCTTTTTGTTTTTCATCACCAATTCACAGGAGTTCTCTTGCAACAGTTTTCAGCTGTTGCCAATATCTCTGGAAGCTTTATGTCACCAGCTACAATGAGTATATTGATTAAAATTGTCTTCATGCCTTTGTAGCATAATATCCACATGACTTTTTGACTGTCCAAGAGCCTTGAGTTATTTTATTAGTTTCCTTTGAAACCTTCAGTGATGGAGGATATGTGACCATGTCTTGTCTTAGTATGGGGATCCTCCTTTTTGGATCTCCCTTGAAAAATTCTTGACTGCTTTTCTGGAGGAGGTTATGGTTAAATAAATCATCATTAAAGCTTCACTGCTTTCCTTAGTTTTTGTATTATATTTTCTACTTAGTTGGCGCTCTAGTGTTAGAATTTTCCTTTTAAACTCTCTTGAAAGTTCTGTTTTTAGCATCACTGCTTCTTTCAGTGTCTCTTTTCTACACATGCCCCCCTTTTACTTCTCCCTTGAATTTTTCTTCTCTATGCTCCCAATGTTTAGATTCATCTGTGTCTTCTAAGGTTCCAGGGCTATGCTAATTTTCCTTCAATTTTCCTTTTCATTTTTTCCTTTGTAATATTTTAAAAATGTCATATTGTGGTGCTGTTCATTGAGATCTTCAACAGATGCTGTTAATTTTTTTCACTAAATCTTATTCCAATTCAAGAAAATACATAATTTCTTAGACAGAAAAATAGGAATCACAGGTATGATTATCATTCACTGTCATCCTTTCCCCTCACAGATTTTGGAATAATTCCATCTCATATCATCCCAAAGAAAAATCCAAAAGCTCTGTTCTTGTTAGGAGTTCATTCTTTCTGTTCAAAACGGTGCAATTTTAATATCCTGTCTTTTGGGTTTGTTTGAAGCTCAGGGCTGCAGAACTCCCTGTGAGGCCTTTGGTTTATTGTATTTGTTTTCAGTTGTAGAATAGAGTAGAAATTCTCTTATAAATATGTAACAGGATCTTTCTTCTCATACCCTTCTGGGAACTTTCTAATACTTATTGCTGCTTCTTTCATTCTTTTCTATTTTTATCTTTGACTTTTTCTTTTTGATGCCTTGCAGTGTATCTGCAAATTAAACATATATTTATTTCAAGATCATGAGTGTTCTCCCTCTTTCCTCTGAAGTGTTTTTGATCCAGTACATCTTCAGTATTGCAACTTGCATCTCAGAAATTACCTGTTCTTTCTCTTGGTTGTGCCTGGTTTTCCTTATCTTCTCTCCACATACTCCCTTTCCTAGCAGGTTGCCTGCCTTTCTTTGATGCTAACAGACTCCTTGTGTCTCTGAGGTGAGTTCTGGCCAAGCTCTGACTAGCTCCAGTTCAGATCAGCCTCGTGCTGCTCCTCTACTGGAGGCTGCTGGTGGCTTCCCTGCCAGCAGGGTCCCAGCAGGAGCTGTGGGGTCACTGGGCTCAGGAGCTCAGTTTGATGTGGGGCTTTCAAACAGTGCAGAGCTCTGCTGTGTGCAGATCTTATCACAAATCAGTGCTGTCCCTATGCCTGCCACGTTTCCAGTCCTTGCCAAGCATTTTCCTTCAACAGCCCTCAGCAACTGATATTTAAGAGAGCAAAGATATAACCAGGGTCTTAAATTCTGTGCAGTTTTGGGCTTCTTAGCTAAGGGTATGGAATTGTCTCCATTGCTATTAAGGGATAAAAACTTTGTCTTAAAAGCAGCACTCTTGCTTCATGATAAAAAAGAGGAATTTTTTATGCTATTTATAAAAAATATAAATTCTAGAAGGTATTTTATTTCTATAACTGCATTAATTCAATCATTAATGTAAAAGTCCACATTAAATGTAGAAAATATGATGATGAAGCATAAGCCACTTTGCTGATGTGGGATTGTGTGATATCTTCTGGCCATTTGTAGAAAAATACATTTGAACATTTTGACTTGAATGAGCTACTTCAAGAATTGCCAAGAAAGCAAAAAGAAGTGCTATGGCAGAAACTGACACAGCTGCTGACAGAGAGCTTGATGGAGAACCCTGTGGAAACGTGGCACAGGACTGGAGATGATAAAAGTGATGATGGCATGGAGGTTGACACAGTTCCAGAAATGGTAAGAATCTTGTGAAATGAAAATATGATGAGTGTTTCATGTTTTTGGGAAATGAAATGGAATATTTTCATAAATCTGAAAACATGCAAAGGTTATCAAATAAGATCATTTCCAAATATCACCTTCCTGCCCATTTTTTTAGTGACTTAATTTATGCTTGGATTAAGCTGAATTTATGATTGGTCTATACTGTAAAAGGCTAGATCTGCTGAAAATTTCAATTCTGAAAGATGTGACTTAATTTTCTCAGTAGAGTTGAATGGGCTTTTTCCATGTCTTATTTCAACAAACAAATGCCAAATGTTGCAGATGGTAAGTTTAATTGGCTGGCATATAGTAAGAATAGAAGAAATTCACTACCTGAAAACCCTTTTCAATCTTTTTGAGAAGATGGACTTTAAAAATCTATTCTTTTCCCTCTTACTTAATAGGTTTTGGGTGCCAGTATGCTCCTTCTTCAAAATGGAGGCATAATAAGAATTCAACTTTGCTCTCTGTTGCTAAGGTTTATTTCTTTGAATTCTTTTCTGAGTCCAAAACAAACTGCAGAAGTGTTTCCTCAGCATTGCTTTCTTTCAGAAACAAACCATAGCAGTGATCCAGGGAGTGGCAGCTGTTGTTTCTGCTTCCATACCTGCAGTGGATGAAAATGTAAACTACAAAGCTCTTGTAGAATGCGTTCTCATACTGAACGGTGAGTGCTCCTCTGAACAGAATGCAGCATTTTACAGAGGGTGTTTGATCTGACTGAGATCCAGCTGGCTTATGAAACAGAATTCACAGGAGAAGAGTTAGTACTGGTTTGAGTTCTTATTTTTGAGACAAAATTAGAGGAGTGTTTACCTAAAAATCAGCTGCACCATTTGGAAGTTGGGATGTAAATAGTTTTCTTTCTCCCAGCTGTTCACGCAGTGGAAGGTAACTTTGATTATCCTGTAACTTGTATTCCTTCTAAGGGAAATTCAATATTCCATTGTTACTGATCCAGAAACTTGGGCCAAACCTTAGAGTTGCCTAAATACTGCAGTGAGCATGAGCCATGAAGGTGTGTAAATGTGGCAGGGGCTAGCTGGCACTGTGAGATGTGGTTGGTGTGCTTACACACTACTGTTCTACAGGAATGGCTTGGTTCATTGCAGTAAATAATTGTTTCACTACTGTTGTAGGTATTCTTCCTGCATTACCTGCATCTGAAAAAATCCTACAGGACACTCTCCAACGTGTGTATGAAAGGTGGTGGGAAAAGGGACTGGAAGGGAAGGAGCAGCTGGGGAAGACCCTGTTTGTCATTCTGCTGAGAAAAAGCCTGAATAAAGCTGCTACGGTGTGTTGAGGCTATATTGATTTTCAGGTTGTTATTGAATATTTCAAGAAAGATAATCCTTCCAATAAAACATTGCCTTTTCTAGAACAAATTTTAAAGATTTTTGGCATCAGTTTCACAAGTGAACTGGATTTTTTGTTGTTTTTTCTGCATTCCTTTTCATCTTATCATTCTTTTGTCCAGTCCAATGACCAAGGTTTTTATTGCAATTAACTCTTTTTGTCAACTCTGATTTCAAGTACTATGTTCAGCTAAGCAGAGAGACAACTTTTGTGGGGAGCTTCATCTTCTCTTGCTCTTTATCTTTCTACAAATAATTTTTTTTCATTTTTCATGGAGAATTGTGATACGCATCTTTTCCACTAACCCAATGGATGTATCCTTATTTCTTTCCTCTGTTTTTCCCTGTTAACTCTATGTACTGTATGAAGTTTAAAAAGTGGAATGATATGGTTTAAACATATTTTGCATGGAATGGCAACTTTTTTACTTGAGCACGTCTTCATTTGTTGGAAGTCAGAATTTCTGCAGTTACATTTATTTTTTCCCAGTAATGTGATGAAATGAATGTTTATAGTTTCACAATCTGTAACAATGCATTTCAAGTTCTTTATTTAAAATCCTTTCAGTGCTGCTTTGCATTAAAGCCATGCCTGCTCTAATGAGTGCTTTTTCTTTCCTGTCAGGGTGCAGATATAGCTCGTCTTTGGACCCTACATCAGACATTACTTTGTTTTGATTATGATTCAGATGAGAGTAATGAAGTCAAGGACTTGTTGCTTCAGTGTTTTATGAGTGTAAAACACATTAAGAAGGAAGGGGTAAGCCAACCTTTACCTTACTGTGGTGTTGTGCCAGTGAGCTTTGGTAGCTTTCAATAGTTTTGCAGTTTGTCTTTTTTACCTTACAGTAGGTAACAACATGAGACAAATCAGCTCTGACTCTCAACTATAAATGTTGATATTCTGTTTCATTTTGAAAACTTGTTTCTCTTCCTGACTAAAGTGTGAAAGTTTATGCCTAAATCTTCAGTCCAGTTCTTTTATCCTGATTCAATAAGAATCAAGTGCTTTGCTTCCAGTGCATTTCCCTCGATACTTAAAATCATTCCCTGGTGTAATTCTTTTCTTTTGTAGTAGTTTTTCTTTTATTGAAGACAAGTAACTGTAGCAAAATAATTTTCCTTCTAAATGACTCCATCTAGAAAATTGCATTGCCAAATTCTGTTTTAAAAGTAGCATAAAAAAACCCCAACTTTACAGAAAAATGGGAATTACTTTATTTAACTACATAGATTTTTCTCAGTTGCTGTTTTATTGTTTTTAGATTGTGCCTGTGCACCAGAATAGTGGTGTCTAAGCCTTTTTTCTGGTTAGGTGCCCAGACCATCTGACTTTGTCTCTGAAGTTTTAACTCCTCCCTGCATATGCAGAATAGATACACTCCTTTTTGTGTGGAATATATGAACTTCTGTCATAAAATGAGCCCTGAGATTGCTGCATGATTGTGTCTGTATAAGGATATGGCATTTAAAAATGAAATAGCAAAGGAGTCAGGTGAAATGTTTGGTAAAGTAGGGTTTGGATACCTGCCACGAAGTTGATGGGGTTTTTGTTACTTACATATCATATTTTAAGCTATTTTAGTTTTGACTAAAATTATGATGTGCTAAGGTAATCTGAGAGGTGGGAATGGAAAAAGAGAAAATGTGAGTGGAAAGAGGAAAGACTGGTAAGACTTTATTGACAGAGTTTACAATTAATTTTGTGTCCTTGATGTATTTAATTTTAAGCCATTTTTTGTCTGTGTATGTACACGTGTGTGTGTACTTGTGTGTATTCTTTGTCACAGTATGTAAAATGCCTGTCTGCAGAGCTCTGAAGCCACTGTACTTCAGTTGCAAGTCCTTTTGTTTGGGATTTGCATGCTGTGGGAGTTCAGTTGCAGTGATAACACACCTCATGTGTGTGCTCTGATTTCCCTTCCTGGCTCATTTCATTAATGATACATTTCTTGTAGCAACAAGAAACCAACAACACTCCCCCAGTATCTCTGCTGGACCTATTTTTTTGCATCCTGTATTGCTTCTAAAATGCTCATAGTAATACCAAGTATCAACATGATCTGTGAATTGCTTTGAGATGAAACTGAGCTTGTGTGTATATCTGGCCTAATACTCTCTTTAATGCCTGCAGACTTGTCCTACAGTTTCTAAGAAAAGTAGTCCTAGTTTTTTAAGAATACCTATCCCAGAGTGAAGTGCCATAGCAGCTTAAGCTTCTATAGCTCCAGGCTGAAATGATCCTGTTGCCATGGGCTAGCATTCCTGTTTTCCTTTCCACAGTGTAATGTTCAAGCAGCAATGTCATGGCTTGATTGAAGGAGGTAGCTGTTTTCTCCTAGTAATGTTATTTTTCAGACAGATTAACTGTCTGGAATGGTTCATCATATGCAAGACTGAAGGCAGGGAAGAGTCTCAGGAATGCACTGTATCAGTTCTAAATCAGATTAAACCAGTAGAGAACTGCACATTTATACCTCATTGCAAGATCAGGGAGTTCAGTGTTTCTGCCTTCCCAGGCTGGGCTGTTCAACACACAGTAATATTTCTCAGAGGCTTATTATCAGGCTGCATTAGTGGAGTGAGCTTCTGAATTTATATCTCTGTGAGTTCAGGTGGGGTCTCCAGTCAAACAGCTGCAGAGAATGTTACTGTGTTTTCGAGGTGGGTCTGTTGTACTCTTTCCTTGCTCACCTTCTCTGTTTGTATAGAACAAAGTCACATGTTCTGTGTCCACAAGCACAGCAGTACCAGACACCCAACACTGATACTGCTTTGATCCCAAAGATGACAAGTTCAGTCTTATTCACCTAGCACCAGGTTACCTCTCATGATAATGAGGATGTTGATACCAATAATTGTTTCAGATCCATTAATCACAAGCTGAAGATTAAGTTAGAGGTGCTTATCATTTTCAGGAGCAGGCTCAATCTTGAAACCTAAGGCTAAAAAGAATTGATTGAAAGCTATTTTTTGACTTTATCATCTGTCTTGCTGCTGGAGTTGTAGAAGATGAGTTCACATTTGTCCTTATTCTTGCCTTGTTGAGGAAAGGACTGTAGGTCAAAACTCCCTTGGCCTTTTGTTTTGTCAGGGTTATTGGTGTGTGACATGGCAAATGGGGCTCCTCTATGTTTATATTAGGCCACCAGAGTTGGAGATAGAGACACCTCTCATTGACAACAGGAAGGGTCCCATCAGTCCCCTGGACAAGAATCTTGACATTGTAGTTAGCAGTTAGGTCTTGATTTTTATGAGCTTCTGAGTTACTCCTTCACCCAAAGGTGTTTCAGCTATCAATGGCACTACAGGGCAGTTTCCCTGCCCTACTCCAAGAGTTTCCAACTCCCAGTGTGACTGGCATTCTCTTTGCTCTCTTTGGTCTTAGGTGTGAACACAACTCTTGGTCCAGCTCTCAGTGGAAGTGCCTCTGAACCTCTGCTGTTTGTTCAGTGACTCTTTTGCACTCCTGCTAAGTGCTCTTTACTATTGCACTTCCTTTTTTAACATTCCTAATTTATTTTTGTCTAGAAAGCTGACAGATATGAAGGACCCTTACAGCTGGCTGACTCACCCTTATGTGTGATCAAACATTTTGAAGTCACCCTCATCTGTAAGCTAGGTCACAGTATCTGCCTGTGCAGATACTGACTCTATAAGGCTCCAATTCCTTGGGCAGATCCTGCTGATTCTGGAAGAGAATTTGCTTATTTCCTTCATTCACAGCCTTCCACTCCCTTATATTGCAAAATTCAATTTCTCTTCAGATTTGTCATAGTTTCTGTTTTCATGAATGAAAGCAGCTCCAGGAGGTTTGCAATATTACCTTTCATGTGGCAAGAGGGAAGAAATTGTCCTTACTGATCAGAACATTTAATTTCCTCAGTGGCCCAGCTGTTCTCTGTGGCTTTGAAAAATGTGTCCATTGCTGGTGGAGTTGTCGTGGTGTTTTATTTATGCCTTCACAGTCATTCCAGTGTCATCCTGGGATGATATTGCCCTTGGCAGAGCTCGTGCTCCAGCCTTGATGAGGGTGCTGATGGCACAGTCTGTCATTCTGGAATGCTGCATGAAGGCACACCAAAACAGAAAGGACTTTGAAAGAGTGGAGGCAGATATGTGACCCACGTGTTCATTTGTTCTGTGGTTTTTTCTACAGTATGAATAAAGGTAGTGCTTGAATTCTGTTTAATAATTAAGGATCTTAAATAGTTTGATCCAGTTCACCTCTGCATTTTAAAATTAAAGATGTAATTTCCTTTATATTTACTGATTTTTGATGTAGCTCTTAAATTGCGTGTCTTTCTGAGCTTTGAGTTCTCTTTGTTTTTTCCTCTTTTCTCCTCCACACAGGGAAGAAGATTCTTGAGTTTTTTGTTCACCTGGAACGTAAACTTCATTAAAATGATACATGGAACTGTTAAAAACCAATTACAGTTCTTTCCAAGGTATGCATCCCAGCTAGAGTACTTAATTAGTAAGAGCTTGTCCAAGATCTTGTTTGTCTCACTCTAAAAATACCTAGTGTAATAAAAAAATATATCAGTATCCAGAAACCCACAAATCTTCTGAATATAAGTGCTATATTGTTTCAGCAATTTCATTTAATAGTACTTCTGACGTGCCTGGGTGTACAGTTATAGGAGTAGTAAATGTTTATTTGCCATTAGCTAAAGCAAATGACTTTGATAGAAATTGGACTGCATTATTTGCAATGCTTGTGTGAGGGCTGCAGGTCCATTTCTCTTTTTGTGAAGTGTTTCTATTTTTTTCTTCTGAGCTATCTCTAATTTAATTTGCTAGGTTTCTATATAAGGCATTCTAATAAAAAGTGACTTGCAGGATACATCATAGCTTGAGAACTTGGCTGATGGATGAAAAAGAGGGAGATTTTTTTCTTTGATTATTCAGTGAAATATTGCAGAAATAATTTTGTAGATTGAAATCAGAGGCTTTCTAATGCTTTCAGGTAGAATAATGTATTCTTGTATGTCTCTATAAAGAATTTAGGCATTCTTCATGACATAAATGGTAAAGTATCTCTCTGAAGGTATTGACTCTCCCATAAGAGAAATTTCAAGTATCATGTAATAGTGCTTGGGTTCATTAATTAAGAGTTAACTTGGTAGTTATGGGTGTAGACTTGATAAAGAGAATTTCTTCTTCTAAAAACCAATTTGATGCGCAGAATTAAGGACAATATTGGTTCTTATACAAAACTTCATGTGTCACCTTTATGAATTGTACACAGACATGGTTGATATGCTTTCTGTATGTCAATACAGGTCCTTGATGGAATACATTTCAGAAGTTTACTTCAGGGCCTGGAAGAAGGTGTCAGGAGAATTCATAGAGGTAACACTATGCTTGAAATTTCTTTTGGATAGTTTTGAATTTCAAAGTGGGAAAGACTCATGAGTTTCCACTTCAGAGAAGTTCTTTTAACAAGCCTTAGAAGAATTATTTTCCTAAGGAAAGGGTCTCTTCAGCATTGTCAAGGAGTAACTATATGCCATGCTTTGAATGAGATCAGCTTGGCTGCAGTTAAACACCTTTAATTCTACTGCTAAAGTTTTGATTCACACAAATATGCATATACACAATGTTTTTAATAAACATACCCATTAGCTGAATTACTGAGGCTTTTATTCAGTATATGCAAGTCTGTATAGTTGATAGGTCAGCTATCTATCTAGTTTTTGTGGATTTCCATGGAAATGATTAAAGGCTTAATTACAGATCACAACAATGCTAGAGCAAAATTTCAGATACCAAATTATTCTTATTTACCCTGCTTTTAGCTTCTCACAGTCGGATTAATTGTATATTCTGAAATTTTGAAAATCAGTTGAGGCAGACTGAGACACCCAGCATGGAAAAATTTGAGCCAAGCAGAAGCCAAGTAAGAAATAACAGCAGATACTATTTTCAGTTGCTTGTTTAGGGGAAAAATGTAGTTGCTGCACAGCTACAGTACTTATTATGGTTTTATTGTATTAACAGGAGCATGTGTATGTTTTTACTGTAGGTACTTGAATATAACTGCATCCAGGATTTCATGCATCATGGAATTCATCTTCCCAAAAGTTCTCCTGTTCATTCTAAAGTTAGAGAGGTGAGTTCCAGGAAAGCATGACATGAACTAGTAACCTCAAAGTGAGATCAGTTGCTATCAAATGGCAAATTTCCATTTCATACTAAAATCCCATACCAGGTGTGGCTGGAATGGAAATGCTTTCCTTCCCAGCAGCCTGTATGGGCTGTGTTTGGGGTGTGCAGGTGGCACAGCAATGTTCTGGCTGCTGCTGAGCACTGCCTGTGTGCTCTCAAGGCTTTGTCCTCCCCACGCTTTCCCTTGGCTGTGGGCTGGGCACGGGCAAGAAGCTGGGAGGTGACAGCTGAGACAGCTGACCCAAAGTGACCCAAGGATATTGCTGCCATCATTCCCTCAGCAGACTGGGGGAGAGTGGGTTTTGGGGAGGCAGCCATATCTGAGTTTTGGTCTGCTTGTGGCACGTGGTGAGTGGTTGTATTTGCCTCACTCCTTTGGGGACTTTCTTGGTCTTCTTTGCTTCATTTATTGAACTGTCCTTATCTTGATCCATGAACTTGCTTTTCTCTTCCATTTATTTTTCTTCCCCGTGGAGCAGGGAGGGTGTGAATGGCTGTGGGTGCTTAGCTGGTGACTAGGGCCAACCCACCACAAATACTTCAAAATCAGCATATTCTGAGAAATAATGTTAGAACAAATTTTAGGAGGAACCTGCTGCTCAAAAGTAGAAATAGAAGGGGATTTTCCAGAGTGACAGAAATAGTTTTTGCTCTCTGTTGTCTAAGCTGTTTTTACTCCACAGATGATCACAGGGACAGAAAGTCATAACCTTCTTGAGGCCAACTTAGTAGATGGGTCTGACACAAAACTTGGTTTTTTTTTTGTTTATTATATGTAGGGGATTTATATATGATTACAGGGAAAAGCTTTGATTCTAGTTGTCTGTCTGTGGCGTTTAGTCATGAGCAGAACATTTGAAGCAGATTGAGAAGTGCACAAGGCTTTTTAAGACATTTGTATTTGATCAATGCCCTTTCCCCTCCCCTGCTTTCTCCTAAATACCCAGACTCTAGAGTGTATACTGTGTGCAATAAATGGCTTGTCTATTTTTGTACACATACCAGTGTACAATACTATAGTGGATTTTTTGTTTGTTTTGGTTTGGGTTTTTTAGGGGGTTTGTTCTTTTTTGTTTTCTCATAGCTGTAAGATTTCCTTGTGCTGTGATTCCTGATCAATGGAACAGGCTTTAGATAGGCCATTTCATGTTTTTCAGACTCTGAGGATTATGGTCTTGAAAGAGGACAGTGAATAAATATGGTTTGGGGCTGCAAGTGGAGTAGGTCTTGGAATAAATTTGAACTGACCACTAGAGGGTCAGCTTCTTTTTAAATTTTGTGTAATCTTGTATTCTGTTTTCCAACATCTTCAGGGAATTATCAGTGCTGTATTGATCAAGACCAGAAATGTTCAGAGGATGATTTTTGTCTCAGTTTCTGATTAATTACCAGCCTTAGAACAGAGCTCAAACTGCTCAGTGTTTCAAGTGGAGGAGTTCTTCACATCGAGTTACATGGTGTCCTTTCTCATATTCTGCTCTGGTCTTCCACTTTCTCTTTCTTTTCTATAATTCAGATACAAAAATAAGAAGATTTTTAGCTAATTAAGCACGGGTTTGAGTCCCAAGGAGTACTGATACTTGCTTTTCATCAATGCATAAAAAATGTATTAGATTTGTACATGTGTATTTGGATAACTCAAATTACCAGATAAGTTCCTTTGTTCTTAACAGAGAAAAGGCTTTTTTATCTGTAGTTCATAGTTTTATGATTTCAAAGTATTTCTGCCAGTTACTTTAAAAATAATTTTTTTACAACAACAAAAATGAAGCATTGCTGTGAAATTCTCTAGCCATGTTTTTTCTTAGTTGTAGATCTTTATATAAACTTACTGACTCTCTAAAGTTATAAAATATTATATTTATTTGATTCTTTTAATTTTACTGTTTTTGAGTCTTCCTAATAAGATTTAGGTTCAATTAAGATGTTTAATTTTTTCATTTTCATAGTATGAAAGCTCTGGTCTTACTTGATTATGAAATGTGACAACCCCTTACCACATCCTGAATGTACAATGTTAAAATGGCTTTGGGCCCTGTTTTATTTGTTTTTTCTTAGATGTTGAGTTATTTTCATAAACAAAGTAAAGCTCGTCAAGGAGTTGAAGAAATGCTCTATAGATTGTATCAGCCCATCCTCTGGAGAGCACTGAAGGTAATTATCCTTTTCAGAAAATACAACTGTCTTTCTCCAGCTATTAAATTTTGGTTCCCTTCCACATCTTCTGTTTTTATTATTTGCTTTTAAAATGAAATGGCCACAAAACCCAAAATGAGTGTTTCAGATGGAGCTGAGTAACTCTGCAAGTTGTAACTAGGCATATCATGAACAATAATATTCTAATTTGTTAATATAATTACTTGTAAAATTCATTTTTGTTTACAGGTACCTAGAGTGCTTTCCAGGATTGCAATTGGTATTCTTATCTTCTCAATCTTAAAGTTCTGTGTAATCTTGTATTATCTTTTCCAAGGTCTTTAGGGAATTAGCAGTTTCATTGATCAAAGAGAGAAATGTTCAGAGGATGTTTTAGTCTCACCTGTTGATGAATTACCAGCCTTAGAATATAGCTCGATGAATTTGTTAGAGTATTAATTTAGGAAAACTTCTATTTTAGTTGGATTATATGAACAGACATTCGTGGTATGGATGTGCACTCAGAAATTTTTTACTTACAATTCTTTTATAGTGTGTGTATGTCCTGTGAATTGTGTGCACAGACTCAAGGGGACCCACTACAGTTTGTCTACTCAGTTACACACACCTTCTTTAGTGACAGCTTTTATTTTGTCTGGAGTTATGAAATCCCTGTTTGTGAGAGGGTGCACATACAGCCAAGTTAATTTCTGGTAAACATTGACAATTTCATTTACTGGTTGGTCATAAGCATCTTCTCAAGACATGAGAAAGGTATTTGAAATTCTCAAAGTAAGAAATATTTACTAGTAACTTCATAAGTTGTTTACAGTTTTTATGTAATAATCAGTAATGTTTTACTGATTTTATGAGTTAGAGGAAGGAGTTGAGAGCTGTTTGGTTTCAGCAGAACCCTGTGCTAGAGATGGGAATATGAATAGAGTCACTGCTAGCCCAGTATCTTGTTTGGCCTTACATTAAAGATTGGATCTCATCCTTTTAAAATTAATATAAACAAGGAATCTTCTGGATGAAGCATTTATGTCCTAGTGCCAGAGAATGATGGCTACAAAACATGGCTTCCTTTAATTTCTACGTTTCTGTCTCTAAAAACAGTAGGGGTTTTAACTGATTTTTGGTAAGTTAACAAAATACAGCATTCCATTCTTAAAGTAGTTGCTGCCTGTCAGTGGAGGGTTGTAGTCCCTTTCCAAAGCCCAGGGCTCAAATGTGAGACTAAACTACTTTTCGGAGGAAGATTCTGTCAAACCTTATGATATCTGCATACACTTATTTGGAGAAATGTAACAGAAGGTGTTTTGTGTGGGAGAAAAAGGTTAGTGATTTACAGCAAGACAGTGTGAGAATTCCTGATTCCAGAAGTGGCTGGAGTATTGAACAGCTGCTATTCATAATTTTCACATCATTAATGGTTCTATTGCTAGAACAAATCTTATACTACTGCATGAGGTATTGGGCATTTTGAACTGCTGCTGGGACTCAATCACCAGCAGTTTAACATACAGAACTAAGAAGGGAAGCTCTTCTTACTGTTATGGATTCTACTCCAAAGCTTGAAATTTAATTTTAGATAGCCAGTTTGATGCTCCTATTTTAGCCAAATCCCTAATTTAATATAGTGAAGAACAAATTCTGTTCTAGAACAATAGTTATGAAACAGAAACAAGGCCTGTTTACTCCTCCTTCTTGCAGAAAGCAAAAATATTTCAGGTGTAAGAATACAATGAATTCCAGAACTGCTGATGCTGAAACTACTTGATTCCATCTCTGAAATCTTGAAACTGAGAATGCACAATTGTAATGCAGTTCTGTGGTTTTTCTTCAGTTGTTTTTTTGCAAGTCCTTAGATTGCACAAGCTTCTGCTGGGGCTTTTACCAACACAACTTTTATAAGCCTTTATCAACTTTAAGGTTTTATAATATAAGCCCATATGTAACTTCATCTTTTTTCATGTTCTTGTTATGAAAAGCAAGTGTCATGCAAACATGAAAGAGGTGTGCAGTGATTGGTTGTTAGTGAAGATGTGTGGATATAAAAAATGTGGATATTTAGTGTGAGATAAGTAGTGATTAAGCTATTTCTTAGCAAGCTGAAAAAGTCAAGAACCACTCCTCCAGGAATTCAAGCTGTTGAAGGAAATGACTCCTTTAAAGTGTTTGCTTGTCTTTTATTTTTATTTTTTTTGACATCCCACACATTTAAACTAACATGTCCTGGGGAAGCAGTGTTTTAAATAATTGGAAGTGAGTTTCAGGACCTGTAAGACTAGATAAAATTTAAAAGAAAGCTATGAAAATTAACTGAAGAAAAAATTAAAATATTGTTTCAAAAGGTTCTGAAAGTTCCTCAGAATAGTACAAGCATAGTGGTAAAGAAATATTATTAATTTAAATAACTGCAGGCTCTGGCATGGAAAATGGATTAAAATAGGCCATGAATTTAAAGTCTTGGGTTTTACCTCTGTGAAGACATTGCACAAGGCTGAATTTGCAAGTATATTTGGGATAAATTCCAGATAATTAAAGGCAGGAATTTGAACTGTGAGTACTCAGTTCAGAATTAAAAGTGAACTTGATGGAATTCAGTGTAATGCACTTAAAAGGTTTATGGAAATTAACTTTCTGGAACGGCTATGGTAGACAAGGTCTAGGTTATTGCACAAAAACACATTTGAATTAATTTTCACATACAATGTTAGTGCAGAAGAGCTATTTCACCCTGAATTAACTTATTATCTTGTTATGTGTTAATTCATAAATATAGACAAGCTCAGAGCTAAAGGATTTTCTGCAACTTTATAGGATAGAATTAAGAATTACAATGTTTTCACCTTTTAAACTGTTTGCATAATCCATTATAAATAAAGGAAAACACAAGTCCCTGACTAAAGAATGTATGTATGTGCTTTATTTACTTCTGTAATATTCAATTTAGAATTCTTTGGAATGTTATGGTTCTAGTCCACCATATCAGGACTGGTCAAGAAGAGAAACCCAAAACAGATTGGAAATGAAGTGATTGTTACTTTGTGTTTTTCTGGTTTTATTTGTCATTAGTTTATTTAAATATTACAGTTATTGCTGTGTTTCTTGTCCCTGCCTTTGATCTCAATGTGCTTTATGAGCAGGGAAGAAGAAAATTAGATAATTAGAATAGTCAGGAATTTCTCTGAACTGTCTCTTCTTGCTGTTAAAATTAGGCCTGCTTTGCTTGTTACATTGAGAGATTTAATTTCATTTATTTGACCCAAAATCTGGACAAAATTCTTCCTTCTCTCTTCTTTGCTGGAGAAGTCAGCAGAGGCTCTCAATCCCTGCACTGCTGTCTTTGATAAATAAAATGCAGTTTGGTGGTCAGATTTCAGCTTTCTCCTTGAGATGCCTTGAATTTCTTCAGGGTTTCATTGCCTGCTCTCTTTTTCTGTACTTTAGGAGTCCATAGGATCAATTATCTTTCACTGAGTGAGTGTCTAAATATGCACCTTTTTCTTTTTCCTCCTATGCATTTGTGGCTCTACAACAGTGAGATATATAGTGGAGTACACTGAAAATTGTTAAATATGGTAAAAGGTTCTGAGGCTTCCCATAGATTTTTGATGGGCTGCCTGGAGCTCAGAACATGGTCCTAATACTTATGTGCAGAGAATGCAGAACTGAATATGGTTTTGCTGGATAAGTTACTCTCCAAGCTTTCTGGTACTTAGTTACTACAT
Source organism: Thryothorus ludovicianus (assembly GCA_013397245.1). Classification (NCBI taxonomy): domain Eukaryota; kingdom Metazoa; phylum Chordata; class Aves; order Passeriformes; family Certhiidae; genus Thryothorus; species Thryothorus ludovicianus. The sequence continues at coordinate 118,300 of VZTB01001451.1, forward strand.
ACTATTTTATTGAAGAAATAGGCTTGAGTTTTTCAATTAAATCACCTGTCTCTTGACAAGCAAGTTAATTAATCCAATCTGATTGAATTCAAGAGTCTTCTGTCCTAAAGAGGAGCTTTAGGGCCACCAAGAGAAATCCCAACTGCTTTTAATTTATTCAGCATTACAGAAAGCAGAAGGGCTCTGACTGTGGTTCCTCAGGGTCTTTGAAGCTAATATGCTTTGAAAGTTGATTGTAACAATAACTCAGGTTTTACTAATGGGCAGAAATGTCAGATAAAACATTGAAACTCATATGTGACTTTAAGTTCTTCCAACCATTTATAAATTCATCTCTTCCATCTGCTTTATTAAAAATACTTGTTAAAATGTTTGGAGGACAGGACATACCTTTGGATATTAACAGTTGTTTCTTATGGAAAAAATGTCTTTTCCTCCATTTTAACAGGCCAGAAACTCAGAAGTTCGAGCAAATGCAGCATTTTTGTTTGTTGATGCTTTTCCTCTTCGTGATCCCAGTTTTACTGCTGAAGAGATGGACAATGAAATTCAGAAACAGTTTGAAGAACTTTTTGTAAGTTTTACTGAAACTAAATGTTAAAAATGAAACTTTTATCAAAGCTGATTAAAAGAAAAAATTGTTTATGCAGTTAAGATTTATGGAATTTCTGGATAATTGTAGGGAAATAGAGGTCTGTGGTGCAGAAAATACAAAAGTGAACCAATATTTTAAATTCCTATAGTATATTTTCTGCAGGTGCTATATACCAGTTTAAATTCTAAAAAGGAAATACTTTGGTTTGTTATTCATTGATCTGTGAATGAGAGATGCATTTGAAAGATTAAATGCATGAGTAATGATCTTGACCCTTACTTAAGATTGGGGGAGAGAGCTTCAGAGTTACTAGGGAAGCACTCAGTGAAAGTTCTGTACTGTATTTCTAAATATTTCTGAAATTGAGTATAATGGAGAGAACCTAAAAATCTCTTTACTAGTCCAGATGGGTGAGAATGGGCGTAGTATTCTCATTAAGAGAATGTTTGGAGATTCCTGAGTAAACATCAGATAATTGAATGAATTTCAAAGTTTTTATGTTCCATAGGAACGGTGATCAAGGTAGACACATAAACAGAAGTCCAAATATTCTTAATTAAGTCACAAATGCGAGACTTGATTTATTTTAAAAAAATAAATTCAAAAGTCCAATGAAAAAAGTTGGCCAATCAACCAAGGAGAAACAGCAGTAGAGTCACAATAATCCATATGCTCACAGTATTCTTCTGTTTATTTTAGAGTCTCTTAGAAGATCCTCATCCAGTTGTTCGCTCTACAGGGATACTTGGAGTTACTCAGATCACATCCAAATACTGGGAGATGATTCCTCCAACAATTCTTGCTGATCTTCTAAAAAAGATTACTGGAGAGCTGGCATATGATATAACATCTGCTGATGTTCGATGCTCTGTTTTTAAAGTAAATGTTTTTATCATGATTGTAATTTGTCTGTTTTACATGATGCACAGGTTTCTAGTATAGGTCACTTTCAATGAAGGAAATTACTTGTTCTTCAAACTGTCTTGGGTAATAGAATCCCTAATACAGGGAGGTTTTGCACATTTGGAAACATAAATGTCTTTTAAAATAGTAACTGGTTGTCTTTCTGACTCTCTAAGGCTTTTCACTTCCAGTTGTGCACACACTGTTTGGACCAGATAATTTCTTTTTTTTGGCTATGAGAAATGATGCTTAGACTTGAAAATATATGTAGGCAGGTTCCAGGATTTTCTTACATCAGTGGCTTTAACACATCCCAAGACATGCACAGTTAGGATTTTGTACCCCACTTTGTGTGTCTGAGGTTTGGATGGATATAATTCCACAGTTTGTCTGGTGATGCCTCCTCCCATGCATTGCTCACTATGTTACAAATAGTTCATCTACATCTTTCTGGCATGTGACAAATAACTGATAGCTTGGACAGAAAAATGAACTCCCTAAGCAGCATTTTCACTTGAAGATTTTTGTGTCTGTGTCAGTTCAGCCTTAAATTGAAGCTGTTGTCCTGTTAATCCTCACTTGCTTCACTACTGCTTCATGGGGGAGCTATCCTGGATAAGCAGAAAAAATGATTTAAAAATGAATTGGAAAAAGGAAATATATTTTTAATTTGAAATAGCATATTTTAGAGAGTTGGTGTGCCCTCAGGTAGAAGGCAAGACCATGATCTTAGTGTAGGTCTGAAGCTGATTCAGCTTCAGAAGTGAGTTCACTGAACACAGGTCACTAAATTTGAAGTAATCAAAGCAGTTTTTACCAAAGAATACTTCAAGAAAAATAAGCATGCACAGTATCTGCCCCTGCTTTATTTAACGTGAGAAGTGTCATGGTCCTCTTGAACACTGTTTAGCTACAGATTTTTCTCTCTACCCTTTCTGGATTTTTTTTTTTTTTTATTTTAGTGCCTTCCAATAATTTTGGACAACAAACTAAGTCACCCACTCCTGGAACAGCTCCTGCCTGCAACCAAGCACAGTCTTCATGACAGCTCTGAGAAAGTGCGAGTGGCTTTTGTGGAAATGCTGCTCAAAGTGAAGGCTACCAAGGCTGCTAAGGTAGGATAATGACACCTGATTAGTAGCAAGGAGACAAAATCAAGGCATTTATTTAAAAAAAAAAATTACAATTTGAGACTGCTGCAGTGTTCCTAAAAAAGAAAGGAATTACCTCCTTTGCTCTGGTAATGCTCTTAATATTTGTGGTGTCCTGGGTGCTCTCTGGGCCCTTGTTCTCTCTGTGGATGGGCAAGGGAGAGCAGTGGGTTACAGCCACCCTTCCCTCAGCTGCCCAACTCTTCTAAATGCCCAACACCTTAACCCAGTTGCTTTTTGCTTTGATTCTCCTATTTTTATGATGTCTGTTTCTATTTTGTGGGTGCATCCTTCAGGATTTGGGTGTCTCTTTATAGTGATTTTTCATGTATTTTGTTTCCTGCTGTGGTCTCTTATTTAGGATGATATTGTCCAGCCACAGGCATTATAGCATCTTTGAGCTCTAATTCCATGCTCTAATGTTAACAGGTTTCTTAATTTCAATTGTACATTTTAATTTAACAATGATTTTGTCTCTTGATAAGCCTAATAATGACATAAAACTATAAGAAAGTATCCAGAGGAGGGCTCTGAAGATGTTGAGGGGTGTAGAGGGGAAGCCATACAAGGAGTGGCTGAGGACACTTGGTTTGTGAATTATTCTGACAGAAGAAAAAGATAATTCTCAATGTCAGGGATTTTTTAGGGGAAGGAAAAATTAGGTTTACATAAAAACAAAAAATCCTAGTAAGTGTTAGATGTTTTTCAGTAAATTCCTATTGAATTTAAAATGAATGTGTATCTTTGGTAAGTCCTGAGATCACTTTAAACTTACTTTTTATGACAGTTCTAATGGGGACATCTACAGTTCGAAGTCACAGGGTAATTAGCTGCTGCAAATATTTCTACTCGAGTAAAATAGGTTCCTTGGCATTGAAAAATGCTTTCTTTTTGTTTTTTTTGTTTTAATTTGAAGTTGTTCAGTATAATTAATTCAGAATCTTCTTGCAAAAATTACAAAGGTAGTGTTACTGCTGGCATAACAGCTGTGTAGTCCTTCTGAATTTTATAGCCTTTGATTTCTGTGTTACAAATAAACTAGAGCTCTGCTGAGAATGGGATGTATTCAATATTGAGTAATGTAGAGTTTGGGATGGTTTTGGAAAGGATTTTGGTCCATACAGGTTTTTAAGGTGTACACAATACTTGTGAGTAGTTTGGTCCTACTTTGTCCTGTGAGGAGAATATGAAACTTGGCACAAAGACAAGTAACTGTATTTTATGGTGATACCCTTGTAGAGTAAATAGTTCTTCCCTGTATCTATGGAATTGCATCAGTATTGCAGGTGTATTGAACTGGAATTGCCTGAACCACAATTTTACCAGTGAGTCAGAGATACCAGGAGATTTAAAACATCAGCATAGCCAAATAACATCATAGCAGCAGAATTTGACCCCCAGTACACGTTGGTGTGAAAATAAGAAATGCTCACATTTTCCAGGTTAATGTTTCTTATATTTGTTTAGACTATTGATGTGGAAATCACTTAATGAAGGTGACGTTTGTTTCCTCTATTTTTATTTAACTCCTTTGAATCTCTTTCTCTCACTCTACAAAGTTCTGGAACATCTGTCCCATGGAGCATCTCCTGTCTCGCCTGGAGGCCGATTCCCGGCCGGTGTCGCGGCGCATCGTGAGCCTCCTGCTGAACTCCTTCTTCCCCACCAGCCAGCCCGAGGACGTGTGGTGTGAGCGCTGTGTCACTCTCATCCAGATGAATCCAGCTGCAGCCAGGAAATTCTACCAGTATGCTTATGAATTTACTGCCCCCACCAATATAGGTAAGTTATAAATAAAAACGTTGCGAGCTTTTGGGATTACTGATATCACGCCACAGAAATTCCTTCTTTTTTCTTTACCTTGTGACAGTAGTATGTTGTTGCTAGATTTTTTGGGTTTAGTACAATGTTGGTTCATAGTTTTTGAAATTCTTGACACCAGCCATAAGCACAGCAGGCAAAGTCATCAGCTCTTTCAACAATGAGGAGATCAAAGCATTTCATCTCTGTTCTTAGATGCTGTACTGTACACTCCAGCCCTGTTTCTCTTTCTCCCCACATGTACCTTAAACTATCTCAGGTGATACCTATTTCTCATGTAATGGGTAGCAGATACCCAAATATCCTTAAATGATTTGAGATCTTCATGTGAAAGATTATATAGAAACTGAAAAAATGTTTACATCTGATAATCTGGTTACCTGGGATTTGTGAATCAGTGTTTTCAAGCTGCTCAGAGAAAATCTAAAAAGTCCTCCTTCAGGAAGTTTCAGTGAAGCTGAAAGTTTCAGGAAGTTTCATGTACTGCCCAGAATGTCATTGCTTTTTAGAAAAGGCCTATTGAACCAAGTAAAATAAGGAACATTTTGTTTCAGAGGAGTTCTGATAAAACACAAGTAATCAGCATGGAGTGACTTGGGTGAAATGCCCAAACCATTGCCTCTCAACTGATTGTCTTGATAAGATTAATGAAATCACAGTTATGAAATCAGCTTGTTGTACTTCCACCAGAGTGGGCATAACCTTTCATTTTTTCTAGAGCTGAGCTCTTTGTTCAGGAGTGCAGTGGTTGGGCATGTTTTCCAAACAGTGAGAATTGACCTGGGGAGAGTGGGAACTGGCATTGGGAATGAACATTGCCATAGGAGGGAATGTGTTCTTGAACGTGGGTCATTAAAAGCTATGCCAGATTAAATGTAGAAGTTGTGGGAGCTTCCTCTGATCCTGATTTGATAAGGTGGTTGTTATTTGGGGGTTTTTTAGTATACTCTTTTAACAATAAACTTACAGAGCCTGGTGATAATGTTGTCATTTCTTCTTCATACTTGGAGATATAAAACATGTTCACTTTTTTCCTTTCCCTTTACAAGGAATTTTTCTCCATTTTTTCCTAGCTGTTTCTGGTTCTGTTGCCTACTTTTTCATAGTGACTTTCCAGCATTATAATTAGAAGCATTTATTACCAACATTCTTAGCAAATAGTAAATGTCTAATTTATTCTTACTCACTTTAAATGTAGCTAAATTGATGCTCACTATTCGGCGCTGCTTGAATGCCTGCATCCAGAAAGCTGTGAAAAAGAGCCTTCATGATAGTGGGGATGATGATGATGAAGATGGAAGTGGAAAGGAGAATAGCAGTGTAAGAAAGTTCACTTTATGCTAAATTCTGGTAACTTCTTTTCAGTGGTGCTCAATATGAGACAGAATAAGACAGAAGTCTAAAGGAAGTCTCTTGGGCATCTGTGGAATTGGAAGGAGGGAACTGCCATTATATATTTGGTCAAATAGCTAGAATAAGAGAAGGAATATGGAGCATATTTTAAATTAATAGTTGCCTAATTCTCTACTGATTATAAATGGATGTTGTTTTGCAGTTAAATTATTTTTAAAATTACTATTGCAAGATATGTCAAGTTAGAGAGAGTAAGACTGAATTGTGGAGATCATGTTCTACAGCAACCATAATGCCTTTGTAGAGGGACTAGAGAGATTTTCAGTGTTTTTCTAAGCCTTATTTTAACTTAAATTTCTATTGGAAATATAATGGGTAGTATCATCTCAGTGTTTGTATTTCAGGTGTTGGATAATGTGCTGTCAGTAAATGATGTGGCCAGCATGGCAAGTTTGTTGGAGATCACTGTAATACTCTGGAGAAGTATCCTCAAAGCACTTGATCACAATGAAGATGCCAAAGATTATGCTGTCAGGAAGTTTGCTTCTGTATTTCCTGAATATTTTAAAGTATTCCAGGTAAAGAAAGCCTAGATTTTCCTGTATTTTCTTAGTATTTTCTTCAGATGCCTTCGTCTTTTATCTATTTTTATGGCATTAAGTATTCTTTTTCATTGTTGCTATAAAGCATAAATAGCAGCAAGTTTCTTGGAATCCCACAAATGGGTAGGAACTATTCTCCAACTGCTGTGTCTGACTGAACAACCATTATCTAAATAGTCAGCTCAGAAATACTTATGCAATAGATTTCTCTCCTTGGGAGGTTTTTATAGGGTTTTATTCTTTTGAATGTTTTGGAACTCTTGGAAAACAGTAAATACCAATGTGCCACTTCAGAATAAATACTTAGTGTACATTAGAGTCCACATGTTTTTCTACCCACTGTCCCCCAGACTCTTCCACCAGCACCACTTCTTATGATTCAGCTGCAGCTGAAGCAGCTGAGGCTCTTTTTTCACTGAATATGAGCTGGCAGAGTGCACTCACAGCCCAGAAAGTCAAACATGTCCTGCTGACCTGCTGGAATGAGTCCAAAGGAGGCCACCAAGATGGTGAGAGGGATGGAGCACTTCTCATAAATGGAAAGGCTAAAAGAATTGGGATTGTTAAGCCTGGAAAAGAGAAGGCTTTGGGGTGACCTAATTGCAGCCTTCCAGTGCTTAAAGGGAGGCTGCAAAAAAGACAGAGGGACTTTTTTCAAGGGAATGTAGTGACAGGACAAGGGGGAATGGATTCACACTAAAAGAAATAGGTTTTGATTAAATATTGGAAAGATATTCTTTATTGTGAGAGTGGTGAGGCACTGGCAGAGGTTGCCCAGAGAAGCTGTGGCTGCCCCATCCCTGGCAGTGTCCAAGGCCAGGCTGGATGGCTCTGAGCACCCTGGCTGAGGAAGGTGTCCCTGCCCATGGCAGGGTGGGTGGAACAAGGTGATCTCTATGGTCCCTTCCAACCCAAACCATTCTGTGATTCTGAGGCTTCTGCTAATTTGAATCTACTCTCTAATGATCTATTGATGTACTTATTTATTGCTTTGGTTTGATATAGGCTGTTCATTCAAATCAGTCATTTTCAAATTGTCAGGCTCCTTGCTCTAATTGTTTTAGTGTTTTTCTTGAGAAGGAAGCTCTCCTGAGAGTGCCCAATAGTGGCTGCTGCACCCAGAGTGAATTTGGAAGGATTATGTTCTGGATATCTTTTTCTCAGTTGATGGTTTTTATGCTGAAGTATCCTGAAATATGGTGGCTGTTGTAGTGCAACTTTGCTTTAGATTATCAGGGAGGGAAAAACAGCTCATTGCTACATATTATTCTGCAGCACAGATACATGAGTGCTCCCTACCCTGAAAGCATTTGGAAGTTGTCAAAGACATTCCAAATCTTTTTTGGTAGAGGATGTAGCATCCTTTCTGAAAGGGTCTGGTGCACAGACAAGATATCCAGCTTTAGCAAGCAACCTCTTTGACTTTGACATTCTTCTAGTGAGTAAGCAGCTTGGCTCTAAAAGGACCTGTCATCAGAGGCTTAGCTCCTAAAAGGCTACAAACATACTGAAGCAGCCTGTCTCTTTCCTGAAAAAGCTACAAATGTATTTTAGAAGTTCTTTTAAGAATATGAGCCTTTTTTAAAAGGTTTTTGATCTTGGAATGGCTAAGTAGGTGAAAATTCCATTTGGCTGTTTTCATGAAGCTTGGACATAGGAATAAACCATTTCTGAAGAGTTCTTAACACAGATTGGTTTCTGTATAACCTGAGTGAGATTATGTTGTGGCCTAGACCATGTATTATGACTTGTTGTAATGAATAATAGTGCATTAAACATTACCATCCTCACCTAAGAACCCTTTTCTTTAGAGTCTTTTTAATAAGTTTGTGATGTGAATGAATTTAAGGCACTGGTTGAGAGGAGGTAGATGGTGTCGTGGCTGTGCAATTAAACCTTAGTCACTACTGAAAAAAAAAGTGATGTGGAGCTGCTATTTCTTTTGGAAAGATTATTAACCTAAGGGAGCCATGACTATTCATGGTAGTTATTTTGGCAGTTTGTCAGAAGGCTGAAGGATATGATAATTGACCTCTGAAAAAAGGAATCAGACATTTCAGATTGCAAGCCACATATTGTTTTGAGCTCCTTTCAGCTTCATTTGTAGTGAAAATGGGAAATCTTTAATCTGAGAAAATGTAATCTTGGTTTTTCAGTACTCTCTTTAGTTCTGCTTGCATGTATGTACCTTCACATTTATGTCATACAGTGCAATTCTTTTATTCTAGGATGAGCGGTGCACGACTCCATTGGTTATTCTGGCATCCTTTATGCCCCCTGCTGCTATTCCTACATTCAGGTACTCTTTGGAAATCCAAATGCAAGTGACAAGAAATTTCTTGTTGCCTCTAATTGTTCATTTTTCACAGTCTGATATATTAAATGCCCATGTGGATAAATTAAAACACTAAAAAACTGTGGTGAGTCAGTAAAATTTGTGATGTTCAAGTCTGCCTAAGTCATTGGTGAATCGTTTGTGTTACACTAATTGTTTTCTGCACTTATATGTGTAAAGGTAATGTATCTCTTTGTCTGCTTTCCTTTAAGCTGTGGTGTGGTCTCCAGACTCAGAAATACTGACAGTGGAGCTGACCAAAGCAAGTATTCCATGCTGATCGACTGCCTGTGCCAGTGGGGTCAAGTGGGGCACGTTATGGAATTGGCCTGTGACTGGCTGTGTGACTCACTCACCCCAACAAAGGTGTGCAATGGGACAGGAAATAGAGCATTGCCAGACTGCTTTAAGGCATCTTTCCTTTTTTAAATACAGTAACACTTCTTAATGCTGTGTTTTTCTGCTTGGAAATCAGTTCTAAAGTCAGGTACTAACAGAGTTGTACTGGTTTTGTGCTTCCTTCCTATTCAGAATACCAAAACTTCTGAGCATCGAGTGCGTATCCAAGTACCACATGAATCAAAGCCAGACTTAGCAATTCATTACATTGAGTATTTATTGACTCATCCTGTCAATCGTGGTTGCCTCCTTTCTGTTCCTAAAAAGAAACTGAAGAAGCTTTTGAAAATCCTCGGTGCTGCAAAGGTAGTTTTCTCTATATCATAAACAGTGCTTATAAAATCAGTGCTTAACACCATACATTTCCTGGGGCAAAATAAAGCCTTGCAAGAACAAACAAATGAGGTTCATGATCCCTTCTCCCTTTGTAAAAAGATTTTCCTTTTGATTTGTACTTCCAACAAATACTCTAAACTAGAAGTATAGTAGTTCAGAATTGTTTATAGATGTCAGAATTTAACCAGCTTCTCAGTTTTAAGTGTCTCAAAATTTTTGTGATCTAGTGTTGAGTTTTTAAGGGACCTGACTTTTGGAATATGCAAATAAGGAATAGTCTGAAAATCAGTTATGATATTGCAAAATGGAAGTAATTAAAGTATGCTTGTTGCTTTTTTGGGGGTTGTGCTTTTCTGTTTTTATGGGTTTGGGGTTTTTCTTAAACCTTTTGTTTAAAGTTGAAGAAAAAAACATTTGAAAGGATTTTCTGAAAAATATAAATGTAAACCTTTATATTTCAGAGGGTCCTTAGCTCAATTCTGAAAGGAACAGATTCTGCTGGCTGGAATCAAGCAACCAGCCTAAGAGCCTTCAGCCTCTTCTGCAGATTGACTATTCATCTTCAGCACAAGGTATGGTTATAGCTTTCCAAAACAAGCTGGAGTTACAGTTGACAGTACAGAGAAATTCCAAAACAACTGGAGAGACAATTGGTTAACTTCCCTTTGTTGTTTGTTTTTCAGTTTTCTGGAGAAGGAGAAGATTACCTTTTGTTTCTGAAGGAAACAGGTGCTTGGGTAGAAAGTGAAGTTGCACCTTTTATACTAGCAAGTGATCAAGAGGATGCTATTTCAAAACACAGTGATCTTTCTGAGTTAATTGTCCAGGTTAGAGGATTCTTACAATACAAATCAAGCTGCTTTCTGTTTGCAAAGCTGTAGGTGTAGCAATTTGTATGCAGACAAACTGCACAGGCATTTGTGTCATCACTTACAGTGTCCTTTTCCCTTGATCTTGACTTGCCCTTCAAAGAGAGCATTTGGTGATATACTGTGGGTGAGGTTTTGGCTAGTTCTGAAATTTTTTCTGTTGCATTCCTCTGACATTTCATTTAACCCAAGGTGGATTTCAGCTTTTACCAGATTTTTGTGAAAGATTTAGCTAACTTTGATCCCAGTCAGTGTCCTTGAACAACCCAGCTCACATATACACAGACTGATTAAAAGTTCTCACTGTGTCAATACTTCTGCCTCATAATCTGTTTAGTATGTAACAACTGTAGGGAAAAGCTCTTTTTGTCTGCAGGTTTTAGTTCTGCTGTTAAAGGCAGGTAGAGATGTCTCAGTAAATGGTATGTATCAATGCCTTTGATCTGAGCCTGGGTATAAAAGAGAGGATTTACTGCCTTTTGAGAAACCATTTACTGTTGGGAAAGGGCAGTGGAAGCATTTGAAGGACTGGTTGGAATTCATGCTTTTCAGCAGATGTGAACTGAGTAACTCCAGTTAGGTGCACCCGCTCTCAGGGCACCTTGGCTAAAAGTTTGTGGTTTTATTATTTTTGAGTTTTACTGAATGGTTACTTTACATAAAGTTTGGGTTTCCTATAATTTTGCACCTCTCTTCCAGGCCTACCTGACAGTGTGTAAAGATGTCATAATGGTGGGCCTGGGGAACCTCACGTTTCAAGCACACCTTTTACAAATGGCTCTTCTGATCATGCAAACAGGTACCTTGTTTTGGTATAAACATCTGCATTTATGCCTAGCTGGCTTTTCTTGTATTAGCAAGTTAGTTAATCCCTAACTTTTTTAAGGGCTGGAGGGAACATGGATTCATACTTAAAATATGAATTGGACTGTATGAAAATTACAGCTAAGAGTGCTCAGAAGCNGTGAAAGATTTAGCTAACTTTGATCCCAGTCAGTGTCCTTGAACAACCCAGCTCACATATACACAGACTGATTAAAAGTTCTCACTGTGTCAATACTTCTGTCTCATAATCTGTTTAGTATGTAACAACTGTAGGGAAAAGCTCTTTTTGTCTGCTGGTTTTAGTTCTGCTGTTAAAGGCAGGTAGAGATGTCATATTTTGCCTCAGTAAATGATAAGTATCAATGCCTTTGATCTGAGCCTGGGTATAAAAGAGAGGATTTACTGCCTTTTGAGAAACCATTTACTGTTGGGAAAGGGCAGTGGAAGCATTTGAAGGACTGGTTGGAATTCATGCTTTTCAGCAGATGTGAACTGAGTAACTCCAGTTAGGTGCACCCGCTCTCAGGGCACCTTGGCTAAAAGTTTGTGGTTTTATTATTTTTGAGTTTTACTGAATGGTTACTTTACATAAAGTTTGGGTTTCCTATAATTTTGCACCTCTCTTCCAGGCCTACCTGACAGTGTGTAAAGATGTCATAATGGTGGGCCTGGGGAACCTCACGTTTCAAGCACACCTTTTACAAATGGCTCTTCTGATCATGCAAACAGGTACCTTGTTTTGGTATAAACATCTGCATTTATGCCTAGCTGGCTTTTCTTGTATTAGCAAGTTAGTTAATCCCTAACTTTTTTAAGGGCTGGAGGGAACATGGATTCATACTTAAAATATGAATTGGACTGTATGAAAATTACAGCTAAGAGTGCTCAGAAGCTAAATGTATTGTCTACACTTGTAAACTATCACTGTTTGTTGTATCTAACTGAGTTTCATTCTAAGCTTGTACTTGATGGATATTACAACTTTTATATTATGGTGTTTCTTTCTTTCTCTAGAGAGAGGGAGCTTTTGTGCTCCAGTGTTGCTGTGTGTTCTAAAAGAAATTATTGAAGCTTCTTTAAATCAGAATCCTGAGACAGAGGAAGTGACAAATCTTTTCCACACTCTGCAGAACGTCTTTCAGAGAATTTTAGAATGTGTGGCACACAGACTAGAGAAAGAACAGGAGCAAGGGATTCAGGTATGATATTACAGTTCAAATTGCTACATAATTGTTAATGTGTTGATGAATCCATAATTTTGATGCAAATGAGTATGCTTAGACACTGAGGTTGTTACCTCACTATTACCTACTGTTTGGGTAGACATGTGATATTAAGTTTTCAGTTAAATATGCTAAATTTTCTTGTTACCTTTTTTTTTTGTCCATTTTGGTGTCATCATGACAGAAGAACCAGTAAATTGCAGAACAAATACATTTTGTTGCCAATGATCCTGGACTGTGCTGGTATTTCTAGGTTGTTAATCTTACCTGCAATGAGATGAACTTCCTCAATCCAGAGCAAAGGATTTGTTTGTATATATTACGATCTTGGAGGGAGGAGGAATTTTCTTTATTATTTATTTCCTTTAGCCCGAATGATACTAACTTCAAAATATGAATGTTGTTCTAAATTTCTTGAAAATTTCACATCTTCACAGAAAAGTTGACTTCTTGTATTTTAAAGCAGATGCTAAATAGTAGTGAAATAAATGGATCGCTCTGGGAAAATTGATCTACTTTTCAAGACTTCTGAAAAAGATTCTGTTCTTTTTTGTAAGAACCACTGCTTTGTTTGTTTCTCTCAAATTTATGAGTAGACTTCTCAGTTGTTGCTGGTTGACCCTCTGATCCCAAGTGACTAGAATACCTCAAAAGCTTTCAAGGTGTGGTCTGCACTTCACAGAGAGGCTTGCTGGTATATTTCAGTTATACTTAAGCAATCTGAAAAAAAAATGTGTTTTTGTTTTTGGTTTTAGTTGATTCACTCTCTTCAGATGCCTCTTGGAGTATTCATCCATGCACTGCAGTGCTGGCATTCCTCGTTCCCAGCAGTTCACCAGGGTGTACTCTCCACTCTCTTGGCTGCAATAGTAGCAGAGATAAATTTTGTGCTACAGAAGGTAAAGTTAATCCTGATTTTCTTTTTTCTGTTCAACACATTCCACTTTTTAAATATTATGTTGGAACGACAGAGCTTTATTCAGAAAATTGGTCTTTGTATTGCAGATGAGGATTTGTGTGTTGGCATGGAACAAACAGGAAATTTCATTTGCTATAATTTCATATTAGAGTTCATTTCTCAGATTCCTGACTACAGATGTGCAGGGACAGACTTGTCCTGTTACCTTTTTCAGTATCTGCCTCCGACAGGAGAACTCAGCATCCAGACAGTGGGTGTTGGAATATTCCTTCTGAGCTTTTGTTCTGGGTCTGGCTGGGAAGGAGTCAGCTTTCCTCCCTGCAGTCCCTGTGCTGCTGTGGTTGGCATTTGTGGCTGAGACACTGTTGAGGACACACCAGTTTGTTTTGGCTGTTGCTGAGCAGAGTGTCAGTGTTTCCCTGGTTCCTTCACTCTCAAAAGCAATAAGGCTGTGGGTGGGCAAGAGGCTGAGAGGGGACACAGCCTGACTGTGCACCCAAACTGATCCAAGGCTTATGCCACACCATAGTGCTGTGTTCAGCAGTTGGAGCTCAGGGAAGGGAGGAGGACAGGGGCTTGTTCTAAACCTACCTCACTTCATCTCACCCAGCATTGAGGAATTTTGGAAGTGAACTACTGATCTGTGACAGATTGCCTGTTCCTAGAATGGTCCCATAAGGTTCTGTAGTCCTGTTTCAAAGCAGGCTGGTGCCCTGCTTGGCACTGATCACTTGTGCATTCTCTGCTTCCTTACAGAGACATTTCATGTCCTGCATTTTGGTTTGGTTCCTTTTGTTTTTGTGCAGAGGATTTCCAAATATCTCATCTGCATTGCTTTAGAAAGTAAAGAAGGAATCTCTGATACTGAAATGGATGTGTAGACAAAAGTTATTTCATGTTCTGAAAGTCCAAGGAACCACAACTGTCTTGAAGGAGAAGGGCAACATTCCCACCCCATTTTTCTAATGCAGCTAGTGTTAGGAGCAAATATGATTAGTGAGATTGGAGTTTTGAGAACTAAAAAGCTAGAGCAGAGGCTCTTTAGTAGAGGCTGTACTTTTGCTGGGGGTTCTGAATGTGTCAGAAGCAGAGCAAGAAACAGTTGCCAGAAAGAACCAGAGAGTGGCCTCCAAGGTTGTGTTACAGGAGGTACTGAAAGCTGTTTGCCTGCAGATATTGATGGATCAGCTGGGAGGCTCTGGGGTGACAGGTGCTCTTTACAGATGATGCACAGGAAACATTTCTGAGCTTGAATGTACTGGAGATTTATACTCACAGATTGAGTGTTCATTCCAGTCACTCATCTGAGCTGGGGTTTTCCCTGCCCCCAGGTTGTTGTAAATCAAAATTTAGTTCTAACTAAATATTTGTCATACTATTCAGAACTTTCTACCAAAAAAAAGAAAGTATCCAGAAAATCACTGTCACTGAAGTTACATTTAGAAATCATGGATGCACACTTCAGCTTGGAGCCACAGAGGGGACTCATTTGTGTTTAATAGGCTGTGCCTTTATAAAGAGTGACCTCCAGTGTAGTTAAATGAAACTTCTGGTGAAAGCAGCTGCAGGGAATATTTGCCTTGGTGCAAATACTGTTTATGTGGTTTAGTTTCAGTCTTTCTAATTTAAATTAGTTTTGTTTATTTGGACACAACACAGTTGGATTAAAGCTATTCAAAGAACACTTGTGAATGTTTCAATTGTTTAAGGATAGGTCCTGGTTTGTGTAATTACTGAAATACAATATTCTGCATACATATATTTCTTGAGATATGATGGTTGTTAACTTTTTTCTTTTTTAGGTTTCCAGTGAAAAAGACTTGACCATGCCAAAGACTCTTTCAGATCTTCCCCCTCTTTCAAGCTGTTTAATGACTATAATTATGAAGTCAGTTAATGTTGTCAGGTAAATGTTTCTATATTAATTTTTCCAACGTTTTTTCTAATATAGTTTATAGCAGTTTATATATTTTCATTTCTAAATTCAAATACGTTTTGGAGAACTAGTTGCTTTCTAAATTTTTCTGGGCTATTTAATAATCCCTTTTTCTTGACATATTGCCTGTAGGTATTGATTCCTAGGGTTGAGTACATTTTTATTAACCAAGAGTGCTTCTTATTTACAAAATTCTTAATCATGATGAGTCTTTTAATCATACATCTTGGCTTGCTTCTTTTATAAGATACAAAGCTGAGTCCCCTCAAAACAGAGATATTAAGATGAAATAAAATTTTTGCCAGAAATAGAATGAATTCTTCAGTTTAACACCTACAATGAGGTTACAGGTACTTATGGCTGTATTAAAGTTATAACATTTAAAACAGAAAGTATCTGAGAGCTAAAAGCCTCCAAAAGTGAGCTTATGTTATTTATTTTTTAAGACTTAAACTGGGGGGCAGGGTATTTTCTCTATGTACTTGGGGCCCTGAATATCTTCTAAAATTGTCACAACTGAATTCTATTTTGCATGTTCTGTTCATAGTCAGTTTTTCTTAACATGGCTGTGCACACTAGGCTTGTTTTAAATTATAAAGGGGCTTAGAAGTCTTACTGCTCTCCCTGACTTTCCACAACTAATTCCTCTTAACTTCCTCGTCTGACAGGCACTGAGTAGTCCTGTCTCTGCTGTCATGAGGTGTTTTTTTCTTCTCAATCCTTCTCTAATTTGAGATGAACTTGCAAAACAAAAGACTACAGAGACTCCAGCAAGAGTCCACCTAATCCAAATCTTGCTCTTCCATGAGACAGCAGCTCTCCATCAAGATGTTCTCTTCAAGTGAAACAATTATTTTACACATCTCTTTTCAAAAGATGCAGAAAATCAGTTAATTCTTCTGAAACTTTTTCTTGTAGTAATCAAGGTGAATCTTGTCCATTCTTGGTGGAGAAAACTGCAAATTTGGCCAAATTGTTTCTGCATACTTGGGAATGAATGTATCTTCCTTTTGGGGGCAAAGATTTGGAAGTATTTTCCATCTGGTTCTATTGGTACCTCAGAATTGAGACAACTTTTAAGGCTCATTATAAATCTGTATTGATAGGCCATAATCAGAGTCTAGCAGTAAATCATTCAGGATTTCAGATATCTTTATGTCAACATGAAAGCCTTTGACATTATGAAATCTGATGTGAGCTTCTGCTCTGTGAGCTCACAGTCATCTTGCTCTGAGTTCTGCAGACTCTGTTTTATTTTCAGTACCAACCAATCAGTCTCTGGACTGATTTCAATCCCCACAGCAGTGATAATACTGGGAGGCCTGGCAATATCTGTCCAGTTGTGTGAGTATCCTTCATTTCAGTAGGGAACTGTCTGTATAGGAACCCATTACTTACCTCTGAACCTTATATATATTTTTAAATAGCTTATTATTCTGTTCTATTTTGTCTTGGCCTGCAGGCTCATGTGACCCTTATTCAGAGGGAGGTGGGGAAAGGCAGCTGCAGTGAGTTTTGTTATAGGTTAATGAAATTCCAGTGTTCTTCATGGAGGTTAAGAGTGTGCTTAGTGACCCCAACTGTGATAACACCGAAGTCAGGCTCTGATCCCAGAACTGTCTGTCAGGGAAAATGGAATCAGTGCTTGGTCACATTAGCCCACAGTGCTACAATGAAACTGATGCAATGCATGAGCAACTTCATCATGCTCGTTTCTGAGGCTAAAGACTTTTCATCTTTCTCAGCTCTTAGAAGCAATATTTGAATTTCTGCAAAATGTTTTTACTGAATTGGTTCTTAACTGCATATTTCATTTTGATATCTGAGCACAATGAAAGCCTGAAGAACAATTGAAGTCAGAACTGGCTCTGTATGATGTTCAGTTTTCATAACAGATAATAATATTGCTAAAGGTATTTGGAAATATGTTAGGGAAAGTTACTGTAACATTGCTGCTCTCAGTTTCCCCTATAACTCTTCACAGAGCATTTAGCTTTGTGCTCTGAGCAGTGTCAGGATTATGGATCTCTTCCATCTCCTGTTTTATCCCTCTTGTTCTTTTATTTTTCTCTGAGTTTGAGAATTGCTTCTGAGTTAAATTTGGATTTTTTACCACAAACACTAATGACCAGTTACTGTTTCCATTCTGTGGTATTGACTTATTCCCTATTGCAGTTTAGTTTAATTGCTAGACCCCATCTGAGACTCATTTCATTTTTCTTACCTTATATCCCAAAACACCACTAGAGTTTGCTGGTAATACTTTAATCTCTTGCTAGAAGTGACAAAATCTCTTAGGATACATATTGGGTTAGTATTTTACAAGGAGCTGCTGTCATGGTTCTGTTATTCTGTCCATAGTTTCAGTAACTAAAATGTTGCCTGGAAGTGTTTAGGGCATTGTTTACTTAAAAATGATCTTCACTGGGTTGTAGTTGGAAAACCATCTATTGTAATATTTATGAGAAACATATTTAAGGTCAAGATGTTAATTAAGCCTGAGTAGGTACCTAGCAAAGCAATGGAATTATTGAATATATTTTTTCAAACTTCAGTAGAAATTTGAGTTATAAATTTCAGTACAAAGTCTTTGAATTAAATTTCAGTAGAACAAGTAGTTTTTTCATGGATTCACTTTCCTAAAATATACCACAAGCCCTTCACTTCTCTTAACAGTCACTTTTTTATTTTCTTCCCAAGCAATTTACCATGCTTTGATATCCTCAGTTCCAGAGGCAGCACATAGTTTTCAGTTACCAAGTCACACTGCTTTGTCCTGCATGGTATCTTTGAAGCTGTGATGGCAGAGTAGCATAATTACAAACATGTTCTGTTCAGTTCTATTTTGAAAGAAACATAGTTTATAACATATTTTTTCTTTATTTTTTCCTTAGGTCAATTTTAAGTGAATTAATGGAGTCCATTCTCTCTGAAGAAATTGCAGGGATTTTCAGTCTAACAGCTGCTGTCTACATTGTGATTATAATTAAAGGTCAGTTAAAACATTTTTTGTCCTTTTTCCATCTTTCTTTTTATGTACTACATTGAAATACACAGTAGTTAATCCAAGAGAGGAAAAATCCAATTTTATATCTAATCTTCCATTAAGCAGCCTTTTATATAAAGTTATTCTATGAAAATATGGAAGAGTGAGGTTGTTTTTTTGATAAATTATTATTTTTGTCCAACATTTCAACTCATTTCAAATAGGTAAGCACAAAACTTCACTTCTAAAGGATATTGCACCTGCCATTCAAAGGAAACTGCTAATATGCAAGGATGCTGCCACAGGGGAATCCAGCAGCATTGAAAGGTGGGTGTGCAGTGGGAAAGGAGCACTGAGCTCTCCTCTCCCCTCTCTGCAATAATTGCCTCTGTTCTGTACTTACATAACACTGTTAGAGCATTCTGAGTGACTGATTGCAAGGTTTCAAATACTGGGGGGGGAAGTGGGAGGTATTGAGCCCAGCACAGAATTAAATTTCCTGCCCTTCTATCTGCTGTGATTGTAATCTTTACATATTTAGCTTTGGGCTTTTCTCATTTAATTTGAATGTGTTATCACTTGATCCTGTATATTGCAGCATTCACTTCTGAAATCCAGGTCTGTTTGCAGCAGGGGTAGAACAAAGCCAATAGTCCAGTTACTATTTCTTATTGCTAGAAGATTTTTCTCCCACACTTTGGCATTGGGCTTATAATCAAAACCTATGCAGGCAGAAAAAATTTAACTGAATATAACTGAATGTAACAATGACTGAGACATTTCCACAGGTGATTTTATTTTGTTCTTTTTTTTGGAGGGGATTTCAGATGTCATATTAGCTGTATCTTTTGTAAAAAGTTTTTTGAAAGTGATTGGCTGCATTGTATTTGCAGTTATCTCAGGCCTGTCTAGAACCATGATGAAAGCTTTAGCCTTTAGTGTCTCAAACTTGCTTGAGTCTTAAAATTTGAGAACATCTGAATTCTGCCTAGTTATTGAACTGCCCATGGAATCAAAAAGTGTGCAAAGGAGGAGACATTATAAGCACAAATACAGAATGTGAAGAAACCAGTCAGGGGTTGTGGACATTAATCCAAAATGACTGAGAAAGTTTGCAGTGGACCACAGAGGCCTGAACGTGCAGAGGCCCTTGCAGTCTTTCATTCTTCAAACTAGTGATCCTTACTATTCAGTCAAACAATGAATGTAGAGTAGACAGACTTTAAAATGAAAAAAACAAACCCAAGACTCCCAAACAAGCCACGAGCCCATTGTGTAGGAGCCTCATTGTACAGGAGCTTCATTTGCTCAGCAGCTCCTAGCACGGCTCTCCCAGCCTGGGCACACTTCCAGTGTGCTCTTCTCCTGGATCCCTGGCCTGAGGCACATTGTTCTTTCTCTGGCATTTTGGTGACTTGACATGGACACTGATGGCTGAGCTGTGCCTCCATCCAGAGGATGGTGCCTGGGGTCCCTTCCAATACCTGAAAGAGACCTGCAGGAAAGCTGGAGAGTTGCTGGGCTGTGAGCAAAATGTCCCTTGGTCAGGACCTAGCTTAGAAACAAAATCAAACACAAATAGACAAAGCCTCATTCTTTTCCCCATGAAATTATTTTATGATGGGTTGCTTAGTGTCCTACTAGAATATTTTTAACAATGATGATAATAATTTGGAAAAGAAGGAGAGAGCAGCAGGGTATCATGTTTCAGTTTTCACTTCTTCTAATCAAGACAGTAGAAAAAGCTGTGAAATTAAAGTGAATCTTAACATGATTAAATAAATAGGCACATTAAAGTGAATAATTGCTGCCACATGAGAGCACTAGTGACTATAAATTTCAGTGAGAACACAGATAATTGCTTTATGAATCTATACGATCGTCTCTGCCCAGTGAACTGGGACAAATCAACCTGCATGTTGGGGCACATGAAAAGTAGAAGATGCTACACAGTGTTTTAATTTCATGATATATGAGTGGCTACCTTTGTATAATACCAACCCAGGAGACAGTTGCAGACAAAATTCAAGGGTTAGGGATATGAATATGATGATGGGAAGATTTTTTTCTATCAACGGAATTACTCTCTGGTAAAATTCAGAGGCTATCACAGAGCTTTGCAGAATTTGGGGGGAGATTCATATTTGTACAGTTATGTTGGGGAATTTTTCTCTCCAGAAAGATAAAATAATTGATGCTGGAAAGATGTTTGGAGGAAGTTCTGCAGTGATTAGGTTTTGCACAATGAATTAAAGTGTGTTTGCAGTCTCACAGCTAAGGCAGAACGTCAGACTCGGCCAGGCCTCTGGTGGCTTCTGATGTGCCATTTGCAGTGCTCTGCTGCCTGTGTGCTAATGCACAGCTAAAATGTGATTATACATGGTCTAAAGCATGCCCTATTGTTTGTAAACTATTTTATCATCCTACTCCACTTACCAAATGCCAAATTTTAGTTATGGTGTGCTGCAAGGTAAATCTCTGGTCATTCATTTGAAGACAGTTCCCTAACACACAGTACTGTGCTGCTACTTGCTAAAATACATTACTGGGGTTTAACTCATTCTTAATGATATTACTATTTTTTGCTTCTGAATGCATTATCTCCTAATAACTCCTTGAGGGATTATTTTATTCAATACCCAGGTAAACCAGGAAATGGTGACATTCTTTAATTTCCCAAGAGAACTGGCATTCTGTGCCAGCATCTTAACTTCAGCCTTAGGAGTAATCTCTTACATATTAGCAATGAAATAAAAAAGTAAAAAAGCTGTCTGGTGTGGTAATTAAGGTGCTGCCCTTATACAAGAAATTGTTGGACTAATTCAGAAGCAAAACTTTTCTCTGTAATTTACTCTTCCCTCTTCAGCTGAGTTAGTGGTTTCAGATGCTCCTGTGGGTCTGTATTTGCAAAATGCTGTTCAGTGCATTTGAAAATTCTGGACAACGTACTGTATTGAGAGAATTTCCTCAAGAGTAATGGCACACACATTAGGTTAGTTTATAGAATGCAAATATTTATACCTAACAGAAAAATGCACATAAAACTGTCAATGCAGTCGTTTGGAGGCTAGAGAAAAATGTCTCACATTCTGTAGAACCTAATGTGCTGTAGGATAATAACTTTTACTTAATACTGTGTATTTACTTTACTTAGCATTTTGATATATGAGTATTAGAATTTAAATTTAGCTAATAGCTGTGCTGAAAGATATTTCTTTAGTATTATCATTTAGCTAGCTCCCAAATTCTTAATTGCACTCTCACTGCATCTGTAAATTATGGCTCTTGAATTGTTTTGGGTGTATAACTGGGTATGATTTCTCTGTCTCCCATCTTTAAGTTCCCCAGAAAGGAACTTGGCAAAACTGACTTCAGTCTTTTTGGGAGGAGCACAGTTATCTCAACTGATGGCTTTTGGCCAGTGTGCCAATGGTCTCACATTACAAATCCATTGCTTTTTTAGCCTTAAACTGTAATGAAATAAAATTTATATACTGCAACATTGTGCCTAAACCCACAAAACTTAACTAATTATCCTGATTCTGTAGTACCTTGTAACACAACTTCACTTTGACTCTGGAGTTTCTTCCTGGCTTAAAGGCTGTGGCTCTGTAGAGAGGAGCATGTGGTCAGAGTTTAGAGTCAGAATGGGACTGAGAGGAGTGTGAGGGCAGCTGCTGATAAGGATAAGATAGAAAGCTCAGGCTTGGAAAAAAAGTTGCCACGGTTGAGAAGAAAAATCATAAAGACTGAAGAGTGAGGGAGAAATGAAGTAAAAGAATGAAGGGTGGTCTTAGAAGGAATTACCTGTAAAGGATTTCATTGTTTTGTTTGAAAAAAAGAGTAACAGTGCTGTGCAGAAAATGAATGGGTTCTTTAGATGGTGAAATATTAGAAAATGTGCTTGAATTGACATAGTAATTTAAACTGGTTTGCTGCTGGTTATTCTGGAGACAGATGATCAGCAGAAAAATTGAAAGGTTGAAAGAAAAAGAATCCAGCTATTTCAAAAGTAATTTGTAATGGCATTTTATTAAACTAATATGGACTAACTGGTCAAAGTAATCATGTGGTAACTGTACTCTGAGAATTGAGGATTGATTTGGCATTTAGCATTTCTAATTCTGTTATGCATTGTTTTATGGCCTTTCAGATTCCTGTATGAATCGTCTCTGAAAATTTTGGATGAGTTTTTGAATCCTTGACCACGCAGAAGCTTTTAACTTAAAAATTGAGGGAAAATGTATTGCTTTTTAAAAAACTTTTCTTGTAAACTTGTGAATTGTTTAAGATTTTCTGTTATTCTGTACATTTAAAGCAAGCAAAATGTATAAAAGTTTGTATAGAAATTACATAATAGTAAAGATTTTTTAACAGCTACAAAAGGATTATTCTGTATAAAAATATCTCCTTGAGGGAAGAATCAAAATCAGTATTTTTTGTATCTTTGTTTTTGTAAAACAAATAATAATTGTATCTTAGATACTCTTGAGACTGATGTCGCACATAACCTCAGTCCCTGGGAGGAATAGAGCATATTCCTGGAGCTTATGGAAATGAATCCTGTTTTGAGCTATGGGAGTGTCAAAATGGTGACTGGGAATGGCCATCATGGCCCTGCCAGGGGCAAACTCTGCCTAACCAGCCTGATTTCCCTCCCTTTGGTGGAAGAGAGAGCACAGCATGGCCTGTTTCCTATCCTTGGCAAAGACTTTTACAGGTTTACACAGCATCCTTACAGCCACACTGGAGAGGATGGGATGGATGAGTCTCCTGGGAAGGGAAAATGGCTGGACCAGCAGAGTGGAAGAATGATCTGCTAAAGGTGAGATTGGAGGCTGCTGTGGCACTGCTGAGGGCAGGCCCTGCTGCCAGGGCTGCTTTGTGACAGGGTGAGCAGCAGCTGGGAGCCACAGCTGACACTGAGGGGCCTCTCCTGGTGTTCAGCAAAGACCTGAAGGGCAGATCCTGCACCAGCCATGCAGGCACCTGCACAGGGGCAGCTTCCTGCTGCCTGCACCTGCTGCAGGAGGGGAGCAAGGACTTTACCCACAGGTAAATGGAGAATAGGAGGCTACAGAAACAACCTGAGCAGAAGAATTTCTTGTTGGACATGAAAAACAATCACTATGAGAGTGAATTGGAACTGGAGCTGGAAGAGGTTGCTCGGAGAGCCTGTGGAATACCCACCCTTGGAGATGTGCAGAACTTGGCTGACAAGGAGGGCTCTGATCTCCCATGGTGTCACAGCTTTGGAGCTGTGCTGAGCTGGAGATTGGACCATTCTCCCCTGAGCTTCCTCATAACTTGAATTTTCAGGTGATTCAGTACCCAGTACACTGGGGGAAATGAATAAACTATTAAACATAGACTCGAGTAATATATCAATTGTTTTATGTTTAGCTATTTTAAAAAATTATAGCTGTTTTGATAAGTTTATACTAATGATGCAGATAATGCAGGCATCTAAGCCACTTAACTCAGTTTTCTTCATGCAATCAGATGCTCTCCCAAGACTAATAGAATGCTGATTAAACAATGTTATTTTGCCTTAATGGAGATACCTGTAAATTACCTGTCTGAGCTCTTGGGCTGGTTCAAGCCCAGCCAGCAGCCAGGCCCCATCCAGCTGCTCCTTCACTGCCTCCAGCCCTTCAGACATGTGGGCAGGACTGAAAGGGTACAAGTCAAAAAGAAACAGTTGAATAATTAAGAAAAAATAGTAGCACTTTTTCAAATTGTGAGGAAAAGAGATGAGAAGAGAGTGAAATAAAACCACCCGGGCAGTCCCTGGGCAGTGCCCTCCCCACAACCTCCCCCCCAGTTGATTGCTGAGATGGTGTGAGACACCCTTGTGGTCACTTAGGGTCCCCTGTCCCAGCTGTGTCCCCTCCACACTCCTGGTGCATCTCCAGCCTCCTTAGGGGTGGGGTGAGAAGCAGAGAGGCCACGATGCTGTGTAAGCCCTGCTCAGTGTTACCAGCACTGTCTCCAGCACAAATCCAAAATACAGCCTTATCCCAGCTACTGTGAAGGAATTTAACTCAGCCACAACCACAGCTCCTGGTGCTTTAGTTTTGTCTGGTTTAGGAGGTTGAATAGCAATCTCTAGAAAATGATTCAGCCACAGACCAAAGTCGTGTCCTCCAGCTTAGACCTGGAGACCTGGACATGAAGCACTTGGTTATTATCTATGATTAAGTGAAGTGATTCTCAGGGTGGGCCTGTGCAAATGGCTATTGAGTCTCCAATGTCTGTGGCACTGAAGTTAACCAATTTGGCCAAATTAAGACAGGCTCTTCATTCTTGATTAAGATTTGTGCAAAGCTGTACCTCCCATCTGTCCAAACAAGCATCTACTCTGCTGGTTTTCATTCTGTGGTATGGTTTTTTCAATATCTGCTGTCAGTGCAAACATCAGACCCATTCTTGACCTTGGTACATAAAACTTCCCTACTGGATAAAAGCTGGTTTAGCTGGAATGTTGATATTTAAAAGCAATGCAGTTCTTAATAAACAACTGGCAAGCTTTGCAACAGGATAGTCAATGTGTGGACTCATGAGTTCCAGGTTTGCCTCATTCACAACAGTGGCCTGACCAAAGGAACTAATGCTGCCCCAGCAGGTAGCTGCAGATCTGCCAACTGTTTATCTATCAACATCTTTGTAGAAATTGTTCTTTGGCCTTCATTCTTCTACATCTGTTAACAGACAGGTGTTCCAGTAATGACCTTTTACATCTTCTGATTATACAAATTACTCAATGAATATGTAAATAAGTTTCTTTTTTCTGCTTCTCCGTCTCTCAGTGTTTGCTCATATGATTAGATTAGAAAAGCATCCAAATTTACTGCCTTGTTTTTCCTCAGTGTAAAATTTTGCTTTTTTCATGGAATTCATGGTACAGATGCAATAGTCCTGTGCCTGAAGGAAATAAAGGTCATTCCATCAACATTACAAATATGTGGATTTTCTTTGAAGAACTCAGGTGATATTGATAGGAAGGGTAAAAAATTAAAGATAAACCTTTGTTTTCCTGTTGGCTGGTACTTAAATGGTTCTTAGAGGGTTGAAATAATTTTCTGTTAGTCCTGCAGCTGCTGAACATATTTCAGCTCAGTTTCTAGTCCAGCTCTACTAAACTGCTCTGCCATGAAAAAACACTGGCCTTCTGCCACACAAATAATGGTGTTGGGATTCCTTGAGCCAAGGTCTGTCAGGGCTTTCTCCTTAGGCCTTTGTTGCAAATTTCACAAGAATATTGGAGGAGTTCTATGTTTCACTTGCTGTTCTCATTGCAAATGTTAATCTTGCAAAGATTTGAATCTACATTTTCATTGTGTTTGGAAGATACAAATAAATAGGACGTTTCTTAAATAGGACATCTTCTTTTGTAAACCTGTAAAACAGATTTGTTTCATCTTATTAATCAAAAGTGCTGTTGAGTATGTTTGAAAACTTCCCTTAATCTTGAGACAGACCCTTTGAGATCTGTTCAGCTTTTTGAAGAAGTTGAACACATAAGCATAACACACAGCAGTGAACTTTGATTAATAAAATTGCTTGAAAAATGAGCAAGGAAACGCCAGTCTGTGACACTCCTGGGCAACTGGAACTGGCAGGTGCTGGTGGTGTGTAGCTGCTGCAGAAATGTTCTGGTCACAGTTGTACCTGTGCATGCCATGTCTGGAGCTCTTTGTGCATATGCATTCAGGATCAATGAGAGTGAAGAAAGCAATGACTTTAAACTACTTTCAGTAATCAGTGTTGTTTGTAAGGATTTGGGCCCTTTTTGTAACGACAGTGTTCATTTGCTTTGTTATCTGGATGGGAAACAAAGCCCAGCATCTGCCACCTATCACAGCTTCTACTTGTGAGCTAAGGAAAAACCAGGAGAAATTCTGAAGCTTCTTCCTTAGCAAATAAATCTCTTCAGGTATGGATCCAAGCACACAAACCTTCAGAATAGCCAGGGAAGTTTAAAAAAAGCCACCTTTCACCTGCTGGCTACTCCATGAGAGCTGCAGCACATTTTATATTTAAACTCCCATGTGCTGCTGCTCTCAAGTGTTCTGAGGTCTTCTGACTTTCAGAAAGAAATCAGACTGTGACAAAATCTTTCACCTTACTTGGATGATGCTTAGTGAAGGACACTCCTGATGTGATGTGAAACCATAGCACACAGCAGTGAATTCCCCTTATTCTTTGCTCCAGTGTCCTGCAAACCAGGTCCATTGCAGAGTCCAGCTGTGCCTGTGCCAGGAGCCCCTGATGTGGCAGCTGAGAGAAAAGCATGACTTGGTCCTGGCACCTTGACAAGCAGCTGGCCAAGGGCAGCTTTCAGGAGCAGCTGCAGAACTTTCCACGGGAGGCCAGCATTCTTCAGGTTCATTAAGCCCTTGCCCTGGATGAGAATTCTTGGTCCTGGGCTCTGTATGTCTGCTTGTCTGAGCACAGCCCCAGGCTTCCAGCAGTGCTGCAGCTTTGGCCTTCATTTACTCAGCACTCACTGGGGGGTTTTCACTTGCTTAGGGTGTTCAGCATAGATGAGTTCTGGGTCTTCTAATCAGAGTCCTTTGTCTCTCTCCAGTTCCACATCATGGTTCTAGCAAAGTTGCAGAAATGATATGCCATGGAACTGAGGAAACTTCATTCTCTGTTTTATCTGTCAGCTCTGTTTGAAAACTGTGGCAGTAGGAGTTCTGTTACTCCTGTTTTATTACTGCTCATGTCTCTAGTAAGCAGAAGCTCTTACTAAGCTTGTTCTTACCACCTTTTTCTTAGCAAAATACCTTGGTTCTCAAACACAACTTTACAATTGTTTATCTCATGGTGCTGACATTACTTAAGACATCACTTTACTAGATACTTCCTAGGTACAATTCTGGTATTTTGTTCTATACTCTGTCAACTTGTCCCAGTTTCAAATATATGTTCAAATGTCATTAGTTTGTGCCTATTTGTTGTGCTGTCATTAATGAAAATATTAAATAAAATGCTGTTCCAAAACATCATTAGTAATTACTTTTCATCCTAATCTAGTTCCCTCTTCCGTTCAGTTGGTTCCTTACCCATTTTACTGCACCTACAATAAATCCTTGTCTCGAGTTAATACATTTTTATGATGCTGCAGTAGCAGATGCTGTGCTGTAGGCCTTACATTTTAAGCAGGTACATTTTAGCAGTCCTTGCTGGAGTGGTACATGAATCCTGTGTGGCTCCATGCCCACATCAAAGGACACAGAGGATAGAGCCAGCCCAGCCTCCTTTAGATTTCTTTGCAATGTGCAATGTTGTGTGCTTCCTGCCTTTTGGGGTAATTATTAAACACTTAGATAAACTGTGTTAGCTCAGTTTTCATCTGAATCAGAATATTGATTTGGCATTTTTTCATTGTTTCCTACTGTCAACATCCTCACCCACTGCCTAAAATGGTACCTGAGCACAAGCTTCTTCCCCAGAAATTCAGGCTTCATGCACAGACCTTTTTGAAATCTTGCCATGATTATTAAAAATAGGTGTTTGCAACTCTATTTTCTCAGAACAGCCTCTAAAGGAAAAATACAGCATCTGTAGGAGCCTCCAAATTCAATTAGACCAGTCTAGGACAGTACTTAGAAACAACACAAAGCAAAACAAAACAAAAAACAAAACCCAAAGTAGCTCTACTTCCTGCTCTGGTTCTGACAATTTCAAGAGAGTGTGACTGTCCTGCCTTGAAGGAAAAGCTCCTTTGACTGGATAGGCTCCTTTTACTGATCACACTGCCAAAAACTGTCCTTTCTTACACCATCCTCTTTGGTGGACACTACCACTACACAGGATAAAGAAAAGGCTTTTACTCTCAGTATTTTCTCACAAAGAGAAGTTCTAAGGCTTGTTCTGTATTTAAAAGAGGTCCTTTATTAAAGGGAATTGTCCTTTCTGACAAAAATCATTACCTTTCTCTTCTGTCCCCAGTTTCCAGCTGCAGGTGTGCATGGCTCTGTGCCCCCACGATGTGTAAAACACTTGTTTGCCAGTGCCTGAGCTGGTCACTGGGCACAGCAGATGAGTTTGCCTTGTGTAAAGAGCTGCTGGGAAATGTGCCATGACCACAACAACCTGCATTCAAACTCAAGGACAGCAGCACAAATGTCTGAGATGGATGCTGCATGCTGCACTTATGTCCCAAGAATCTGATTTTTAAATGAAAGAACTTAAAGGTGGGTTTACCATCTTCCAGATCAGATTTTTTTTTCCTTTTGTAGGTGTCTCCTATTGTCAGAATTTTAAAAGTTAATGTTATGCTAGGGCTCCAAAAGGATATAAAACCAGTCTATCTATCTGCAATGAAACTGAGAAGTGTTTGATGCAAGAAAGAGATCTGATTACAGCCTCCTGCTTCCCTGATTTGATCTACACTGGAATTGACAGCAAACTTTGGCTCCTAAGCCATCCATCACAGGTCAGCCAGCCTCTGGGGGATTCTTATCTTCCCAGTTGAGATCACAGAGCCTTAAACTGCCTGAGCAGCACACAGAGATCAGGGACCCTAGCCTGCAGTTTTTAATTTATCGGTGGATCATGATGCATTGATTGAATGCTTAAAAGCAGGCCTGTTTCAGTATGATCTAATATTAGAAAGCACTCTGTGCTATCTGATGAGAGTCTCTCCTGGGCAATTAGCACTTCTGAACAGGTGTGATGCTTTTGACTCTGGAAATAAACTGACTTCGTGAAAAAAATACATGGAACAATTTGGTTGGTTGGTTGGGGGTTTTTTTGTTTGTTTATTTTTTAATTATGGTGAGAGGGAAGCAAATAATTTTTTTTTATAGACTATTTGTGAAGACCATCTTTTTCCTCTTGGCTCTCAAGCTTCCTGCTGTAGCCAGTTTAGGACAGCTCTTTTATCTCTAATTTTATTCATCAGCTAATGAAAGAAAATACCAGGTACAAGTTTATTTTTCTCTTTGTATTTTTTCTAATTGTGTTTAATGTAATTCTTGCCAGTAGAATTTTGTACCTTTACCATTTTTTCATCATGATCTTCCTTTTTTCATTGGCAATCTAGAAGATGAAATGATAGAATATTAAGTATCCATCACACACCTCAGAGCAAGAACCTTATTCATCTGTTTGTGTACCTCTTCACCTGAAGCTCTGTTATACAGAGCAGAAAAGTTCATGGGAAAGCCCAACCTAGGAGGGAGATTCCTACGGGAAGCAAAGTAGATTTTTTTGTTTGGTTTTTGATGCTCCATTGGACTACAGCTCTGAACTATAACAGGGAGCAACAGGAAGGCTTTTAAAGTAGTGATTCAGAACAGAAAAAGAGCATTGTCTTTTCTCTTCAACTTTTATTACTTTCTCCAAAACTCATGATTGTTTTCAACATAATCTTGTACTTGCAGAGACAGATAATGTAATTTCAGAGTAGTCCAAACAATGTTCCTCTCCCCAGCTGTCATTACCATGAACTTGCTCTATCTTTTTTTTTTCCTGATCACAGCATACCTTCAGAAAGTGACCTTCCTTTAAAAGAAACATCATAGGCACTGGCCCAAGCAGTCTTGTGCTCTGAGATATCAGAATGTTTTCAGCAGGACTTTCTAATTTTTTAAACTGGAAATTATTTGCTTACTTTATTTTTTATTTGTTTTTAACTATTCAAAATAACCCATGTCAATAAGCAGTGTTATAAAAGTGCAGTGAAAAGGATCTGAGCTCAGTTGCTCCTGCCCCATTCTGAGTTGCTATCAAACATATTGGTCAATTCTGCATTTCCTTTGCAGTGTACCAGGAGGAAAATATCCTCAAGGATACTCCAAGCTCATAGACACACAGCAGCTATAACAAATATTCTCAAGCATTGGCTAGCACCAGGTTTGCTTTGTGTTTTACAGTGAGCAGGACAATATTTCCTGGATAGAACACAGAGCATGAGCTTACTCCCAAGGAAGATTGTCTCCAGGAACAGGAAGCCAAAGTGAGAAAGAGATGCTGGAGAAAATAATGGAGAGGAGCACAGGTGACTTCTTGACAGTTTGCTGTCCCACACTTCTCTCTCCAGCACAGCAAGGGGCTGAAAAGTGCAAGAATTTGTGCTTTGTGCCACCAGATCCTCCCTTGTATGTTTTCAGGGTAAGAGGAACGGCCTCAAGCTGTGCCATTGGATCAATTTCTTCACTGAAAGGGTGGTCAAGCATTAGAATAGGCTGAAATCACCCTCCCTGAAAGTGTTCTGAAGATGTGTGGCTGTGTCACTTGGGGATATGGTTTTGTGGCTAACACAGAGTAGCTGGGTTAATGGTTGGATTTAATGATACTGGATTTTCCAGCCTTAAAGATTCTATGATTCTTTGAAACACATAAAGACATGGTTTAAGTGTTATTAGAGCTGAGAAGTCAGGCACTCAAAAGCCAAGTGATATCAAAACGAGGACGTGCACAGCTTTAATCTCTCCTGTGATTGTGTGTCAAACAATACATCTCCAATCACATGAAGAGAAGTTACTCATTGCTCACAAACTGCTCCCTGTACCTGCTCTGTGGATCATGCAAACCCCTGCTGCTGATGACACAGCAAATGGTCAGTAGTGCTTTCATCCCCTGGTGGCTCAGCACACAGCTCCACACTGAGCCTGCTGCCTCCTGCTCATACCCAGCTCCCTCTGCAGTGGCGTTACTATGGCACTGCTCAGAATTTCAGTGATTCATGTCTCTCCCCAGCTCCCTGGAGGTTTGCTCGTCACCATCTTAAAAATGCACAGTGACATTAAGGTAAAACATTCCCATGGCATTTTTTTCCGTGTTTGTCAGTTTATAACCCATGTCCAGCTGTGGGTGCTCAGCACTGGAACCAGGCTGCAGGTTCCAAGTGAGGTACAGAAAATGGGGGACACATAACCAGAGCCTCCCCAGCAGCTCCAATCAACTACAGGCCAATTCTTTCAGAATGACAAAGTGCAGAATCTCACTCATCTTTAATTGAGCACTGGAGGAGTGGGTATCCCAGGGGATTAGTTACTCATTGTAAAACCCATTCACCAAGTATCAAGTCTTACAGATTAGCAAAGATGGATGAAAATAGAATTTTTTAAACTGCTTTTGAACTCCCTCCCATTAAAAGAACCTCATTAATTTAAAAAATTGTCTCCCTATTGACATTTCAAATCAATTTTGATCAATGGTAACTAAATCTAATTATTCATTGCACACCTAAGGGTTTCATGATGGTTTTGAAGAACAAGAACCAATTATCAAAAAGCATTACAATTGTCTAATCCTTTTGCTTGGATATCCCATCATGGTGTGCTCAGATAGAAAGTTTTCAAGCTATGCCAAGGCTTCTAAATGCCCATGAAAATCATCAGAAACTCAGGTGGTTTTGTTTAGAAATCTGTCTCCAGTGAGTACAAAACAGGCAAGTCACAGTTCAGCCTGTGTCACCTGAGGTGGCAGTGGGTGTTATGAAATGCAGCCTTTCTCAGCCAAGAGGGACCAGCTCTGGAGCCCCTCAATCACCTGTGTTGCCCTCACAGAGGCCATCCCTCTCCCAGGGAAGCACAAATTCCCTTTTATAGCTTGACACCAGATATAAAGATGTCAGAATGGCCTCAGAGTTGGATTCATCAGTTACTGGAGCCCTGCCTTGAGACACCAGGGGTCTGTTCTTCACAGGTTCTGGACATCCACGCATTGTTCCTTGCTTCACTCCACCTTCGCCTTCTCTTCCAACAACTTCACACCAAATGCAGCTTCAGCAACCTGTTTCCTGTAGGTATCACCATAAGTGGTGTTTGAACAAGTCAGCTGGAATGTTAGATGAGTCTTAAACGAGTTTGGGTTCAATCCAGACCTGCAAATGCCTACATTAACAGAAGCTGCTCTCTCCAGCATCCCTAGCAAACCAGCAGGAGAGGTTATGGAAATTTTCCTCACACATGCACAGCGAAGTGGCTGCTCTGCTATCAAGGTTTCTTACAGCCTTGGAAGTCAGCCCTGAGCACTCATATACAAAGATGTTTAGGTCTTCAGTTAATGTAAGTCACATCTCCTGCTATTCTCACTGGTAATTTTCTCTAGCTGCATTTCATCTCTTAGGCCTTAAACATTCCACTTTAGGCTCCTTTCCAGAAACACATAAAAACCATTATCATTCAGTTACAGCACAGGGAATAAAAGACTGGCTCACATCTGAACAGTCATAACTAAAATCAACCTACTTTTTTTTTCCCCTTTTTAAACTTCATCAGTTGTGCACATGCACAGTTCTCTAGGATTTTTCCTTCTGGCTCTGTACTGAACTTCTGTTCCTCAGTGATGCTAAAATATCTAGAGTAAAACTTTTAATGTGCACCAGAGCAAAGACATTTTCTAGTACAATCTTGGAAAAAGGAAAAAAAGTTTTAAAATATCTGAGATCAGGCAGACTTCATTCTTAGGTATAACAGAATTACTATGATATTCATAAAGTTAATCATACCACTATCTTCCATCAAGCAGTCTGGTATCTTCTAGACCCTGCAAATGTTTATTTTCATGCAAACTGTATTCAGTATGAATTAATTTAGAATTTCTAAGGCTCTGCTAGTTTTATAGACATAAAATAAAAAATACTGAAAATCAGTAATTTCTGTATCAAATGCTAAAATCCTTTCAAGTGCTTTTAGTTACACTCTGAATTATTCAGCAATTGAAAAAAGAAAGAGCACAATCACTCACTGCTGATACGACCTTGGCTTATACATTTTCACACCAGTTAAAGACTTTTTCCTTTAGGAACTTTCTATTCCTTTGTCCTAAAACTTTGTCCCCGAATTCAGAATACAACCACCAAACTGAAATTTATGTGAGTATTTGTACTGCTATGGAGAGAGTGGTATGACTTTAGGTCTCAATAATCCAGGCTTCTGTAGAGCTTCTCATTCTTTAAACACTCTTATTGTCTCAGGCACTGGATGGCTTTTTAGACATATTGTTTATAACTGTTGCAGGATAAAATCCTTTCTTAAAGGCTTTACAATATTAACTATTTAAATTCTATATTTAAAAAAATATGTACATGGAATAAGTTATACATTTTTTCTTAATGAAAGGATCAAAGTCAAAAAGCTGCATACCCACAGCTGTACTTTTTCAACATACATTAATAAAAGAAGTTACTGGTTATGTGCATTGTACAAAATTTCTATTTAACTTTCTTGGCAGTTTTTAATACCAAAGGCTATTACAGCCTCTGCAATACAGTTGCAATGCCCCCCTCACATAATTTGAATATGAATCTTGTGACTTTAGACTTTCCATCAACACTAGTGAATAAATGTAAGGAAAGTATGCCAGGATACGAGCGTGTGAGCAGTTCTGCAGCCACTGTTGGAGTGTCTGTGCCAGATCAGCCTGCACAGTGCCCGGTGCCTGTCAGCTGCCAGAGCAGAGCTTGTGATGCTCACACCAACAACCTGCAGAGTGCAACTGGTGCTGCTCTCGTAACCATGGCACCCCAAGGGTGGCTCTACAGATGGATTTTGTGGCCTCATTTTTCATAGCCGTGTGAAAGAAGTCCTCAAATCACACACAAGGTGCAGGAGATTCACTGCTGCTCGAGCAGCTCTTTCTGCCCTTGTTCTGGTTTGAGAAGCAAAACCAGTGAGACACCCCAAGTCAGAAATACAATTTATGAGAAAAAGGGAAAATAAAACAAAAAGGAAACAAAATACATGCAATAAGGAAAAAAAACCAAACATTGACAGAGTCAGAATACAACCTGACACCCTGTTGGCAGCAGCCCAGTTGCAATGGTGGCTGCAGCCCTCCTGCAGCAGCAGCTGTGGCTCTGCTGGAGCAGTGATCCTGGAGAAAGGTGCAGCCTCTGCTGAAGGTGCAGTGGTGATGGATGGGGCTGTTCTTCCTCTGGGAGCCCAGTGGAAAAGGCTGCCTTGGTGTTCCANTGGATGGCAATAGAATAACACACCCCTGATTACATTTTACACTGCAACCCATGACAGCCCTCAGAAAGGTGTGGGGAAGGTTTCACTTGCATCAGAGTGTTCAAAACCTCCTTCAGTGTCTGTAGATACATCTACAGGCTTTGAATATTTTACCTACATCCTCTCAAGCCAGAACATGGAAATAATAAAGCAGTACAAATTCTGTCTTTTCTGGGCATGGATATAGCACGAGCCTCTCTGTGTCTTTCTCTCTTCTTTCACCCTTAACCCCCCAATACATCTGAAAGCTCTGCCAAGATATCGAGGTTACTGAATCTGAGATAAACTGCCTGATAGGTGTTGTTCCCTGTGGGCTTTGGGCCCATTAGCAGGACAAATGATCTGCCATTAACATGCTCAGAAGTCTTGATTTGGGGAGGGAGGAGTGGAAGGGACAGGGGGAAGTGAGAGAGAAAGAAAAGAAGGCAATTTTAATGCTTCATTTTTTTCTAAGAGCTTGTTTGTCTGTGCAGGTAGAGTGTATTTAGCATAGCTGGAACTGACCTTTCCTTCAGGTTCTTCTTTATACCTGGCTAAACTGACAAATAGCTCTGTGATCCTTAGATGAAACTTGCACTTCTATCCAGTAAAAATATACAATTTCTACAACCACACAGGTGTACCTATGCTTATAATTCCCATTTGTAATTAATAAACAGACCTGCAAAGGTTTTCAAACATGACCTCAGTAATTAAGTACACAGTAAAACTCAGATGTTACCTTTGTGTTGTAAGTTTTAATACTTAGCCTCTAACTATCCTGTATTATTTAAATTATTTTTACAACATTTTATTCACATTGCAATTATTTACAAATTGATAAGAATTAAGAGTATTTTCTCTTTTTGTATCTTTATGCCTAATTTATTTTCTTCTCCTATTCTTTTCTCTTTTTACTGAATCCTGTGTTTCTTTTTTGCACCTAGTCAGTGTCTGGTTTGTGTAATTTTGGCACTTTTTGTTCTTACATCTCTAAAAGAATTCTACCATTAACTCAATTCCCAGCTGATTAATTCACCACTCCTAGTATTTCATTCTAAACAGTAATAAATCAACAAAATAAATCCTATAATGATCTTTTTGCCTCTCCCATGCTAAACCACTACCTACAAGGTCTCTTCTAGCAGGGCCATTTGCTTTTAATATAATCTTGAATGGCCCAGTGAAATTGACAGAGGCTGACCTAAATATCCAGTGGGTAGTTCATGTCTTTGAATCAATCAGAGCAAAATTTGAACCTTTAAAACACCAGGCCACACAGGTGTCCTGGCTACTGAGCTAATTAACCAACCTGGCATCATTTCTGGCCCCTTCTGGATCTTTTTTTCTAGCCCTTACTAGTGGATTTTTGATGAAAACATGTATCACTCTCATGAAAAACCTTAGTCAGACAACACAGCATTTTCAAACAGAAAAGTGTTCCCTTGAAAAACTCCTGTTCAGCTGTGGTTGCCATGGATAAGGATGTAAATCTTTCACATGCATAAAATCATAAAGATTACCCAGCTCCCCTTTTACTTTGCCTAGTATGTTTTTCACATCTAAATGGGCATCATAAAAACACTTCGATCCAGCAATTAAGGACATGCTAAACCTCAATGTGTTATTCACTGGGCTGAATTTTCCCGTTCTTTAATTTCCAATGTCATTCTTTTATGAAGCCTCACACTGACCTCCAGACACATTAGCAAGGGAGAGCTGATACTCTACTCTCTCAGCCACCATTCAATATCTTTAGAATCCCTTACCAAAAAGATTCAAATATGCCCTTACAAAAATAATTTGCTGATATGTTTTTTTTCAAAACTATTGAGTTCTACAGTTCTCTTTGAGGCTCACAACTCCCCTGACTTCAGGAATGGAGTAATATTGCAAATTTTCACAAATGACTTGCACACTTTAGGATTTCTTTTTCCATAGTTCAGCAACTTATTGAAAAAATTATAAGAAAAACCACAATCAAAACAACCTCACAAGGTTGGTAGACCTAAACATGAATGCTTAATTTATTACACAAACTATTGAAAACCTTGGCACTGATAATTGTCTTAAAAAAATGACTGTGAACCAGCAAGGAAGCTGCATGAGACATGTTATTTACACCGTGATACTGTTTTTCATCTAATTTGCACACAGACTCAAGCCTTGCAGTTTTTACACTTCATTAACAAAATTCATTATACCTAATACACGTTACTTCAATCTGTCTGCTCCTGGGGCTTTAAGACAAATCTGTGTGTCTTTGTTAGGTGAAGCCTACTATAAAACTGTAAAATACAGCCAGGCAGGGAATGCCTTGCACTTCCCAGTCCTGAGAATTGCTACTTGAGTTATCTCCAGATGCCTAATTCACCTACTGATTGACTCTTTACTCTTTTCCTTGACACCTGACTCCTGTCTGTACTGAATTTGTATATTCAGGGATTTCTTCCTGTCCTTGATAAATGCCCTTTCTTGTCCTGATTTTTCACATTGCTTCAAATCCTTTTGAACAAATGTCGTTATTTTGCTAATCCTCTGCACGAAGTGGATATGAGAATTTTAATTTCCTTTTAAAATCTGCATAGTATTTGATCATAAATTCACAGGAACTATGCAAATCATTCCTTGCAGAGCTGCACTGATTCCCAGTAACATCACTGTTATTTCGTATTTTGACGTACAACTTGTTCTCTTGCTGTGCCTGCCATTTGCTGCTTTCTTACCTTCAGTTGTTTTGCAGTTCTCTGCTAATTCTGATGACCTTTTTCCTTGTTCCCACTACTAGCTTTTAAAGCCAGATGGTTTGCATAACCCATGAGAATATACTAATTTATGTTTCAGCACTTTCATTTCTCATCTTGTCCTTTCCACAGAATGCTTTTCCCTCCTTTTTTGTTGCTCCCCTTTTAGAGCTCAGATTTCTCTCAGTGTTGTCAAAATTGATTTTTCTGAGGTAAAGGGACCTTTTGGCTTAGTGAAACCACTCTCCTGCAAGACCTAAACAGTCATGTAACAGACCTCAAGAGCAGAAATGTTCAAAAAGACAATCCAGTATCAATGCATTTTTTTTAAATTTCTGGTTTATGAATCAAGCATTGCCCTCTTTTGCACTTGAGTCACCAACCTTTACCACGAAGCAAAGGAGGTGACTTTGCACCAGTTCTAGAAGCAATGGTTTTTGGTTTTTTTTTCCAGCACAGAGGTTCATGCTTTTCCCACAGAGCAAAACTGAGAGGATAAGAGTTGTCTGCAGCTGTCTGTATGTGCCCCTTGTTCTCCCCATGAGCTCCCACCCAGCCCCCTGCCCCAAGTCTTGGAAGTGAGCAAGGAGGAAGGTCTCTGCTCTTCCAGGGTTAGTCTGTTCTGTGGACTTTTGTTATTTGCTTTTCTGTGGCAAATCCACTTCATGTACTACAATTTTTGCCCTTTAAATACCTCAAGCATGTCTCAGTCTGGTTAAAGCCAGAGATGAAGCATGTCAGGTGTAGTTGGAGCTGTTTATCTGAACTACGAAGAAGGTCGTGGGAATCTGAAGCCTCATGGAGGAATAAAACAGATGTTTAGGAGACAGAGGTGGCTGGGACCAACATCACTTGGTGTGGTGTGGAGCTTACTGTCCTGGCCAAAAACACATCTCCTGTATGGAGACATGGCACCTGTGCTGTGTCACCTTGGTGGCTGTGACTGCTGTGTTAAAGGCTGAATATTGCTACAGTGAATTTGTGAGAAAAAGAGAGCCTGTGAGCCAGGAGGGACCCCATGAGCTTGAGACTCCTGATCCCTCCTGGCAGCCTGGACTCATGCTCCCACTTGTGCGGAGTGATCTGGGGACAGGAGGGGCAGGATGAACATGTCACACATGTGGATGTCTCCAAGGCAAACTCACAGAGCTGTTTGCTCGAAGGCTCATTGAATACTTTGGAATAGCCAGTGATTTTCTGTGAAAGCATTGGTACACAAACAGCTGCTGAGGAGACCACAGGGAGGATCCACTCTGCTGGCACATGTTTCAGGATAAAACTTTGATAGGATGAGGTGCTTTCACAGAATCCCAGAATTTTAAGGGTAAGAAGGGAGATCTAGAGATCACCTTGTCCAACCTCCCTGCCAAATCCGGGTCACCCGGAGCAGGTGACACAGGAACATGTCCTGGAGGCTTTGGAATGTCTCCCGAGAGGGGCACTCCATGGGCAGCCTGTTCCAGCGCTCTGACAGCCTCGACGAGGAGAAGTTCTCCCTCTTGTTGAGGTGAAACTTCTTGTGTTTAGTTGATGGCCACTGACGCTGTCCATTGTTCGCCGGTACAGGTGTGTGAAACAAGCACATAAACTCCCTTCCCATGCCCAGCCATCTTTACGGGCAGGATCCCGGCCTCCTTCAGGGCCGGGCAGGGTCGAGGCTCCGGGGGAGCCGCTCCCCGGCGGGGCGGGCAGGGCGGAGCGCTCCCCTCACGCTGCCGGGCGGGCCGGGCCGGGGCGGGGCCGGG